>JARLTB010000202.1:1430000-2012500 GCA_030141615.1 Unio pictorum | reverse complement strand
GTTTGCAGCCGCAAGTAGTTTATGGTGGCGCGAGACATATGTTTGTTCCATCGCTCGTCTGAAAAACAACACCTGTTGATCCCAGACAGTGCCGCACACACGCACAACACAAATAATTAAATATTTCTCAGGCAAAACAAGAGTTTTATTTTTTTCTTTCTAATTCTGTGACAAACTCATTCACACCATTTATATGCATTAGAGAGCAGTACAAAAATCCCTTTCTCTGAATAGAAATATAATTCTTACTTTTAAGAAACTCCACATATATTTCCAACATTTTGCAACTGTTCTGTGACTTCTCCAGGTCTTCTGTAAGCATTCTTGTCTGATTTTTTTCATTTTCTGCAAGTAGAAATAATAATAGAAATGAAGTGATTTAATAATTGCAAGTAGAAATAATTTAAATTAAAAGGATTTACTACTTGCAAGTAGAAATAATAATAGACATGAAAGGAATAAATACTTGCAAGTAGAAATAATAATAGACATGAAAGGATTAAATACTTGCAAGTAGAAATAATAATAGACATGAAAGGATTAAATACTTGCAAGTTGAAATAATAATAGACATGAAAAGATTAAATACTTGCAAGTAGAAATAATAATAGACATGAAAGGATTAAATACTTGCAAGTAGAAATGAAAGGATTAACTACAAAAAAGGTTTGGCAGTTTTTCCTTGTGCCTAAAATGTCCTCCACACAAATAACACCCCCACACCTTTACCTACAGCTGCATGAGTTTCGGAGTTACTGTCTTGGATAACAGAAAGTGTGTGTTAATACAATTAATTGTGTAAGAAACTGACACAGAGAGACAGACAGACAGAGACAGTGAGGTAAGTGATGAGGTAACGAGTTATCTACAAAACTACTTTCATAACTAAACATACAAAATGTATTTTTTCAAATCAAAATTGTGATAACAATAACATAATGTCGTTTAGGTATTAACTAATATACTGCACAAAGCATCCAAGTTTTAGTCTTTATAAATCCTGCTTTTACTAGCTTAACTGATGTCAACTGAAGTTATGCAATTTTGTTAGTTTTTAATTATCTCAAACATGTATATGATGTATATGCTTTTTAAATAAACCAAAAAAGCTCAAAATGCTGTAAAATAAAAAACAAAAAAAGTTCAGTAGAGCTTAAAACCTTGAAACAAATTTGTTATGGCTATCAAAGGGGCATGAAAGTATGTCACAGAAAAAAACGTCTATGTATTATTATATCTCATCATAAGAGTGAACAAATCCAATCAAAGAATTTAGGAAATACATATTAATGCAAAATTTCAACCAAAGCTTCCAACTTTGCTGCTTCTCTTGGCAGCAGATAATTGGCAATTCCTCTTGTTGCAATAACTTATATTCAACAAAAACTAGATACATCTCCTTCCATGTTAAACTAAACAAAAATTAACTAGATAACATATTGACAAAGGTGACACATAAATGTCCCTCCAAATTTGAGGATAGAAAGAAAAATATCCTGGTTAGATATAAAAAAAGGAACTTGCCTTGCATGTAGATATTCTATATGCAGCAATTCATAACAAGGATAAATGCTACCACTTTGTCCATGCACTTCATCATTATTAATGCTGTATTAATGGGCTAGTAAATTTTGTTTATCAACAATCAGTGTTTGTTTACTCAATACCCTAATAAAGACGTGACTTCAGCATATATTCTGTAGAATCAACGCATTGAGTGTTGTAAACACAGTCATAAAATATTAGCATAAGAAGATGAAGTCAATTTCTGCCTCAGAAATGTGTGTTTATATCATCTGATTTTGTGCATTTCGCTTAACAGCGCCAATCATGGTCCCATCATTAACAACGGAAGTTTGGTAATTGATATCCTAATTAATCTGACAGTGAATTAAATGAAAAATAACCTGGTATCACACTTTATTTACACGACCACAGTAACAAACTATAAAACTACAACACAAAAGAACATGGCATCAACTATTCAAAGAAATTAGTTTGCATGCATGTTTATTTCCTTTTTTAGACATTTTTTTGCTTGCCAGCCAAACACGCCAACAGTCACAAAAAGGAAACTGCATAATTTACGTTTGCATCAAAATAATTATAAGAATTAGATCAATTTATTATGATCACATTACTGACACATCATTTCCATACAACTACTTTTTCTATGACAATAAAAATTGTTTTTATATTTTTCCCATACAAGACTGAACAAATAATTGAATACACGTTGAGATATCCAAACAGAATGCCATACATTTGTTGGGAATTAAATTATCTCAGCATGTGCATCTAAGATTTAAAAATTTTCCCACTTATTATTAATTTTAATAATACATTGAGGTTCGATTAATTTGGGACACTTGCTAAACTTGCGCTATTAATGAGACATTAAATGGAGCTGTTAAATACAACACGCCGAGTCAGATTGCTTTGTATGATGGGAATACACATTTTCATAGGTGAACTAACATTATATTTTGATGTTAATATTTTATAACAGTGTTTACAATAGACACTGCTTTGATCCTGCAGAACATCTGCTTAAGTCCAGACTTTATTAGGGAGAGACCATTTAATTGGGGGGAGGTGCAAAGGCACGTGTTTTGAAACTTGATTCTTGCTCAGACTTTCTTATATAAAGGACACTGTGCCATTTCTTTTCTTACTTTAAATAATTCGCATTAGCTATACTGTAACATCTCATATTTCAAAATGAGGCATAATTCCTGCTTTATAAGAGAGGCAAAATTGTGGCATTTTATAGGTGTTCAGCCTCCGGAAAAAAGCAAAAGTTGAATGAAAATGACATAAAAGAGAGGAATAATTCTTATGATAGGAAAAAGAGTAATCCGACATTTCAGAAGACATGAACAAAAGACAGGGAATGGCTGAATTATGATGAAGACAAGAACGTTATGCAGTGTAACTGGTGTATGGAATTCACAAAAACAAACACAGAGAAAACATCGAGTTTTGCTGCGGGTTGTTCAAACTTTAAAACTGAATCGGTAAATGCACATGAAAGCTGTGGGCAACACAAAAAGAGTTCAGAGAGAAAAACAGATATGCAGATACCACCAGAAGAATCGACCGCTGGTAAGATCTTGGAAACTTTAAATTGGATGGAATGTATTTGATGGGATCATTAATTTGTTTAAAAATGGATACCTTTCTGGAATTGGATCCAGATTACCTTGAGAAACAAAAAATGTTAATTGACTAATTGATGATTTGAAGTAGGATTTATACTTCTGTACCTCTGCATTTCATATGATAATACTATTTATGAAATAAAATTGTTGTCAATCTCAATACATGTGTGTGACATTGTTTTGTGGACTAGCAAATGTTCGGCAGGACTAGTATTGTAGTAAATTTCTCAGTACATTAGACCTTCTGGCTACGAAGAAATTTGTGTTAAATTCAAGACTTGCAATGAATTGAATTGCCTTGGTGATATAACAGTTAATCCAAAATGCTGAAACCAACCATATGGGAGTTTGGCAAAATATCAGCAAACAAAAAAAACT
Source organism: Unio pictorum (assembly GCA_030141615.1). Taxonomy (NCBI): domain Eukaryota; kingdom Metazoa; phylum Mollusca; class Bivalvia; order Unionida; family Unionidae; genus Unio; species Unio pictorum. The sequence continues at coordinate 2,008,961 of JARLTB010000202.1, read as the reverse complement.
TTTGCAAAAAATCTTACTGCAAATCTGATTACAAGTGTGGCCTTGACAAATGAGAGCAAGTACATGTCACAAAATAATTTGTCATAGATTCATAATCATCCAACCCAATTATGATGAAATTCATTAAGTGGTTAAGAAAATTTAAGCCAGTGATAAACTTTATTTAAAAAAAAAGACTTTTAGCAACTTTTGTTATGACAGTAACCTCGAGTACAAGGTCAAAGGTGAGTTTACCACATGTGATGATAATCTATCAAGGACTGTAGAAATATCAACTCAAAAGACTGTAACCAAACTCTAACCACAAACCTTTTATCACCACGATCTTGACCCCATGACAATAGTGGCAAGCGTGCATATCAGTGAGAGAGAAAAATCCTGGCTAAATAGTGATTCATACTAAATATGATGAGAATTGATACAGACATTTTGGAAAATATATGTAAATGAAAAACTTTAACTGAAATCATAACAATTTGTTGACAATTCCATTTCTAGTGCTGGAAAATTAAATACGTCTCTCTTTCCATCAATGTCAGGTACTTGAAACAATTTCCTAAAACATCCTCACAAGTTCTTCCTGCATTAAATTTTGCCTCATTGTGACATAACAATATATATGACAAGACAGAAATTAGGATAATCTCTTTACAGTATATGCAAACATTGAAATATGCAAGAAAAGTTTATATTACCAAATTTGTCCTCTGTCTCCCTCCACTGCTGATCCTTCTCCCTGATCTCTGCCTGGGCATCTGAAAGTTTGTGCAATAAGTTCTCTATTTCTTTCTTGAAATACTGTTCTTTAAACTTGATTTGATCTGAAAATGCAAATTTAGGTAAGATGCTTAAAATATACCCATGTGATTGAAAACATATGCTGCAAACTGTGAGAAATATGTACAAGTTTGTAATATAGTAAAGCCAGTCTTGAATGACCTTTGCTATGCGCAATTTTCTGTCATTTATGACAACAACTGTAAAGAATAGATACATTTTATTATATAAATTGCACTGTTGAGAGAGACCAAATGCAGAACACATCCAGCCAACCTGATTTTTAGGCAAAATAAGTTACTTTTACACTGCTTAAACAACCACAGCACAAAAACAGATATACACACTGACCTTTTATTAATCCTTTGTAGACACACACATGGATATACCCACTGACTATTTTATTTAATCCTTCTTTAATCCTTTGAAACATACAAAGTGATGTACTTGGACCATTTTATTTAATCTTTTCTAAACACACTGTAATAGGATTTGATGGATGCCTAGATAAAATGACCACACAACACAATGTGATAGAAGTTTATGAAATTAATAAATATAGTTTGTTACTGTGGTCGTGTAAATAAAGTGTGATACCAGATTATTTTTCATTTAATTCACTGTCAGATTAATTAGGATATCAATTACCAAACTTCCGTTGTTAATGACGGGACCATGATTGGCGCTGTTAAGCGAAATGCACAAAATCAGATGATAGAAACACACATTTCTGAGGCAGAAATTAATAATATCTCCACAACATATACAGTGTGATTCCTTCATGCTCTAAACATATCACTCATTCTATTCACCCAAACGTTTGTCATATGTGAATGAATATGTGACTTTATGAAACTTTATGACATAAAAAACATCATACAATCAAACAAAAATGGGAAAACAAAAATGTGATTCATATATTCAAAAATTGTAGACTTTTTTAAATACTTGTAAACTTTGTAAATTAGAAATTTTGACCTGGTTCATATGTCCATTGTCAAACCTTACTTCTCCTGAATTCTTCGGTTAGCACACATTTGTATTGGCCAAAAAAAACCTACAGAGATCCACCATGTGCACAAGTTTATAGATCAGCACTTCTGTCTTTGTATGGCCTTGATGGTCACACATGATTCCATCCCCATACAGACAGACATACAGACATACAGACTGATAGCTTGATACACCTGCACGCATAGCTAAAATAAAATCAAACTAAACGTAATAACGGGTACGGAATAAAATTCTATAACCACATACTACTAAACTGAACTCTTAATCACAACTTGTAACAGTTCAAAAATTTATAATCTTTCAAATCTGTGTAGTGATAAATGCAACATGTCATACTATGTCATAAAAAACTGAACATGCTTCACATATTTGCAAATAAAATAAAATGTAACACTTACCCATATGGCTGTAGATTAAAATGAAGATTATACACCCCTTGACAAGATCCCAAAAGACCAATGTGTCGATTAGAACACAAACTTCCCTTAAATCTACAGGAGACTGAGTATTAGCAATGATAAAATACCTCTGCATACTGTGCGTTTGTGTCTCTCGCTGCAAGCGATCTATGACAAGATGCATGGTATCTCAGTCACTTAACTAGAAAAACAATTATCACCCTAATTAGAGACTTTAAAGAATTAAATGGTCTTACTTTAGTGAATGAGTACATTCTTTGTCACTGGAGTCAATCCATAAAACAGAGAGTGAATGAGGTATTTGTATTAAATGTCATTGTAAAACTTTCTTGTTCTTTGCTGCTTTTTCTATGTTAAAGTTATCAAAACACACCCACCAAAATGTCATTTGTAATAACAATAAAGATATAGTTATATCATTAAACATGAAATCACATTTCTATCACATGTACCTGTATTAGCATATGAAATCATTTCTGATTTACTCCTTTTTCTTTAAAACACCCAATATTTGTTTTACCCATGTTTAAACCACTATTTTGTATGTGGTCTGCTCTTTTTCATATCTTCAGTTACAATAATTATTTTCTCCAGCTTCAAAATATTTTCTCTTTTTAGTTGGAGGTTCATTCATTGTTATTAAAGTTCTTGGTGTTAACATTATTAGTGCACAGTTGTAATATTGACTGTAAAGATGGCTTTGCCTGGGCTTTGGGAAAATATAAAAAATCTGTAGTGCATTGCATATCAAACAATTATTGTTACAATTAATTAAATACAAAGAAACAATTATCTCATCCAGAAACAGAATAATTTTAAATCAGTGACAAAAGTCAATGGTTTAATTCAAAGAAGACATAACTGAGATTAAACTCTATAATCAAAACTTAAAGCTGATGCCTTTACTTTATTATTCAACAATGACACTGATATATATATTTTTCACTATTAGTGAAAAAAACTGAAAAATTTTCTTATCAAAATGCTAAGAACATTCCAAAATTTTTGTTGGGAATTACAGGATTAAATTTCATTAAAGCGTTGACGGAGTATTGTACGTGTCCTAAGTGGTTAACAGTTCAATTTCAAAATCATATTAATTTTAAGCAAATCTGATGGTGGCTGACCTTGAAACAAGGAAAGTACATGAAAAAAGTCATAAAAAGACTGCACGATTAGAATTTTCAGCATTGGAATATTTAAATGATGGTGTCAGAATGTTACAACTCATGCTGCATATCAGATGCGAAATACCTGGTACAGGGCCTCTTGTGAGGCTCACTTTACTTTGATGGATGTCACATGCTGCATACTAGGTGCAAAATACCTGGTACAGGGCCACTCTAGAGGCTCACCTTGCCTTCATGGATGTCACATGCTGCATACTAGATGCAAAATACCTGGTACAGGGCCTCTCATGAGGCTCACCTTGCCTTCATGGATGTCACATGCTGCATACTAGATGCAAAATACCTGGTACAGGGCCTCTCATGAGGCTCACCTTGCCTTGATGGATATCACATGTTGCATACCAGATGAGAAATGACTGGTACAGGGCCTCTCGTGAGGCTCACTTTACTTTAATGGATGTCACATGCTGCATACTAGATGCAAAATACCTGGTACAGGGCCACTCTAGAGGCTCACCTTGCCTTCATGGATGTCACATGCTGCATACTAGATGCAAAATACCTGGTACAGGGCCACTCTAGAGGCTCACCTTGCCTTGATGGATGTCACATGCTGCATACTAGATGCAAAATACCTGGTACAGGGCCACTCTAGAGGCTCACCTTGCCTTCATGGATGTCACATGCTGCATACTAGATGCAAAATACCTGGTACAGGGCCTCTCATGAGGCTCACTTTGCCTTGATGGATGTCACATGCTGCATACCAGATGAGAAATGCCTGGTACAGGGCCACTCGTGAGGCTCACTTTACTTTGATGGATGTCACATGCTGCATACTAGATGCAAAATACCTGGTACAGGGCCACTCTAGAGGCTCACCTTGCCTTGATGGATGTCACATGCTGCATACTAGATGCAAAATACCTGGTACAGGGCCACTCTAGAGGCTCACCTTGCCTTCATGGATGTCACATGCTGCAAACTAGATGCAAAATACCTGGTACAGGGCCACTCTAGAGGCTCACCTTGCCTTGATGGATGTCACATGCTGCATACCAGATGAGAAATGCCTGGTACAGGGCCTCTCGTGAGGCTCACTTTACTTTGGTGGATGTCACATGCTGCATACTAGATGCAAAATACCTGGTACAGGGCCACTCTAGAGGCTCACCTTGCCTTCATGGATGTCACATGCTCCATACTAGATGCAAAATACCTGGTATAGGGCCTCTCGTGAGGCTCACCTTGCCTTCATGGATGTCACATGCTGCATACCAGATGAGAAATGCCTGGTACAGGGCCTCTCGTGAGGCTCACCTTGCCTTGATGGATGTCACATGCTGCATACTAGATGCAAAATACCTGGTACAGGGCCACTCTAGATGCTCACCTTGCCTTCATGGATGTCACATGCTGCAAACTAGATGCAAAATACCTGGTACAGGGCCACTCTAGAGGCTCACCTTGCCTTGATGGATGTCACATGCTGCATACCAGATGAGAAATGCCTGGTACCAGGGCCTCTCGTGAGGCTCACTTTACTTTGGTGGATGTCACATGCTGCATACTAGATGCAAAATACCTGGTACAGGGCCACTCTAGAGGCTCACCTTGCCTTGATGGATGTCACATGCTGCATACCAGATGAGAAATGCCTGGTACAGGGCCTCTCGTGAGGCTCACTTTACTTTGATGGATGTCACATGCTGCATACTAGATGCAAAATACCTGGTACAGGGCCACTCTAGATGCTCACCTTGCCTTCATGGATGTCACATGCTGCATACTAGATGCAAAATACTTGGTACAGGGCCTCTCATGAGGCTCACCTTGCCTTAATGGATGTCACATGCTGCATACCTGATGAGAAATGCCTGGTACAGGATCACACCTTATGCTCATATTACATAAAGTCATCAACTTCTAAAAAAAAATAACAATGAAAGTAGATACATACCTTTAAGAAATTTTATTTCCTTTTGACATGTATCAATAGTCATCTCCAAATGTTTCTTTACAGTTTGGGAATGTCTAGGAAGATTTTCTGAAAGCAAATATTGAAAAATGCAATTTGTTTATAGTCCATTATAACCTACTCTAATAGGTGTATCATTCCAGTTCTCTAAAGGAAAAAAAAAACCATCACCAAAAATTTAAACAAAACCACAAAATCTTGACAACTCAAGAACAGTTAGTTTATGGAGGTAACTGAATGTTATGCTATTTAGAAGTAAAATTTATGGCAGACAATAGAAAACTGGCTGTTTCTTCTAATCTAGTTTTAATCCAATGACCTCCTGCATCCGAGTCTCAGCTACTTTAACCACTGAGAGCTGTAAATTCTGCTGATATTATAAAAAATATATGTACTAGTATTTTTGTTGGAACTTAATAGTTTAGGAAAGAGGTCATGATGTTTTCACATACTATTTTCTGCACTGCTCCAATGGCCTAGTGGTTCAAGTGTCTACCTTGAATGCGGAAGGTCATGGGTTTAACCCTGGCCAAGTCATATTAAAGACTTATAAAAATGGTACATATAGCTTCATCACTAGGCACTCAGTATTATGAGGTTAGTGTTAGGATTGGTTGACCTGGTGTCAGAATAACATGACTGGGTGGGACAACTTGCTACATGTCTGCAGCATGATGCCCCAGTGCTAGACATCACTATAAACTGCCACAATGCAGACTTTGTTGCAATAAGACTTCAAAATTGTTAAAGCTACATTAAAAATCAAAATCACACACACACACACACATTAATGAACTGTAGAATGATACTTGAATATATATGAGTGTGTCTGTGTGTGTGCATGTGTTTGTGAGAGAGATCTTAAAACCAGTTTATTTGATGGACATGGCAAGTAGATCAAAGGATCTAACTAGCATATTCAATGAGCATTTGTTACTTGAGATTGGTCATAAAAATGATTTGCTCTTATAATCACTGTATCTTTAATTATTTAATCCATTTAAATGCCAAATAAACACTTTAACAAAGAAAAAACTAAGTCTAGTTTTCTGATTATTTTGTTGGATGATCAAGAATGATGTTGTCAACTAAGGAGAATTTTGAAAAAGTGGCGAGGTCTAATGTATTTTTTTTTTTTTACAGACAATCTATTGTGATTGTCATCAACAAAATTTGTTTGGTCAGCATGAATTGCCAACTGTTTAAATGCTATTTAACCACAAAACACAGGACAAAGAGGGGTCAAAACTTATCTCCTTGATTTATGAAAACCTATTCAACTGAAGGATTGTCCAAGGTTCAATTCTAATAGACATTACATTCCTTACATCATGTAGTTAATACATTTAGTTTTATGTCAGTACATGACATCTTTAGAGCAAAACATAAAGTCTAGACTCAGTTAAGAAAATAAAATACTAGCACCAACATCTAACTTTTATTACCATGCTCTAAGACTGATCAAGTAAACTTCAACATCTAACTTTTATTACCATGCTCTAAGACTGATCAAGTAAACTTCAACATCTAACTTTTATTACCATGCTCTAAGACTGATCAAGTAAACTTCAACATCTAACTTTTATTACCATGCTCTAAGACTGATCAAGTAAACTTCAACATCTAACTTTTATTACCATGCTCTAAGACTGATCAAGTAAACTTCAACATCTAACTTTTATTACCATGCTCTAAGACTGATCAAGTAAACTTCAACATCTAACTTTTATTACCATGCTCTAAGACTGATCAAGTAAACTTCAACATCTAATTTTTATTACCATGCTCTAAGACTGATCAAGTAAACTTCAACATCTAACTTTTATTACCATGCTCTAAGACTGATCAAGTAAACTTCAACATCTAATTTTTATTACCATGCTCTAAGACTGATCAAGTAAACTTCAACATCTAACTTTTATTACCATGCTCTAAGACTGATCAAGTAAACTTCAACATCTAACTTTTATTACCATGCTCTAAGACTGATCAAGTAAACTTCAACATCTAACTTTTATTACCATGCTCTAAGACTGATCAAGTAAACTTCAACATCTAACTTTTATTACCATGCTCTAAGACTGATCAAGTAAACTTCAACATCTAACTTTTATTACCATGCTCTAAGACTGATCAAGTAAACTTCAACATCTAATTTTTATTACCATGCTCTAAGACTGATCAAGTAAACTTCAACATCTAACTTTTATTACCATGCTCTAAGACTGATCAAGTAAACTTCAACATCTAACTTTTATTACCATGCTCTAAGACTGATCAAGTAAACTTCAACATCTAATTTTTATTACCATGCTCTAAGACTGATCAAGTAAACTTCAACATCTAACTTTTATTACCATGCTCTAAGACTGATCAAGTAAACTTCAACATCTAATTTTTATTACCATGCTCTAAGACTGATCAAGTAAACTTCAACATCTAACTTTTATTACCATGCTCTAAGACTGATCAAGTAAACTTCAACATCTAACTTTTATTACCATGCTCTAAGACTGATCAAGTAAACTTCAACATCTAATTTTTATTACCATGCTCTAAGACTGATCAAGTAAACTTCAACATCTAACTTTACTTGATATGCATGTTAGTTAGATGTCATGTACTTTCAAGGCAATAAGCAAGCTTCTTGTCAATTATACATTTTCAAAACAGTAGAATAAAATAAAATACTGCTGCTAAGTGAAATTCTACAGCATACATTTCTGAGAAAAAGAAGAAACAGAGTATTAATAAATATTTAGCTTAAGAGCTGACAGATTTACATTTGATAATCAGGTATAACAAAATTTCCTTTGTAAAATGTTTTAAAATATTTTCTTGAATGTTTCTATAATAAATTTTACAATTTTGTTTATGTAAAGAATAACACTGTCAGTTTTATAAGATACAGATGCACACAAAACTTAAAGGTGGGATAGCATGGACAGATAAGGATAACACCATCTGCCTTGTTGTTATGGTAGAGCATGAAAAACTGTCCATTGCCAATGAAAACTATGCTTATGAGCAGATGCCACATACTAACATCAAATCTTCAGCAAAAGCATTATATCACATTACATCAGTAGAAAATGAGAGACCCAGGGTGGCCAAGTGGTCTAAATGCACTCACCTTTACATACCATTATCATCTCACTACTCTCCACATAGGTTCAACTCAATGTGGGTATATGAGAAATCTTGCTGGGACCTTTTTGTTAGTGGTTCTTCCTAGGCTTCTACTCCACTAAATAATCTGACTACTATGCATCACCTATCATGTGCTTGAAAATGGCATTAAATCCATAACAAGAAGTATGAGGTGACATTACATTCATAATGACATCACAGTAGTGCCATGAAGTAGCAATGCTGATAGTACCAGAAGATTCAAGTGGATAATTCTTCAAAAACGTTTACAACGAACCCTTCATGGACTTCCTCTAAAACAAAGCAATAAGCACTGATGTTATACCTCAATGGTCATTAACAGAAACAAGCAAAATAAGAAGGAACTTTAATATTAATTCGAGGACTGTCCTAATCATATATACATGAATTTCTGGTCATGTGTCATCAGACAGTGTGAAAAACCACTGAAACATTTCATAGATACACACAAAAACTTCTGGTGGTCAAGAAGACACAGCCAAAACTTTACAGATAACAAGGCAGTCAAACGTCATTTGTAGATTATAGTTTTTTATTTGTGGATGTTCTGCTTACATTGCACAAGTTCATGTACAAAGCTTATTTCTAATTGCAGAATAGAATAGGTGGTATTTTTGTGTGATTAGCACACTCATGTGGCCTGACTGCATCGCTGTGTTTCATAGTTTTGAGAGATTTAACAAGGAAATACAGGCCCAGAACCCCACCAATAACCACACAAAAGATGTTCGGAAGTCAGGTAAATGGACTAGGAGGCAAAAGTCGAAGACCAGGTTCCACAGCATATAATAGGGGCAGACAGCCCCTTCTGCTGTCTGGCTGCCTCTCTGTAGGGGCATAACAGAAGGCCGATTTTAAACTGTTGACTACTAAGCTCTTCAAACTGGAGAGGGTTCTGGTCTTTGAAGACCGCAAAGTCTTTGAACATAATGTCCATCTGGTGAATCTGACTCATGAACACTGTCAAATATAAAAACAGTGTGACAGAGTTAAAGTCCACAAAGGAGAAGGAAGGTACACAACCTAGTCCTTCTGTCAACCAAAAGTGTGATTTTTCTGTCATGTTTTCTCTCAATGTCGCAGGTTTGTTCTGGACATAACGGATATCACATTCACTTGTTCGTGACATCAACTTATCATCTCTACATTCTAAAAAACCAAACAGCTTGTTTAGTTCATCACAGGCAAATCTAAAATCAAATGGTGCAACACTTGCAACATGAGCATAAATTGTTTAACAATCAAAAGTATCCTAACACTCAATACTATTTCTAGACATGTGTGCCATGAAGTATGAAGCAGTGCAGTATGGGAAAATATGGCATGACTCTCACTAAATAAAGTTAATGTCAAATCAAATGAGGGACACATGGGTACACTGCAGATGCACCACAAAATGGTGCAAATCCACAACACGAAGTAAGACCAGTGGATAGGATGGGGGGGATTGATCCAATCCCAGTGATTAAAGCCTGGTGCCTGGTGATAGTGACTGGTACTTGTCCTTTGACTGGTGGCAGATGAGCTGCCTGCTAATTACTGGTCAGTAAACAAAAACCTGATTACACAGTTCCTTCATGGGAACATGATGAACGAGATGCCTGTGCTTTCATTGCACCAGAAAAGTGGGATTAAAACAATAGTGTCTGCAACTTTCTTACACTGGAAAATGTTACAGATCAATCCTTTATGAGCGGTGAAAGCTTACTTAAGCTTTAAAGTACCAATGACCCATCTTGGGAATGGAAGTTGTCCTCCTTTGAAAAAGGCAATGTTGCAACTCCAGCCTTTATCGGGGTGGAAACTTTCTGCTAAATTCCTTATCTCATTTGATCATAAGGCAAAAATATTACATCTGCTCATGTCAGCATACATCACATGGTAAGTGTGTGGGGTGAATGACTCAAGCATACATTACATGGTAAGCATGTGTGGTGAATGACTCAAGCATACATTACATGGTAAGCATGTGGGGTGAATGACTCATTCATACATCACATGGTAAGCATGTGGGGTGAATGACTCAATCATACATCACCATGTAAGCATGTGGGGTGAATGACTCATTCATACATCACATGGTAAGCATGTGGGGTGAATGACTCATTCATACATCACATGGTAAGCATGTGGGGTGAATGACTCAAGCATACATTACATGGTAAGCATGTGGGGTGAATGACTCAAGCATACATTACATGGTAAGCATGTGGGGTGAATGACTCAAGCATACATTACATGGTAAGCATGTGGGGTGAATGACTCATTCATGCATCACATGGTAAGCATGTGGGGTGAATGACTCAATCATACATCACCATGTAAGCATGTGGGGTGAATGACTCATTCATACATCACATGGTAAGCATGTGGGGTGAATGACTCAAGCATACATTACATGGTAAGCATGTGGGGTGAATGACTCAAGCATACATTACATGGTAAGCATGTGGGGTGAATGACTCAAGCATACATTACATGGTAAGCATGTGGGGTGAATGACTCATTCATGCATCATATGGTAAGCATGTGGGGTGAATGACTCAATCATACATCACATGGTAAGCATGTGGGGTGAGTGACTCAATCATACATCACCATGTAAGCATGTGGGGTGAATGACTCAAGCATACATCACCATGTAAGCATGTGGGGTGAATGACTTATTCATACATCACATGGTAAGCATGTGGGGTGAATGACTCATTCATACATCACATGGTAAGCATGTGGGGTGAATGACTCAAGCATACATTACATGGTAAGCATGTGGGGTGAATGACTCAAGCATACATTACATGGTAAGCATGTGGGGTGAATGACTCAAGCATACATCATATGGTAAGCCTGTGGGGTGAGTGACTCAATCATGCATCATATGGTAAGCATGTGGGGTGATTGACTCAATCATGCATCACATGGTAAGCATGTGGGGTGAATGACTCAAGCATACATTACATGGTAAGCATGTGGGGTGAATGACTCAAGCATACATTACATGGTAAGCATGTGGGGTGAATGACTCATTCATACATCACATGGTAAGCATGTGGGGTGAATGACTCAATCATACATCACCATGTAAGCATGTGGGGTGAATGACTCAAGCATACATCATATGGTAAGCATGTGGGGTTAATGACTCAATCATACATCACCATGTAAGCATGTGGGGTGAATGACTCATTCATACATCACATGGTAAGCATGTGGGGTGAATGACTCATTCATACATCACATGGTAAGCATGTGGGGTGAATGACTCAAGCATACATTACATGGTAAGCATGTGGGGTGAATGACTCAAGCATACATTACATGGTAAGCATGTGGGGTGAATGACTCAATCATACATCACATGGTAAGCATGTGGGGTGAATGACTCAATCATACATCACCATGTAAGCATGTGGGGTGAATGACTCATTCATACATCACATGGTAAGCATGTGGGGTGAATGACTCAAGCATAAATTACATGGTAAGCATGTGGGGTGAATGACTCAAGCATACATTACATGGTAAGCATGTGGGGTGAATGACTCAAGCATACATCATATGGTAAGCATGTGGGGTGAGTGACTCAATCATGCATCATATGGTAAGCATGTGGGGTGAGTGACTCGATCATACATCATATGGTAAGCATGTGGGGTGAATGACTCAATCATGCATCACATGGTAAGCATGTGGGGTGAGTGACTCAATCATACATCACATGGTAAGCATGTGGGGTGAGTGACTCAATCATACATCATATGGTAAGCATGTGGGGTGAGTGATTCAAGCAGCCTTGTGATCGCAACACTTGCCAATATCTTGTTACATAATTAATTTATGGCGAGTAATATCGAAAATCTAAAATACTGAAAACTTTTTAAAAATTTCTTTATTTTTAAGTTTTTAAAAATGAAACAGAGTATCATAGAAAGCAATGATTCATTTGATGTAACATATTTACATAGCATTTTAGGACCTAAACTGAATTTAAGCAAATGAACTACAAAACATCTGTATTGGTCATTACTAATATGAATTGTCAATTATCCATACAGCTAGCCAACAAAAATATTTCTAATTAAGAAAGAGATAAATATATATTAGCATGAAAATGAATGAGCAATCTGCTTGCTTATCAGCTATTTTATGGCTCACACACGTTGTGAGTATTGATATTTACTATGTCCACACTTGGGGGTAATTCTGGCAAATCAGTCTCCAAAGAATCCGACATATTTCCTAAATTCATTCAAAAAGTAAAGTTCACTTCACCCTGTGCCGATTTCACAATGTTCCCAACTGTTTGTGTCCAGCGTGGACCCTGACTGTAGAGAGATGATTTAACCCAACTGTTTGTGTGGACCCTGACTGTAGAGAGATGATTTAACCCAACTGTTTGTGTGGACCCTGACTGTAGAGAGATGATTTAACCCAACTGTTTGTGTCCAGCGTGGACCCTGACTGTAGAGAGATGATTTAACCCAACTGTTTGTGTCCAGCGTGGACCCTGACTGTAGAGAGATGATTTAACCCAACTGTTTGTGTGGACCCTGACTGTAGAGAGATGATTTAACCCAACTGTTTGTGTCCAGCGTGGACCCTGACTGTAGAGAGATGATTTAACCCAACTGTTTGTGTCTAGCGTGGACCCTGACTGTAGAGAGATGATTTACCCCAACTGTTTGTGTCCAACGTGGACCCTGACTGTAGAGAGATGATTTAACCCATCTGTTTGTGTCCAGCGTGGACCCTGACTGTAGAGAGATGATTTAACCCAACTGTTTGTGTCCAGCATGGACCCTGACTGTAGAGAGATGATTTAACCCAACTGTTTGTGTCCAGCGTGGACCCTGACATTAGAGAGATGATTTAACCCAACTGTTTGTGTCCAGCGTGGACCCTGACTGTAGAGAGATGATTTAACCCAACTGTTTGTGTCCAGCGTGGACCCTGACTGTAGAGAGATGATTTAACCCAACTGTTTGTGTCCAGCGTGGACCATGACTTATATGTAATTAAAGCAATAAAATAATTTGGTATGATTAAGATTGCTTCAGGAAAAAGGTAACATATGGTTTCAATCTAGAAACACATTACAACTATACATGGAATGAGGGAAAGGACCAGGTAAGCAGCACTTATTATTGTTCCACTGTGATATTTCAAAAGACTCCTGTGCCTGTCAAACCATTATGGGTACCTGGATTAATATATTAAGACTCTAGTTGACAATATTCTTTGATGAAGCATCTTTGTCATTAAAGATAACCACCAGAGAATTAGCATTTGCTGCTGAATCAGCTGTTAATAGAAAATTCACTAAAATGCCAGAAATGTTCATTTTATATTTAAACCAAGCAAGTGAACTTTAAATGGATACTCACTCGACAAGACAAGCAGACTGATATAAGAGATACAGAGTGTTTTTTCACAAAACTACCTTACCAATAAAAGAATAAAACAGCTGATTCTGGAGCATACTGTCTTGACACAGATGGTTGGTGTAACATGTACAAGTCATACTGTCTTGCCATTGCCTGATACAACTTAAACAGTATCTGTGTCCACAACTTGTTGGAGCTGTGTCCTGCAAATTGCCAAGGCAATTAGAACAAAAAAGGAAATCTGGAACTGCCTCTGCTGGCTGCATCTGAAATATATCGAAACAGAATGATCTCAGCAACAGAGGCTTTGGAGGAAAGATTGAAACAGAGGTTGCCACTAAGGGATAGAACTGACCCACCATAAAATTTGAGATTTTTATTTCCTACTTCTTCATACGAATATTTTTAACAAATTGTATATCATATATTCAAGTCTTTATTTTTTGTAAAACCTGGTCCATCTTTTAGCTGATGACATTTAAAGTTCTTACATAATTTGACAATAATAAATGATTTACCTGAACACCTGTGATTGTTGTCAGCCTCACTTGTCCAACCATGTAAAATGTCAATAATAACTTGCATGATACAAGCTGGGCAGTTGGACATAATCCTAATACATCTGAGTTGAGTGAGATGATGGACACAACCCAAATAGGTATGATAAGAGTGGGATAGTTGGACACAAGCATAATATGCCTAATAAGAGTGGGGCGATCGGACACAATCCTAATACCGTATTTACCATATATGTTGGGACACCATATTTGTTGGGACACCATAAAATTAATTCTAAAAGTATTTGTGTAGTGTATGTTCTGGGACATTTCATTTTTTATAGTCGTAAGTTGTGGGACACATTTTAAATCATTCAAAGATTACATGTCCGAAAATGCACTCCAACTGAAATTTTATTTTAAAAAATATAAAACTGCACTTGAGATAAAACTCTTTAATCCACTGCAGCAGCACCTCATCAACACAACCCTTCTCCTGCACACCATTGATCCATTATTTCAGTACATGAATATTTTTTAGCTTTCTCATACAGTACCATGAAAAATTGTGTGAGGCAACACATCACCTGAAGCAGAAACTGCATTGACAAAAGTCAAATATTTCTCAGATCTGCATTAGTCATGATAATTCACACACCTTTTACAAGCTTATCGTCAGTCTGTCCAGGAATGCGATCAAAGTACACCAGAGTTTCACACGTTAATGAAAATTTTGTCGTCAAAATAATCTGTTTCTCTTCTGGCCTTCATGAAATCATATGATTTTATTTCATCCAAATCTTCTGGGTGATGCTGGTTCATCGATTTTCACACACAAAGCACTATATTGTGTCATTTCAAAAACTGTTCCAGTATTTCAATTTATTTTCAAATTTTCCATGAATACTGGTGAAAAGGAACAAAAGTTATCTTTCATGTCACGATCATCTTTGTATATTAAATTTTTTATTTAAAAAAACACACAGAAGAATCCATAGTCAGCTTCCAAGGTCAGCATGCTATGCGAAAAAACAACTTTTTATCAATAGCCTTTTTTTAAACTTCTGGCTTCAAAGTCCAAAGTCCGACTTTGGTCAGCTTGCTTTATAATAAAATAACCTTCATCTTTGATGTCCTGTCAGTAAGTTCAAAGAAGTTTACTGCTTGCTGCCAGTTGTGTTTATTAACCACCAGGGCTTCTGTGTGCTTGGCATCTGTAGTTATAATTAATACATAAGAGCACTGATGTCTGTGGGTAAATAGTTAGGATACTTTTGTAAGCCGTGCTTTCTATAAGATTGTCACTGGTACTCAAGTGTACATGTTTTCAAATAATGACTTTTATTTGTGAAATACTGTCACAAAGTAGACCTCGATATATTAATTCAATCTTGGTTATTTTGCACCAAACACTGTGTCATGCATGAATGGTATTTTGGAGTTTATAATTGTGTCATGCATGAATGGTATTTTGGAGTTTATAATTGTGTCATGCATGAATGGTATTTTGGAGTTTATAATTGTGATGCATCAGGACATTTTAGACAGTTGGAATTCATTGGCAATAACACATTTAAAATTATTCAGGATTTAATTCACAATATTGAGTCTTTTGAAATCTCACTTATATTCAAGAAAATAAGTTATTTATTGAAGTTAACTAAACTTTGTTTTGGCTTCTTTCTGTTACATAGTTTAAGACAGTTCATGTGACCTTAATTAATTTAAGTGACTCATTCCTGTCTTTATGGTAATTAAATTATCTACTAATTAAGCAGGTAGCTAAATGGCTGCAAATCCCAAGTACTCAAAACAAAAACCAGAAATTGTGAAACATACAAATTTAGAAGCAAGTAAAATAAGCTGAATTTCGGCAGAGTGGGTAATACCATTTTCCAAAAGTGCAACAAATGATTAATAAAATATATAAAAAGGAAAACAAATTATGACCTTGCTTTTTTCCAATTTACCTTTGAAGTCAAGATTTGACTGACCAAGTGGAGCTAGCATTTTTTCAAAATCTTAGGTCTGGCTAAGTTGAGTCAGGGCTTGACAAATTCATTTGTATGGTTTCTTGTAGGAATTCAAATATTTGTCATGCAATCTCAATGCAATATATATCAGCATCTCTTTATTGCATTAATATGTATCACAATCTTCAAAAGAAGGGGTCAGTTTAATTTAATTTAATTTTCGGGGAAAGGGACATTTATTTTTAGACAATAGGGAGAAGTGAGAGCAAGACAAGGAGAAATTTCAGCACAGCAAGAAATATATGCTAATGTGTGTATATGTGAGTGCTATGGTTTTCTTATTAAACTGTTTCCGCTATTTCTCATTATTCATATTTGTATTACCTAAAACAATGCCCAATCTGTAGCTCCAAATGTGCCAATAGTGCCAGCTCTGAACAAATGGAGTATCAAAGATTCATTTGATACCTGTTGATTATTTCCTGGCCAACAGAAAATCTAGAACCATCATGTCGTGTTCATCATCAATTATTAATGTTATAATTACTGGTGACCAATAAACGTACATACTTAAATGTTTGGAAAATATGTAAAATAATAACATTGCTCTCACTTTCCATAACCCTTACTAATCTATCCATGTGTATGCAGATATTTATGTCTTTCCTTTTCTACCTCTGCATTCTTATTCTTAATTTCTTTCACTATCTAGACATCAACTATTTGTATAATTATATATGTAGTATTTACATGTATCTACAACGATCAACACACACACACACACACACACACACACACACACACACATACATACATACATTGTTTTTGTAGGGCAAGCTCAAATCTACCATGGGCAAGTTCACTTGTCCAGTCAGCTGACCGACTGATCTAACATTGGAGATGTGTTCAGCCATTCTGCAATTTATATTTACTAAATGGGTTGGGAAGGAACCCTGAGCTGACTTTTATTTTACGGTACCTGTGTATACTCTCCAACCCAAATACACCCATCAATAATACAATACCTTTTATATAAAAGAACTTTTATAAAAAGCTAGGATTACTAGCAAGAAAATTCTTGAGAACTATTTTTTCTATAAATATCAAACCCCATGCAAATTATACCATTGTAGAGTGGTACATAAAATGTGTGCAAATGACAAATTTGTATAAATCTACGCTGACTACCAATTGCAATACAACATGTATTTTAATATCTCTGAAAATCTAAATAATATTGGTCCATAACACCCATCACACTGACAATACTATATGTTTTATCCTTTCCGATTTCATCTTTTAGCTTGGTACTTTTACAACAAGAAGAACACATCTGAACTAAGATATATAAAAGCAACTCTGAAACTTCTATATGAAGACTATACCAGCATTTAATATAAACAAAAATGCCAGCGCTGTAAGTACATATACTATATTATTGGTAAATGATTAGACCTAGATTATAATCAATGACCTTACAGACATTTAAAATTCAGAATGACACTGTACATTCTTGGAAAATCTACTAAATTTAAATATAATAAATGCAATTTTTTATACTTGTGTATATATTTGCCAAGAATCAGAACTTCAATGTATGGCAACAATTCTTTAAGATATGTAAAAAGATGTCATGAATTCACTAAAACTAAATAGTCTGTGTGGAATACTTAATTCTGATATGCGCTTCCATCTGGATACATACAGTACACTTTTAATGTTCTTTTAAAAACTGTTACTCTTTTAAAATGTTTTGCTAACTTACCGGTAAAGTTCTCTGCGATATGATTTGTCGTAAATTGTTAAACTAGATCATGATTAGTCCTACAATGTAAGACATAAACTTTAATATGCATGACACCCCCAAGGTAGAAGGGATGGTGTAATGCATGTTAGGGTCGACGTCTTTCATTGTAGGATCGGCTTTATCTGTAAGCAAGTCATGTATATATGTTAATGACTAGATTATGTAATGTCAGTTCAATGTATACGTTGTTTTAAGTAAATATATCTTCACAAGTGCATATTTTTATATAGACCAGCAAGTTGGTATCTAAGCCTTTTTTTATTTTGACATGGCGGAATAAAGAAAAGGCTTAGAGACCAACTTGCTGGTCTAGTATTTCTATGGCATGGTGATCTTGTGGTCTAAACAACTCAATAACTTACCGTCGTATCACTAATACTATCAGTAGTAGCCTCAGCCATTATAAAGCCTTGTTTTCTTTCACAGCTTGTATATTTTTTTCTCTACGATTAAATTACAGAATCTTCGTTCAAAAACAATGACAACTTAAACGGTGTCAAGCATTACCAACAAAAACATTAAAACAAAGAAGTGTCCGAGTCCCCCGTAAGCACTTTTTTCAATTTAAATTAAAACGCAACAACTTTCTTTTTAGCAGCTATCATAGTAGTTACTTTCCTGAGGACAAGTTGAATATGTGCTTAGAATCACCGGAACGGCACTAAACGGAAATGGCAAAATTCGGTTTAACTCATTCGTATTTGTGATTTACAAAAATGATTCGATGCTTATATCATCCATTTTAATATGAATGTTTCTTTTGTTGTGATACCACTGTATATTGCTAAAATGCATTACATGTTACTGTATTGTACTTAGTGGTGTCTTCTTGTTATTAAAATAATTGATAGAGTAGGAAGGTTAGTTTAACACATCGTAAAACTTCAGTATGGAATACAATTAGTGTATGGTTTGTGTAAGTTATTGCATTGTTTGTCTTTGTGATCATTATATCACGTGATCATTATAAGTCACAAGATCAACATTACTCGTTGATGACAGCAATGTAATATTGCAGAAAATTTCGATTTCTTAACATTTGTGCTCTGGGTATGGAAAATTACTACTGGTTATGATGAATCATCCAGAACAATGAAGCAGCCTTTTCAGATGTTTGTAATTGTTCATGTTACAAGTGCATATTAAAGCCTAGTTTTTAAAGTCTTTACAACAGTATGCACTGCATAATAGTTTATAAGTATTATTATGATGGTTTGATCATCATGTTTGGTATGTCACCTTATCTCAGATGAATTCCAATCCTTATAGACTGAAACGATGTCTTTTCTGCCAGAAAGAACATGAAGCGGACCTACGGAAGGGACCATGACCGGTAAGATCAAGCTTTCAAAAGAGCTACCTCATGGATGTAGCAGGTCCAAAGAAGGCTTAGATAATTTAGTCGACATGAACCAAATTCTGTCCAGACATGGAGTGCCTGACAATATATGTGAGTAAGAAGGATACATGGTAATTTACAAAGAATACGCTCAAAGCAAAGGTTGAAGAAACTGTGTGGATAATATGCAGGTTTGTCCTATTTGTCACACCAAACCAGAAAATATGGTCAAAAGAATCTTCATCTTCAAGATATAATCATCAATGCAGCCAGTCAAAAGAAATGCTAAAAACCGTCAAAGTATAGAAAAAGTTTACCATAAAGTCATCGAGCCGGAATCACGGATCATTAAATTTTGTGAACGAATCAAGCATCAACCATTCGACCCTTGGAAATATCAACAGAAAGTCGTGAGCGTCAAGTTCTAGATGAACTATACACCAATTTCTACATGATGCTGTGCAAGCAACCAGCACATCCCATTCCTCGCATGTACATCTAATGATAAGAAAGCCAGCGATGAAGCATTCAGGGGGTTTAGAACGATGTCCGTGAAGATATCTCACTAGATAGTAGTATCCCAAATACAGTGTAACAGGATGGACATTGTACCACTCTGTCCTTATTAAAAAACAAGGAGTGATTAGCAAAATCCAACTAGTAGGTAATGCTAAAATGTGGTAGCATAAGCGGTGGATTTAAACACTATACACAACAATAAAACTGTTTACGAACACATTTCCGTACACTGGGCCAAGATTGTACCAGTGTCACGTACTATGAAGTAAATTACTAGCAAAGCACAAATCATGGAGTGGAGAAACCCTGAAGCATTAAATATAAATGGGTAGAATTAGGTTGCATGTTCACATTGATGAACTTAATGGATGGCATTTGACAGGTAATCGAAGAAATAGGCTTTGCAGACCTATCTTGCTTATATGTTGCGTCTCATGCGATGAAAACTCAAGGCTTGCAACAGAAGTATTCGCACATGCATAGGATAAAGTGAATGTTTCACAGCGACTGGTTTACAGAGATGATGCACATGCAGATATTGCAAACCAAAATGCATGCTCTAAAATTAAACTAACAATAATTTGATAGATGAAATGAACTTATGCCTTCTACGTTTCTACACATAATACCCACTATACATACAATACTGGTGTAAACAATGTGTTTGCTTAACATTATTGTTTTTGTTTGACTTTGGAAAAACGTACACAGTACATTGAAACAAGACAGGTTAGCTAAGATTTAGAACGTCACACACATACATATAACAGGAGAGCAGTGGCGTAGCGAGGATATTTGGCGCCCAGGGCAAAACTCCCAAATTTGCGCCCCCGGCTGCCCCTGTTGCGCAGTTATGTTGATACTTTGGGCCCCATTTGGCGCCCCACAGCCACTGGCGCCTGGGGGGAATGCCACGCCACTGCAGAAGAGAACACACAATTACACATCAAATGTATATTTTAAAACTTATATTCTCATTTTGGTGCGTGGTTAATATGTTCATTATGACCAATTTTATTTCCCCTGTACGTGCCTCGGAATCCCATGAGATGGAATCGGTCACGTAAAGAGTTAGCGGATTTTTCGTCCAACGTCAAAGAGTTATTCGTGTGTTTCTCGAGTATTAAAATTTCGCAATTCCAGTAATTTAGAGCTGAACTTTCATGCAAATTTGAAATTAGTGCGGGGCAGAAACTTCATATACCGTTTTAAAGGCCTTATACAGTCATAACTTTGCCGTACTTGATTGTTTCATAGTTGAGTGTCGTCTGTTACACAGCTTTGCACAATGGCGAAATCAAGACAAAGCCATGGGTAGCATGTCAATACGGGACATGCCCATTGTAAGAAATATTGCAAAAGAGAACCAATCATCGTTTTGCTGATAAGGCCAAATATTTATCCATCACGGCTGAAACAAAACGCAATGATTTTCAAGGGAGAACAAGTATGCAAAATGATAGCCCATAGTGACATCACAATTAAGGAGAAATCCTGCATCCACAGATAAGGGAACTACGCCATTACCGACAAGTTCGTTACGTGACTGAAATCGCAAGAGTCGGTGACATAAAACGTGACATCAGCTTAAAATTTGCGGCTTCCAGATGACAGTCTTATTGAACGACAAGGGACCCACAAGTTCTTGTCTAATATGTTTGCTTGAGAAAAGGGCGATTGGAGCATCCGTGATATTCTTAACCTGCATTCTATCAATGCAGATATGGTACATCACCATTTTAAAATGGAGTGAGCCAGGCATAGCTAGATTTTGCCCATCTCTACTTCAAACCTTTGAAAAGGGAGAAAGACAGATTACTGAAATGCATAAGAGCAATTATGATGCATCAATGTCTCTTTTCAGCCATGCTAAACATTCCTAGGAAGAATAATGTAGAGGCAGATTACCTATCTAGGAGTTTCAATGATGATGCAGAGTGGATGTGGAAGCAATCTTTAAATAAAATTCATGCAATTTTTGGACAGTTTGACATTGATATGTTTGCCTCTATATTGAATTATCAGTTTCACAAATACATGTCATATAGATCAGACCCACATCCATGGGCCATAATACTTTCTCTATGATGCGGTCAGACCTAATTGTATTTGTGCTACATCCTTTTAGTCTGGTGGAACGCGTTCTTCAGCAGATAGTAGATGACTGTGCAGAAGTAGTTCTTGTAGCACTGTTGTGGACAACACATCCCTGGTTCACCTGCCTTTTGCGACAGATTGTTCAGCAATCTTACATTCTTCCAGATTCACTTCCTGTTGACCTTGCCTTAGGATCCACTCAAAGATCAAAGAACATGAACTGCGGAAAACCCGGCTGTGTTTCGCCTATCAGGAAAGACACATTCCGTAGATGCATATCAGGACAAGCTTTCCAATGTCATTATATTCGACTCATGGAGGGAATCTACAAATAAACAATATTGGACACATCTCCAGAACTGGTTGCACTTTTCAGTTGGGAAACATTCTGATTCTCTTGATCCACCAATAAATTTGGTCCTGCCTTTCATGGCATATCAGTTTGACTATGGTTTAGGTTACAGCTTCATCAGCACTGCCAGATCTGCTGCATCTAGTTTAGTTAAATTGAGTTGTAGTGTTGACCTAGGTAATAACGCGCTCATAAAAAAAAGATTTTTGAAAGGAGTTTTTCTGCGTTGTTGCAATTAACCTGGCATGTCAGAACTGTGCTTCAGCATCTGGAAAACTTGTTTCCATTTGGGGAAAATTTCTTTGAAACTAGTGATTCTGTTGGTTTTACTTAGTGGCCAGAAATGCCACACTTTGCAAGTTATAAATATTGATGATTTTACTATATTTTCTGATAGAGTTGTTGTAAAGTAAACCTAGTCGACATCTATCACAAATGACTTTTTCTGTGTATTATGATAAAAGACTGTATAGTTGAAATCTTACAAGAATACATCAGTAGATCTTCTTCCCTTTGGGAAAAGGAGAAACAGTTATTGATAACTACACAATCTCCATTTAGAGATGTTGTTAAAAGTACCATAGCTAGATGGATAAAAACTGTTATGAAGGAGGCAGGGATTGATACTTTCTTTTTTGGGGGACCACAGCACATGAGCTGCATCGAGCACTGCTGCACCTAACATGAAACTGTCTTGTATACTTTTATTTAGAATGTAGGATGGAGTAACGATGAACTTTCCGCAAGTTCTATCATAAACTTGTACCGGACAGCTTAGATTTCAGCAGTGCTGTGCATGGGATGTCCCAGCTTTAAGAAATGTGATTTAATTTCAGATGCTTATATAGTGTTCTTTATAGTTTCATCTAGCATCACAAATATACATTTTAGTTTATTTTTTCTTCATTGTTGTGCTTCGATGCATAAACTCTGAAATCTCATTAAACCCCGAGACACTTACAGGGGAAATAAAATTTTATTATTCAACAAGACTTACCAAAGTCACAGTTTGATTGGGGTTTTATGAACCTGTAAGTGCCTGAGGGATCACGTGCCCACCCATATGCAAAATAATTGTCTTCATAATATCCCATCCCATTGTTGTTCTTTAAGGCATCCAGACTGGTCATGCTCTAGAGACTGACTAATCATGTGACCAATTACATCTCTTGTGATCCGCCAGGTTAATAAAATCCCAATCAAACGGCGACTTTGGTAAGTTTTGTTTAATCGTAAAAATAAAGCCTGCTCTCTTCAAGAGCTAGATAATAATAATAATAATAATAATAATAATAATAATAATAATAATAATAATGAGGACTTTGTATAGCGCCTAATCTTTAGAAACTTTAAGCGCTTTTACAACATCTATAATGATATGACCACACTACAGAAAAAACAAAAAACAAAACCATGAAATTAGAAAACATAAAAACATGCTGAAAGCATATAAGGTACAAAACATTATTGGGTCTCTTAAGTTTGTTCATGCAGTCGAAAAAGGTGAGTTTTAAGAGCACTCTTAAAAGGGTCAGGTCTCGCTAGGATTTTAAAACTAGAAGTCCATGACTCCCATGTTGGTAAAAACAGGAGTCCCACCAGCTAAAGTTGCAGTCCCATCCCTGAAAATGTTGAACTTTGCAGAATAGAAGAACCTTTGGTTCAATCGAGTTTAATTTCCACATTCTTTATAACACTGACATGTACAAATGTGTCAGCTTATTCTACGCGTCTGGTAATTCTGCACAACTATACGCCATTTCTGTAAACATTAGATCGCGTGCTGTTTTCGTTGAAAATTAAATTTTTCGTTGAAATGCCGGAAAGAGTCGAAAGTAATGTATTTAATTTCCATAGCCTGATGCATAAACATTACATATTTTCAAAGTCATGCGCAGAATAGGCCGTCATATCTCCAGTCGTGGAAACATAGGGCCGATATCCCATTGGTTCAAAACTTCGTATTATTTTGAATATAATAGTCTGGTGACAATTGGTAAGCATTGCAGAATTTTATTTTCGTTAGTTGAATTTGGTATTGGTTTTGCGCCAATATCGGTTACCTTAGATGCACAGAATAACATGACAGCAGTGTAACTCTTGTTTAGACTTTCAGGGTCAGACTGAATTTTGTCAATTCAAGGAATGGTCTTATTCCGAAATCTAAGCCAGGCATCACATGCTTTCTTACACTTGGCTACTATTCCATACAAACTGTCAGTTCTAAAAACCGCAGCACTCTTCCGAATCTAGTTCTAGAAACTGCAGCACTCTTCCGAATTTTTAACCAAAAAATACTTATCCAAATTTGAAAACGATGTCGCATGCACTCTTTATTTGGCTACAATCATAAATGAACACAATAATGGAAGCTAACGTTCTTTTGTACTCTTATAATAATTACAGTTACATCTCGGGATCTTTCTGTCTCTGAATTCAGTCATTGTAAATTTCAACACATTTTCCCACACAAGCTTCTAGTCGAAGTCTTTCAACTTGCCGCCCAGCTATTGCAACATGTTCTTTTGATGTACTCTTATAAATATATCTGGGGATATTTTAACTACTGAATTCTATTATTGTAAATATCAGTACAGACAAAATGATAAAGTAATCAACACATTCTCACTCAGTAGGTTGTTGAAGTAGGACTGTCAAATATTTCAATTTGCCACCCATCTATTTGCCTACGTACGGGGGACTCCTGCATGGGTGATTTTCTGCGTCCCATATCAAATATCTGTTTTTACAATACACGTAATTAAGCGTATCCGAGACCTAGTGAGTCTGGGACCACTGTGTCTTTGTGTTTAATTTCAATGGTCAATTCGTTCCACATCGCCGGGCCCTGGTATGCAAAAGAACGTTGTCCACGTGACTTCGTTTTCATAATGGGAATAATGAGCATACGATTGTCAGAAGAGGAACGTAAGTATCTTGCTGGTGTATACACATGGGTGAAGCCGGATAGGTATGTTCAACTGGAGTCTGTCAGTGAAACGTAGCACAGAAAACTAAGTTTGTGTTTGATTCTGTATGGAATCGATAGCCAGTGTAGTGTACAGAGCAGTGAAGAGGTGTGCTCTGATCGAGGTACTCTAAAGATGATCCGAGCAGCTGTTGTTTTGACGTTTCTGGAGTTGATATTGTGACGAACCAGACAGAATAAGTTACAATAGTCCAGTCTTGAAAGTAATAATGAACACACACGTGTTTTAGTGGCATCAGCTGAAAGATATTTGCAAATGGAACTGATGTGTCTCAGCTCAAGATATGTAGCCTTGCATATGTTCATGACATGTTGGTGCAATGTGAGAGTATTATCCAGAGTAACATCTAGCTTTCATATTGACTGTGTGAATTTAATGTTGGTGTTGCTGATATTTATTGTTTGAGGTAAAGGATGTGAATGAAAAAGTCTTTGTGTTGTGATCAGAATAGCCTCAGTTTTATCCTCGTTCATCTGCAGCTTGTTACATGCCAACCATGATTTCACATCAGAAATGCACCCCTCTACTCCATGGATTGTAGCATCAACTTCATTTGGGTGGCTAGACTTGTATATTTGAGTGTCATCAGCGTACAAGAGGTGAGATACTGGGTGATGATCTATGACACTTGAGAGCGGCTGAGTGTACAGAATGAAGAGAAACATGTCCTAGAACAGACCCGTGTGGAACACCACAACATAAATCAACTTCACTGGAGTTTATTCAATTTGTGTCCTGTTGACTAAGTAGAACTTTAACCACTGTATGGCTATATTCTGAATGCCAAATACATGCTGGAGACGGTGAAGTAATATATCATGATTCTATTGTGTCAAATGCTGCAGACAAATCAAGGAGGGTGAGGACTGTAATCTTTCCACTAAACAAAGCAGAGAGAATGTCATTAACTACTTTCAGAAGAGTAGTTTCAGTACTGTGGCAAGGGTTATATGCAGACTGTACTCAAGCAGCAAATACAATCGTATTTTTGAGAACTATTGATGTCATTTGAAATAACAACTCTCTTAAGTATCTAGTTAATGAACCTCTCACATATGTTGTTACAATAAACTAGATTTAAAGAGAATAAACAAACTCTTTGATTTTATTGTGTATGTCTGTGTGTGTGTGATTTGGATTTTTAATGTAGCTTTAACAATTTATAAGTCCTTTCGCTACGATATCTGCAGTGTGACAGTTTATAGCACTGTCAGGCATTATGCCCCAGACATGTAACATGATGTTCCAACCAATCACATTATCATGACACCATGTTTACCAGTCCTAGCACTAATCTCTTAATAATAATAATAATAATAATAATAATAATAATAATAATAATAATGCTTTTTTTTATAAAGGGTGACTCATTAGTCAAGGACTATTCTCCCTTAAGGCCCTCTTAAGGAGAGTGTAACAATGCACGTTATATGAAGATAGCAATAATTAGTGTTTATTTCAGCATGTTTAGTATTAAATTACGAAATTCCATTATCTATTAGAAACACATGCATGCTCATGATATCTTTTCTTAAATACTCTAATATTTTCAGCCGATTTTACATGTAGTAGAAGCTTATTCCACAGAACTGTACAAGAGTATTGAAAACTCTTTTAGAATTGCTCTTTTCTTGGTTTTGCTTTTGAGGGATGATCAGCAGATGCATCTAAAATTACATGTGTTGCTTGTTTCTGAAGTTTATAAATCCTGTGAAGCTCAGATTTAGCACAGTTTCCCCATACATTAGAACAGTAATCCATTGTTGGAAGAATATACGACTTGTAGTATAGATTGCGTAAGGAAACTAGTCTGGTTCCCTGCTTAGTATGCTCCCATGCATTGCACTCCGCTATACTATACATAGCGGAGTGCAACGCATGGGAGCATACTAAGCAGGGAACCAGACTAGTTTCCATAGTGTTACATGCTTAGTCTCGAATGAACAGTAACATAGAAAGAGTGAAAATAACAAACTTGTAAAACTTAATAAACAATTTATTGAGTACAAATATTTTTCAGAAAAGAAAAATAAACTTACGGTTTTAAGAATCAATTACAAAATTAATCCAAAATAATTAAAATTATTATCCACTAGATAAATGGCAAAAGTCCTGGTAATAAAATGTCCAAATAATTCTAAGTTCGAATTCCAGCGAAGTATCCAATATGGAAGACGATGTCTCTTGATGAAGTCAGTTCTTGTTAATGAAAATCTATGAGCACATATTCTTTTCCAGATAAATAATAAAATAATTCCTCTTGATCTAAACGAATCGACACAATTTCCAGTACCAGGTAATTTATAATAACTCAAAAGAAGACGCAACTTAATATTATAAAAGCCCAACTTCTACTAAATAGCTCGCTCCAAAACATCACTTATATACCTGTTTTTACGTAAACAAGAAAGGGGTCACGACCTTCTACAATCTCTCAGAACAATTTTACGTTAAAGAAATCATGTAAACAGCATATGACCTAACTAAATTAGAAAGATGCTTATACTTTACTAAATTTTGTCCTTGTAACCATCCAATCATTTTAAAAGCTTGTTTACAACTTTGAAACCAGGTCAGAAATGAGGTCAACACCTGGTGTTTACTCTGAAAGTACAGGTCAACCCCCCCCCCCTTCAATGAACGAATCTTAAAACTTAAAATGCCAAATTTAAATCTAACAGACAGACAACAAAAATAAATATAAATGACTTATAAATATGGTCATTCCATAATAAATTATTATCTATGGGCACACCTACAAGCCTTTTATGTTTGACATTTTCTAATGGATGATTATGTATTGCAAGAGATAGTTTTGGGTTCCCTGACTTGTGTAGTTTTTGTGTCGTCCCCAGAATCATACATTTTTTTTTTGTTTTACCTTCATTAATTACCATCCTATTTTGTTGTGCCCAGTTTTGGACTTTAGTAAGGTCCGAGTTTAATCTTGTTTGGATAACTTCAGTATCAGAACTAGATGTATACAAGGTTGCATCATCTGCAAATAAATCTGTATTTGTGGATTCATTATTTAATGGTAGATCATTGATATAGATAAAGAAAAGGAGAGGACCCAAAACTGAGCCTTGAGGGACTCCAGAATGAATAGTGCAATTTTGAGAGCTAATATTGCCAATGCTTACTTGTTGAGACCTTTCGTTTAGGTATGATCTAAACCAGTTTAAAGAAGGATTGTCAAACCTGTAACAGTTTAACTTTTGCAGCAGAATTTCATGATCAACAAGATCAAAAGCTTTCTTGAAGTTAAGGAAAACAATCCCAGTCATATGTCCATTATCCATTTCCTTTAGCCAAAGATCGATTAATTTGGTAAGTTCTGTTTGGCATGAGTGGTACTTTCTAAATCCTGATTGTGCTTGATGAAATAGAGTGTGTGTTTCAAAAAATGTATAGACCTGAATGGCTACATGCTTTTCAAACAGTTTTGACAATACAGGTAGAATTGATATTGGTCTGTAATTCCCTGGATCCTCCTTTCTTCATGATAGGTGTAATCTTTGCACATTTGTGTTTCTGGAAAATTATCACTCATTATACTTAAATTTATGATATGCGTTAATGACTTTGTTATTACTGTTGCAGCAATTTTAAGAATTTGTGGACCAATACCACCCAATCCAGAGGATTTATTAGTATTCACCTTAATTAGCATTTCAAAAATATCAGCTTCACTAACATAAGCTATTGAAAAATAATTATCATCAGGGATTTTAACTCTTATAAATAACAGAAGAGCATCAAGTTCAACTGAGATGTTAGTCTGGTTCTGAATACTGTTACTGGAGATGCTTATGAAAAAATTGTTTAATATTTCCACAACTGGTGCATGGCATGCTAGTAAATACTGGTAAAATGAAAATATTACTTATCTCAACAAGGAAAAAAAGGAAAAATCTTGATAGCAATGAACTATGTCTGGCATTTAATATAATATCAAACCAGAAAGAAAGCAAGGAAAATTTAGCTGGTAAGTTAAAAATATTACTTATTAAAGACCGAATCTGTTTTAGAAAAGCCAAATTAATGTACAGGATATCCAATAATAGTGCTCCTGAATATTTACAATCCCTATTCCAGAATAGGTTACCTGGTAATACACCACAATTGCGATCAGTGTCTACAAAACAGTATAAAATTCCCAAACCAAAAATAAGGAATTATTCAAAATAAGTTTCCAATACTCTGGAACTTTGCTCTGGAATAGTATTCCAGTCAAGATTAGAAATGCAAACTCTATTTCCATCTTCCAAACCCAATATATCCAGTGGCTTCTGAGATGCTACTGAAATAAATAAATTCCTTGTATGAGGGCCTCAAGGTAGATTAGTTCTTAGCTAATTGTGTTACCCTCTTTAAATAAAGTCATTATTATTATTATTATTATTATTATTATTATTATTATTATTACAATGTCTAGTACAGATGTTGCTATATCATCATTTTTATTGGTGTTGCTGATATTTATTGTTTGAGATAAAGGATGTGAATGAGAAAGTCTTAATATTGTGATCAGAATAGCCTCAGTTTTATCATCATTCATCTGCAGCTTGTTACAGGTCATCCATGATTTCACATCAGAAATGCACCTCTCTACTCCTTGGATGGTAACATCAACTGCAGTTGGGTGGCTAGATTTGTATATTTGGGTGTCATTAGCGTACAAGAGGCGAGATACTGGGTGATGATCTATGACACTTGAGAGCGGCTGAGTGTACAGAATGAAAAGAAACATGTCCAAGAACAGACCCCTGCGGAACACCACAACATAGATCAACTGGGCTGGAATGATTTCCATTTGCAGATACAATTTGTGTCCTGTTGGCTAAGTAGGGCTTGAACCACAGTATGGCTGTATTGTTAAATCCAAATACATGCTGGAGACGGTGGAGTAATATACAAGGCTGGCGCTTCTGCAAAGCGAACTTGGCAATTGCCTAAGGTGCTGGGTTAAGGGTTTATTTCATGATGGGCAGGTGGGGGAGGGTGTGAGTGAAAGGGGGGCTCCAGATATCTGATCTTGCCTAGGGCACCAAAATGCCTTGCACTGGTAATATATCATGGTCTATTGTGTCAAATGCTGCAGACAACTCAAGGAGGGTGAGGACTGTAATATTTCCGCTATCCAATCAAAGCATTTTATTGTTACTTGCTTATAGTCATTAGAACAATTACAAATACTTCTATTATGTTGCGTTCAAAGTGGAGATATATAATGTAGGAAGGAAATGCTTTAAAAATGAAGAGGTCTGTTTCATGAAAATCAACTTTAAGATTTGTGGATGAATTTATGAAGGGATAGTCTCATTATAAAAACACTATATCACACTTTCAGGGCAACTGAATGAACAGTAATGAATGCATAGTACAAGTCCCATCCACTTCCTACTTTGGTAAACATAGAGTTGGAAGTAGAAACGTGCAAATAGAGTGAATGACTATCTAGCTTATGATTGTATATGTGTGTGCGTGTTGACGATATGGGTAAGCACATTGGTTATGCAGATGATTATCAGAAAAAATATGTTCACAAGTCGCAGGTCCATGGATGGAAACATATTAGAAGAAAGGGATATGGGATGGGAAGGGAAAAAAGGGAAAAGTTATAGATAGAGTGGCAGAAAGAGCAAGATATATGTGAATTTCAAAGGTCGATACTATCAGAAATGCTAGTCAAGAAAAGAAAGACAACATATTTATAGGAAAATAAATTAAGTATGTGCACTTAAGAGAGAATGATAATATTTGAGAAGATATAAAACAGGCAGGAAAGGAAATACTAGTATTGGAAATGGAAATAGAAAGGGAAATAGAAATGGAAATAGAAAGGGAAGCCATATATAGGGTTCATCATCATCATCATCATCATCATCATCATCATCATCATCATCATCATCCATTTTGATTATCCAGACCTTTTATTAATCCTCTAACGGGGGGTAGGCCTGTCTGTTTCGTCATGAGAGTATTCAAAGCTTTCTTCCAGGCTTTACGGTCCTGTGGATTGATTCCGCTCAGCCCCAATGTCTTTCTGTCTCTTTTTGTCAACTCTTCCCATGTTAGCTTAGGTCTGCCTGGAGCTCGACTTCCAGTAACTTTGAAGGAACTGACCTTGGATATCCACCCTTTACTACGCTCAACATGGCCCAGCCATCGCATCCTATTTGATTGGATAATGTCAGAAATGTTTCTGATGTTGAGCTGGGTGAGGAGAGACTCAAATGGGACATTCGCCTCGGGATTTACATGGCAGATCCATCGTATCATGGCTTTATCATTGCGATGTATCTTCCTGAGAGTTGTAGCAGTGACAGCCCAGGTTTTAGAGCCGTATAACAGCACAGGTCTGATGTAAGTTGAGTAAAGACGACCCCTTGTAATGTGCGTCAAATGCCTATTTGTCAGGATTGGGAGAAGCTCTCTAAACTTATTCCATGCAGACTTGCAACGCGTTGTTGATGCCAGTTCACATCCTCCTCCGGCCGATATGGTGTCTCCTAGATAACATAAGTCTGCTACTACATCAAGCTTTTCTTCACCTACAGTTATTTCTGTCACAGGCCTTCCATCAATAGGTCGAGCGAGTCCACTACATCTGGGACACTTGTAGCTTGGATCAGGTTTGAGTGGTCCATTGATTCCACTACATTTCTTGTGAACCCAATGTGAACAGCTGATGCAAAAGATTGAGTTTCTACCTGCGCCTTTTAGGATCATGGCACATGGATACTTTCCTGTGCTTTTCAGTGTTTCCCTATTCAGGCCAGAAATCAATACCTTGGATTTACCCATGTTGACCCTGAGACCTTTTTCTTCCATGCCCTTCTTCCATTCTGTCACATGTTCAACCAGAGCCTCGAGTGTGGAGTCAACTACCACTAGATCATCAGCATACAGGAGCTCGTATGGGCAGCTTGTTTGAAAGTGAATTGACAGGGCTTCCAGAACAACGATAAACAATAGCGGGCTCAATACCGATCCTTGATGAACACCAACATTGACATTGAACTCGTCACTGTAGCCATCACCAACATGAACACGGCTTCTAGCATTAGAGTACATGGACTGTACAGTTTTAACAAGCCATTCTTCAACGCCTAATTTACGCATCGCCCACCATATGACATTCCTTGGAACTTGGTCGAACGCCTTCTCAAGATCTATGGAGGCCATGTATAAGGACTTGTTAACTGCGATATGTTTTTCTTGCATCTGTCGCAAGATGTATATGGCATCGACAGTTCCTCTTCCTGGCATGAAACCGATCTGCATGTCACTGATGTGTGCTTGTTGTCTGATCAATTGCTCTATAACTCTCTCAAAAACTTTCATTATCTGGTCCATCATCTTTAGGCCTCTTTAGTTGCTCCTGTCCAATGCGTCGCCTTTGCCCTTGTATAGACTGACTATGTAGCTTTCCTCCCACTGTGTTGGAATATGTCCATCACGAATGATAGCTTCAAAGAGATCACGTATGAGTGCTACACCACTCATGCCAGTAGGCTTCAACATCTCTTCTACTATTCCAGATGGGCCTGCAGCTTTACCCGTCACCATCTTGCTGATTGCTTTTTCAATAATCACAGTAGTGATTGGAATACTTGGGCCCTCAACAGGAGGCTCAACCGTGAGGTCATTCGGGTTCCATGGGAATTCAACATTCAGCAGCCTATCATAGTGCTGTTTCCAAGCATTTTCTCTGGATTCCTCGTCCAGGCAGAGCTCACCCTCGTCATTCCTGATTGGTTTCTCACCGATTACATCTAGATTATCTCGGCGCATCGGCTTGGCCAACATGTAGATGCGTTGTGATTTTGGGTCGATGTTTTATAGGACCTGTTTTTCTGCTTTCCATTTGGCATGATAAATAGTTTGCTTTGTGAAATGCTTGGCGGCACAGTAGTCTTCCCTACTGCCCCCATTCTTCCATGCCTTAAAACATCGCCTCTTTTCATGAACCGCATGATCCACGACGTCAGTCCACCACCAGGTTTCCTTTTGCCACTGATGCTTGCTTGACAAACCACATACTTCAGTTGCAACCTCAAGCAGACCATCTTTCAGAGCTGTCCACAGTTCCTCCACATTATTCGCTTTGTTACCCTCGGTCTTCGAGATGTAGGACTCAACAAACTTGTCTCTCAAAGCTGGTTCTTT
The DNA here is from genome assembly GCA_030141615.1 of Unio pictorum. Taxonomy (NCBI): domain Eukaryota; kingdom Metazoa; phylum Mollusca; class Bivalvia; order Unionida; family Unionidae; genus Unio; species Unio pictorum. The sequence goes on along the minus strand of JARLTB010000202.1, from coordinate 1,975,339 downwards.
AAGTTTCCACAGTCTTATGCGTGGTGTGAACTTGCACTTACATTTACGCAATGATGGAACCTTCAGGTCACATGCGACTAGTTTGTGTTGTAAGGCACATTCCTCATTGACTATGACCTTCACAAGCAAATGCAGAAGCAATAGTGTCAGAGGACAGAAATATGGAGTCTGGGTGCAAAAGAAAATTTGAAACATTATAGTCCAGGAAGGAAGAGAACTAGTCAATAACTTGGACAAGTTATTAATTAATAACTTGGACAAGTTAAAATGTCCCTAATTACCCACATAGTAAACTTGCAGAATGAATTGTCACTGTTCAAAATTGGTGAAAAACAAGTTGTTGGTTCCATGTTGGTGCATTTCTAAACAACCATGTGCTGGATGTATATTGATATCTCCCAGAGTTAAGGATACCCTACTCACAGCTTTTTGTTTGCCAGGGGAAATAAAGAATGAAAGAATCGTGTTTACTGACATTCTAATTAAAAAATTAAGGGTTTGTTAAAAATAAAGAAAGTTAATCATGTGATAGTGATTTGGGTCTTACATGTAATACCTTATGTGAATAAAGGATATTCTTAAATAATGTAGCATCATACCATGAGACCAATATCAACAGTCCCTACAATGGTCACTATATAGGTTGCATTACTTCCATCTAATTACATCTGCTTCTGTGAAGGTCCAAACAGAATATATTTATTGTAGAAAAAGTGGTATATGGTTATAATATAATACAATATATTAAAGTCTGCAATACATGTACATATAAGAATCTCAATACAACAATATTAATGCTTCATTTCTTTATTCAGTATTGTAAATACATCAATTACCAATGTTTCTAAGTGATTCTAAACAGAAAGGTGCTTTTGAAACTTCATACAAGTTTGGTAACTTGCAAGAGTCCATCGAAATGACTCTAAAAATGTGCTATATATCCAGCTTTTGCTAATTCTGTATCCAGTTTTGAATTTCTATAGTGCATGATTTTTCTTTGTGTAAAATCCTTGTCTGTTACTTTTCTGCTTTTCTAATAATCATTTTCTGATTGCCTCAGTAAATCATGCTGAAGTCCCTCTATAGTCACTGTAAATATACAAACATGGTTCGCAATTAATTCTCTTTACATGACTGGTAACGTTGTACATGATAAATCAATGTAATGTTTGGATTTAAATATTTTAAAGTTGAAGTTTATAATCTCAATATTAGTTTGGATTCTTTGTATTATCTGAAATAAGTCACAATTTCTTTTTCAGAAATAGCATTTTTTAATTAAGAGAGGGATAAATAGGTATAATAAAAAGGTGTAATTAAGAGAGGGATAAATAGGTATAATAAATAGGTGTAATTAAGAGAGGGATAAATAGGTATAATAAATAGGTGTAATTAAGAGAGGGATAAATAGGTATAATAAATAGGTGTAATTAAGAGAGGGATAAATAGGTATAATAAATAGGTGTAATTAAGAGAGGGATAAATAGGTTAAATGCTACTGTTTATATTTTGTAAACAATGGATTATCATTAATTAGCATCCATCATTAGGAGTGATGATTCATATTTTGTATTCCATGGATTATCATTAATTAGTGTCCATCATTAGGAGTGATGATTCATATTTTGTATTCCATGGATTATCATATATTAGAATCCACCATTAGGAGTGCTGATTCATATTTTGTATTCCATGGATTATCATTAATTCACATCCACCAATTAGGAGTGCTGATTCATATTTTGTATTCCATGGATTATCATTAATTAGTGTCCATCATTAGGAGTGATGATTCATATTTTGTATTCCATGGATTATCATTAATTAGAATCCACCATTAGGAGTGCTGATTCATATTTTGTATTCCATGGATTATTATTAATTCACATCCACCATTAGGAGTGCTGATTTATATTACTGAAAAGTCACAACAAAGCCATGTGATATTAGCTGTACTTTTAGTCAAAATAGAGCCATATCGTATTATTGTAATATTAGTCCCAAATGTCTTGTGGTATGAATTGTAATTTTAGGAACAACAATTTAAGCTATATGGTATTAATTTTAATTTTAGTCACACCAGCGCCATGTAGTATGAATTGTAATTTTAGTCACAACAAAGTCATGTATTAACTAATTTTAGTCACAACAGAGTCATGTGGTATAAATTGTATTTTTAGGGACAGTGGAAAAACTATTAGTTATCAGTTTTAATGTAAGTCACAAATGAGCCATGTGGTATTAATTGTAATTAGTCTTAAAAAAGCAACTCGGTACTAAATGCAATTATAGTCACTGCAAAGCCATGATGTACTTATGAAATTTAGGTCACAACAAAGACATGCGGTATTGTAATGTTAGTCACACCAAAGCTGTGGACAAAGAGAATAATGTTGTTGTTGTAGGGTTTAGTGCCAATTTTCAGCACAAGATAGGCTATACATGGTGGCCAGTATTATTGGTGAAGGATGAGCCCCGGAAAGAACCACCGACCGACAAGAAGCTACCGGCAAGCTTTCTCACATACCCACATTAGCCGAGCCTGAGACTCAAACCCACACAGACAGAGGTGAGATGGCAATGATCCATAATGGTGAGCGCTTTATAGACCACTCGACCACTTGGGGCCCCTGAGCATGATATTACATGAATGACTGTTGCAGTTTGCTACAAATGTTGAAAGAAGAGGAAAATAGTGACTAAAATTTATAATAACAATGTGGCATAATTTTGATACAAATACCTGTTAATGATGTTCATTTTATAATATGGATAGGCAAGTAAATGTTTCCATGGGAGACAATTTCGTCCTTTACATTAGATGTACATAAAACAGAATTCATCCATATCTATGCATATGTATGTACCAATGGTAATATTATTAGTTACACTATTTATGACAACACTGTTCATGTTTAATATGTAGTAACAGAGAAAAGTTCAGGTGTTTATTAGTCATACTAAGTAAAATTTTATATGATGCAAAAGTGATTCGAAGTTATCTAGAAAGTGACTATGCCAAAACTTCCTTAGATTTTGCCAATAACAACTACGATGTCATTCAAAGGCTTCAGTGATAAGGTGTATAAAATCACTTTTAGACAATAACTCGGCAAACCAAGTTTAGCATCTTTCTTTCAATTCATAGTACACATGATTTACGATAGTACGAATGATTTACGATAGTACGCATGATCTACGATAGTACGCACGATTTACGATAGTATGCATAATTTACCTAATACAAACTTTCACAGCTATATTGATTGAACTAAAATGGACAACATGAAGACCAAAGTTTTTGCATCCATAGGCATATTCAGAGTTAATTAAGGGCCAAATTGGATAAAACAGGATACTAATCCAACTGCTATGATCATTATCATCAGTCACATCTTTTTCAGCATAAAACTTACAAAAACACACAAGAGTGTTACCATGGTTATGGAGCATTTGTTGAACTTTGTGTTGCACAGAGCATTGCTGTTTGCTCTAGTTCATGATGTGGATAAAGTGAACACACACTTATCTGACTATAATACACACACTTATCTGACTATAATACACTTATCTGACTATAATACACACACTTATCTGACTATAATACACACACTTATCTGACTATAATACACTTATCTGACTATAATACACACACTTATCTGACTATAATACACACACTTATCTGACTATAATACACTTATCTGACTATAATACACACACTTATCTGACTATAATACACTTATCTGACTATAATACACACACTTATCTGACTATAATACACTTATCTGACTATAATACACACACTTATCTGACTATAATACACTTATCTGACTATAATACACACACTTATCTGACTATAATAAACACACTTATCTGACTATAATACACACACTTATCTGACTATAATACACACACTTATCTGACTATAATACACTTATCTGACTATAATACACACACTTATCTGACTATAATACACTTATCTGACTATAATACACACACTTATCTGACTATAATACACTTATCTGACTATAATACACACACTTATCTGACTATAATACACTTATCTGACTATAACACACACACTTATCTGACTATACACACACTTATCTGACTATAATACACACAATTATCTGACTATTTGGATTGAGATTCAGTTGTAATCATTATCATTAAACACACACTTATCTGACTATAGCCTATTTGAAATCAGTTGTAATCATTATCAGAAAGTCAATGGGCTGTCAGCATTGGATGATTACTCTGATGTGTACTTGAAAAAGAAATTGTACAGCAAACTAATCTGTCATTAAAATATAGAAAGAAATTTTTACATTAAAGCTTATAATATTTTCTAAACGTGCACCTATGATGTTTTGCAGTATCAAAATCCTATAAAATACTTTTAGGGTTTCTTATAATGAATTCCTGACTATTTTTACAAATAAAGACATACAGAGCTATCAATAATGCGTGAGATGTACATCAGAGATATTACCCAGCTGAACACTCAAAACCACATCTATGCCAATCATAATGATATCAAGATTAAGAAAGTGGTAGATTGTTTCAATCTTCTGTACTATATACAGATTTATTTTGCATTTTTCGCTTGTTTTCCTTTTATAACTATTATTATTAGTAATTATTAGTAATTAATTATAGATTATTAGTAATACAAATGAAAAGAATACCGGTAGTTTCTTTAAATTTAAACCCTATAAAAAGCACACAACACAGGAGTAAACCATGACAGATGCCTCTTGTAAGTTATGTATACATAACAGATCTTTATCATCCAAGAAACACAAGACATTGATTTAGATTGATAATTTAGATTTAGATCCATTTTTCAAGCCTGTTCAAGAATCTTTGTTTAAATTGTTTAGACATTTCAAACACGTTCAAGAATGTTTGTTTTGATAAAGTTTTAAATTTTTCACAAACCTTGAATGTCTTTTCTGAGTCAATGAAGGAATACAACTGTTAGGTTTGTAAGACAACCATCAATTTAACCCCACCCCATAACGAGACTAACCTTCAACATAACTTTGATAAAATACAAAGTATAAAATATGATTAACAGCGGTCACTAGGCTGACTGCATGTAGATGAATATACCTCGACTATTTTTATGTCCCATCACCTTCACAGCTGACGATAAGTAGTCGTGACAAACACCTATGTAATAAAATGGACCATAGGCTGCTCAATAATTGCAATGAAGAGGCATGATTTTGGAATACCGCCAAAACTGAATAAAGTTGATTGGATGAAATTAGCTTGCAATGCAAATTTCTGCTAATTCTGAAATTATGTTCTCATTGCTAATTCACTTTGGGCTACCTCAATAAAAATGGCCTGATTCCATGAGTATTATACATGTATATCATTCTTGTTATTTCCATTATGGAAGTTATCAATATAGATAATTTACCTCTTAGTGCATAAAATAACAAAGACGGATAATATATCAAATTAGTACATGTAGAATTAAATTTTACATGCAATAAAACTTCTTATCTTTGGAAAATGAAAATATTTATGATATCTTGTAAGTTGAAAATCTGTCAAAGGTCATCACTATACTCACTTTGTAAATGCCTATTTTCCTCTTGAATCCTCTTAATTCTCTCTGCAAGGAATAATAATTATTTTTCACCAACAATTCATAAATTAATCAGCCAATGAAAATATGTGGTTAACATTCAACAGAAAAAGCATTAGTGACAGAGAAATGAAGCTACTAGAAGAAATTCAGCGTTGACATTTCGGGGCAAATTAATAGGCCAGAGTAAACTCAGTTTGGTTAGGAGCGTATAACAATTCATATCATGCATATTAAATATCTCAAACAGTTATCAAGTTTCGCACGGAAAATGAAAATAATAGACCCCAAGAGAGACACGGATTTAGTGATACTTCATTTATAGTTCAAAAACCTATAATGCTGCTACAAAGATGGGTGTTGCCATAGCCAGCTGACTGATAAATATCAGAATACAGACAGTAATAAAGTAAAATGTGATCAGCCTTTGTAAACTCCGAGAATTCAGACTATCTCTGCATAACATAGCATAGAAAAAAATTTGCATAGACTTTATAAAATATTTTAAAAAAGATCATCGCCTAACTGAGATGAAAGTTTCCAAAGTATTGTATTCGAGATGAAGATTTTTTTCCAGGATAATCTGTATGTATGTCACTTCTAATTTACTCTCCTGTAATATTGACAAATGATTGGAATATGTAAAAGTCATAATTCGACAGAATTGTAACAGTTGTAGATTTCAAATCCTTGAGTCTGGTATGATTATCATTGTTATGTTATTGAGCTGAAATTGAAATACCGGTTTGTGGGTTGTGTATCATATTTGTTTCATTGCATTGTTGTATAGTTAAGTATTTGTCCTGTTTTGTTTTAGGTTTATCCTGTATGTCTATAATTGTTTACTAAATGCCATGACCAGCGAGTGTTGTAGCTATTTCTATTTTTAAAATGCCTGGCTTACAAAAGATATCTTAAAAGTGTCATTAAAACAATAACAAATTAAACCAAATGAAACGTGGATATGACATTGTCATGGTGCATATAAAAATATTGAAAATGTTCATTGTGTAGCTCACAAACATCTGTATACATCAAAGTCATTCCAGTATGCTAGTTAGGTGTCAGTGACCTTGTTTTGCATGGTTGGGTTACAGCCACCTAGATGCAGCGAGAAACAGACTTTCGTAATGATGGTGAAATGGTATTAAAGTCCTTGAGGATGCGACAAACAAACAACAAACAGAAAATGAATGAACTAACAAGCACTCAAAATAAAAGGCTGAACATTTTATCACAGCCCATATTTTGAACTGGGATTACAATTCATGAGTGCATAACAATATCAAACTAAGAATGAAACATCAGCAGTATTCCTAATCTTAAAACATTACAAGTATTATTAAAATAACTTCTATGCAGGCATTATTCTTCATACTATAATATCATTCAAACCAGAAGGTAAACTATAAACTGTTTAGGTTTCTTCACTGCTGACTGTTGATGGATCACCAAGAGTAATATATAATCAATTGATTGATATGTATGATATATGATATGTATTGTATAAATTGTACATAACAGATAGAAGACCTCAAGGTAGATTAGTTCCGTAACTAATTGAGTTACCTTCTCTAAATAAAGTCTTTATTATTATTATTATAATTACTATTATTATCGTTATTATTATTATATTGTACTGCCTCGCTAGGCACTCAGCATTAAGAGGTTAGTGTTAGGACTGGTCGGCCTGGTGTCAGGATAATGTGACTAGGTGGGACATCTTGACTGAACAATTGTTAATGCTACGTTAAAAGTTCTAATCACACCCACACATACATATTATACTGGGGAAAATAATATGTGGTAATTTAAGGAGTAAAATTAAGAGAACAAAAGTAGAAGATTTTCACTTAACTTGGAACATGCAAGATGAAAGGAAATAAATCAAAATAAAATCAGGAATAGAAATAGCTTCAGCCTATTGTTACCTTTTGCTGCACCTAGTTCCATCCTTAACTGCAAAACTGTATTATTGCTTCTCGTCAACACTCCCTCGCGTTCCCCTTCTCTGTACAGTACCATTCTATATCCATATGATATTTTGACCATTTCCTCTGTAAGACAATTAAGCAAGAGATGTCAGACTTTTATCTATAGAGTGAAACAAGTTGTCAACACCAACCTCTGAGAAATGAAGAATATTACATTTTATTGCTTAATGCAGGTTATTTTAGTCAGTAATGTTACAGTTAATAATATTCAAGCCAATAATAGATACTTACAACATCACAGAAGGGAACTGCATAGGCAGATGGCAAAGCAAGATGCTTTATAGTTCAGAAGTAAAATGAACAAAAATTGATTGCAACGAAATCACATGCTTGACTTTGCCAGTCACTGCCATGTAACCTGTCCCGTAGGTTTGAGTTTAAAGATCGGTCAACTTGAGTATGTTGTTTTATGGTTTAACTCCATTTTTCAGCACATTATAAGCTATGCAAGGCGGCCAGTATTAATGGTGGAAGAAGAACCCAGGAAACCCCCGGAAAGAACCACCAACCCAAAAGAACCTACCGGCAAGATTTCTCACATTGGCTAAATCCGAGACTCGAACCCAAGCAGACAGAGGTGATCTATAATGAAGAGCGTTTTATACTTGGTGCCCCAAACTTTGGTATGTGAGAATGCTTGCAAGTAGGTTCTCGTGGTTCGATGGTTGCTCTCAGTGGTTTTCTCAGGGTTTTCTTCGACCTATTATACTAACTGCCAACTATAGCATGTTTTGACAACAACACTAATCTCACAAAAAACAAGTCAATCAAGTTGTTAACATTGTGAATTTATCATCAGATTTGGATTTTCTGGTTCACATTTTGATTGAAACATGCATCACAGATTTTTTTGCATAAAACTATTTTCATTCTAAAAATCAATCATCTTTTTGCAGTGGAATTAATAACTCTCTGTTATTCTCTCCAAAACTGGAATAACATATTTTTAGTGCATGTGGCTCAGATGTCTTTGTCAATGTTGTCAAATTATAAAATTTCATGCAATGACAAATAAAGTCAAAAAGGGCCATAACCTTCTCAGGTTCTGTTAAATGATGTAATATCTGTTTTAATGTCAAACAGGGGCCATAACCTTCTCTAACTGCTCCGGTGACCTAGTGGTTAGAGCGTCTGCCCTGTAAGCGGGTGGTCATGGGTTCAATCTTCGGCCGAGTCATACCAAAGACTTACAAAAATGGGACTAACAGCTGCCTCACTTGGCACTCAGCATTAAGAGGTTAGTGTTAGGACTGGTCGGCCTGGTGTCAGGATAATGTAACTGGGTGGGCATCATGCTGCATGTCTGCGGCATGATGCCCCAGTGCTAGACATCTCTATAAACTGCCTCACTGCAGACATTGTAGCGATATGACTGAAAACTTGCTAAAAGCTACGTTAAAAATCAAAATCAAATAAACATAACCTTCTCAGGTTCTGTTGAAAGATGTAATATCTGTTTTAAAGTCAAACAGGGGACATAACCTTCTCAGGGTCTGCTGAATGATGTAATATCTGTTTTAAAGTCAAACCGTGGCCATAATCTTGTTAGGTTCTGTTGAAAGATGTAATATCTGTTTTCAAGTCAAACAGGGGCCATGACTTTCTCAGATTCTGTTGAAAGATGTACCATGAGTTATATAATAACTTATTTTTATATAAGTACCTTTGTATACCTACCATTCAGACACATTTTCTCTTGTTCAATTTCTGCATTTTTCTTAACTAAAAATCTACAGTTCTCATCGACTTGGTCTAGAGATTTCACCTGATTTTGTAGCATAGTGGTTTGACCTGAAAAGAAGCAAATATGTTTCCTAGTAGCATTTTATGCTTTACCATAAGTTGGGGATGTCATTGAGGCAACACTCCAATCATAAAATATTTAACACTCCTAGTATTTATCATGAAAAGTGGAATTAAATTATGCAATGTGCAATTATTTGTATAACAATTGGTACTTCCTGCTACTTGCTACTGCATATATATATATATATATATATATATATATATATATATATATATATATATATATATATATATATATATATATATATATATATATACAGTGGAGCCTCGTTAATCTGGACACATTTGTACCCAGTGAATATGTCTGGAATAACTAGTTTTCCGGATAATTGAATCATGCACACTTTTTATTTTATGATATCATCACACCGTGTATATATATATATATATACATACATACATAACATACATACATACATGTATTTGCTAGCTTTAAATGTAATGTACTGTATATTCAATAATGGTTGAAATAAATTAATGAAAACATCTATCAATTTGTGTTTATTTCACATTATTATAAAATGCACTTGGACATACATATACAGTAAATATAAGTTTAGACAATTAACACATCGAACACATCACACTATGTACCTCACAAATGAAGCCCTATACTGTCCACAGCTTAAATCTGTCAACTGTATTTGTACAGCCATCAATAAACTGTGATTGTTACTAACAATTGGGAATCAACCAAGAGGCTTAATGACACTTTTAATTTATTTACCATATGTTATGTCAAAAAGCATGGACGATTTGATCCCAGTGTGTTTATTTAATTATTATCATCCCCGTTGTTGACTAGCTAAAACAGACATTGTTTATACAAGCGCTGGTTACAATATGGTCACGCTACTTAGTTATTGATAGTGGCCATTGATTCTCAAGGGCTTCACTATTGTGTTTTATGTATAATTCTGCTGACTGTATTTTCAAATATGATTTTTTCAAATTTTCTTATTTTTGGACAGTTTATTTCCAGATTATCGAAACAAGTTTTAATGTAATTTTACACTTTGGTCCCCGTTTTTGAACGCGGATTTCTTGATTAATGGAGCAAAGCATCTGTGAAAGAATTTCGTCAGATAGGAGCAATACGATTAAATGACTTGTCCCTTAGAAAAAAGGGGATCGTGGGATTTTAATATGCAGTCACAGTGACTATTAGATGAGGGCCATAATCATTTGGAATATATAAATATCGCTGTTAAGACACATTTCCATAGTAACCAGTTTTAAGGGATGAAAAGAAATAAATAAGCATTCAACTGTCATTCTCACTATCTATACAAATCATTACTTAATACAGTTTGTTCTTTAGATCGTGTATAACTGTTATTTAGGAAGATGGTCCAATTATTTGCCCAAAAGTCATGTCATCCATGTTTGATACAGTCATTATATGCCACCAGCACCCATGCATATGCATTATATAGTACCAACATTGTCTTTATTCTAGACATTAAAAAAAATTATTACGTTCCAAAAATTCAATCCTTTCAGTCAATGTTTTACAACCGCTTTGTGACTCTTTTAGTTTTTCCTGGAGCTCTCTTGTCAGCGCCCGCTCACTCTCTGCAAGTAGAAATATAAAATGTGTTACTATACCAAAGATAAAATAGTTCTCAATGGATGCTAGTTTAATTTATTAAATTATTGCTCACTTTGTTTCTCCATCGCCGATGAGAGAGCATGGAGAAAAGAAACATATCTTCACTGTTTGTCTAAGTCATCCAAAAGAGTTGCTACAGGATACATGCCAAAAATTTATGAATAGCTCTGAAAATGATGCTCCTTTAATGCTCTATTATACCAAATAAAGGGCCATATGGATTTTCATGATGACTGCTTTAAAGGCCATATGGATTGTCATGATAACTGCCTTAAGGGCCATATGGATTTTAATGATGACTGTCTTAAGGGCCATATGGATTTTCACGATGACTGCCTTAAGGGCCATATGGATTTTAATGATGACTGCCTTAAGGGCCATATGGATTTTAATGATGACTGCCTTAAGGGTCATATGGATTTTCATGATGACTGCCTTAAGGGCCATATGGATTTTCATGATGACTGCCTTAAGGGCCATATGGATTTTCATGATGACTGCCTTAAGGGCCATATGGATTTTCATGAAGACTGTCTTAAGGGCCATATGGATTTTAATGATGACTGCCTTAAGGGTCATATGGATTTTCATGATGACTGCCTTAAGGGCCATATGGATTTTCATGATGACTGCCTTAAGGGCCATATGGATTTTCATGATGACTGCCGTAAGGGCCATATGGATTTTCACAATGACTGCCTTAAGGGCCATATGGATTTTCATGATGACTGCCATAAGGGCCATATGGATTATCATGATGACTGCCTTAAGGGCCATATGGATTTTTATGATGACTGCCTTAAGGGCCATATGGATTTTCACGATGACTGCCTTAAGGGCCATATGGATTTTCATGATGACTGCCTTAAGGGCCATACGGATTTTCATGAAGACTGTCTTAAGGGCCATATGGATTTTTAATGATGACTACCTTAAGGGTCATATGGATTTTCATGATGACTGCCTTAAGGGCCATATGGATTTTTCATGATGACTGCCTTAAGGGTCATATGGATTTTCATGATGACTGCCATAAGGGCCATATGGATTTTCATGATGACTGCCTTAAGGGCCATACGGATTTTCATGATGACTGTCTTAAGGGCCATATGGATTTTAATGATGACTGCCTTAAGGGTCATATGGATTTTCATGATGACTGCCTTAAGGGCCATATGGATTTTCATGATGACTGCCTTAAGGGCCATACGGATTTTCATGAAGACTGTCTTAAGGGCCATGTGGATTTTTAATGATGACTGCCTTAAGGGTCATATGGATTTTCATGATGACTGCCTTAAGGGCCATATGGATTTTCATGATGACTGCCATAAGGGCCATATGGATTGTCATGATGACTGCCTTAAGGGCCATATGGATTTTCATGATGACTGCCTTAAGGGCCATATGGATTTTCATGATGACTGCCTTAAGGGCCATATGGATTTTCATGATGACTGCCTTAAGGGCCATATGGATTTTCATGATGACTGCCTTAAGGGCCATATGGATTTTCATGATGACTGCCTTAAGGGCCATATGGATTTCCATAAAGACTGTCTTAAGGGCCATTTGGATTTTCATGATGACTGTCTTAAGGGCCATATGGATTTTCATGATGACTGCCTTAAGGGCCATATGGAATTTCATGATGACTGCCTTAAGGGCCATATGGATTTTCATGATGACTGCCTTAAGGGCCATATGGATTTTCATGATGAAGTTTTGAAAATCACGTCAGTATAACATTTTTATTCAGGAGGAGTAGGAATAACACAATGTTCAAGATGGGTGATGTGGGGGACATATTGGATGTCAAAGTAGCATAATTTTCATTAAGGACCAACAAGACAATGCGATGAATATGTGTATAAAGGTCAGTGGCAATCCTCCATGTATTTAGTAACAGACACAATAATAAACTTGTGCTAATGGATGACTGACAGACAATGGACAAACAATAATACACCATAGGATATGTTCTCCTATACTATGACCGTGAATGATAAAACTCCGACCTACACCTAAACAAAAGTAAAACAAACTTACATCATTGGCGACATGTGTATATGTATGTATATGTATATATATGGATAAGTGTGTGCTTATGTATATTTCCTAGAGATTAAATGTATTTATATATTTCATCCTGTAAATATGTTAGTTGACAATGTATTTCTCTTGCTTACATTCTCGGTTCAATGTTGTGTCTCATAATCTTGTAATCCATATTTTTATTAATCTGCTGTAATCTTTGCTGAAAGTCAGATAGACAATCAGTCCTAGATAAATGGAAGCAAACACACGCATACATGTATATAAACATACACACATGCATACATGCATATAAACACACATGCATACATGCATATAAACACACATGCATATAAACACACATGCATACATGCATATAAACACACATGCATACATGCATATAAACACACATGCATATAAACACACATGCATACATGTATATAAACATACACACATGCATACATGCATATAAACACACATGCATACATGAATATAAACACACATGCATACATGCATATAAACACACATGCATACATGTGTCATGTAGAAATAACTATGTATATGGTTACCATTGTGTACGCTTTCCATTTTCTTTTCTTTACTATTTTAAAGGTAATGTTAAGCATATAACAATGTCGATGTATTAACATTTTCAAAGTATTATCCTCATCAAATAAGGTTAGTGTCATGCTAAGTCAAAAGCTAGTTAGCTCTGACTATAGATTTGCATAACTGCGGGTATTGAGATATTTCGTTTCTTTATCTTCAATACAGTAGCAGACATGTTTTCTGTTGTATTTCATGATCCTGTAATATCCTGAATTTGATTAATCTGATCTAATCTCTGCTGATGAGGAAATAAAGTTATACCTACCTTACCTACCTACCTACCTATCTACCAACCTACCTAACCACCTACATGTATACCTACAGACAGAGAGACGGACAATACATACATACATACATACATACATACATACATACATACATACATACATACATAGCAAAACTGTAAAGAATGCACTAACAATGACAACTTTGCCACAGCAATCTCAATAGACAAGTAATTTGCATAATATGTTAATGAATCATTCAAGATAGGATTTTCTCATTAAATTAAGCAATTAGTATTAACATTACCAGTAGCATTAACCACTTTCGACATCTCTGTTTGACATGGTGATATTTAAGCCAGTCTTTTGAATCAAATAGTATACACAGATATATATCATGGTTTTCTTTAATATATATATGGATACATGTATACACACACACAAATAAAAATCATGAATATTTTAAAACTACTAAAACTTTTTTATACACTGTTGTGGAGGGGAAACAAACATTATTAATCAGGTACACAACCTAAAGACCTCCAAATGGTATCCAGTCACCCACCATCACTTCCAGCAGATATTTCTATTTTTATCTGTAAGTGGATTAGATATTTTTCTGAACAGAATTGAAGTAAAATTAAAGGAACAAAAACAACAGAGAAAGCAAAACAAAGAAATATTTTTAAAAATTGTCCAAAGACATGAATTTTATTTTTTATAATCCAACACACAAAAAAACTCACAAAAGTTAAATTGCATAGCTGAAAAATATTCAAGGGGTCAATCTCTTTTACAAGGTGGCAATAGTCATATCATTTTAATGTTATGTGTTATTTATTTCACAAAGGAATCATCATTTAATTATCTTCTTTATATTTGTAGTTCCCAGTCAATCTAATAAAACAATGAGCAAATGTTGGATTCTTGTGACGAAAGAAAATACTTTAGTAAACTATGTTACTCTGAGTATGTCTACCTATCGTTTGGAAAATAAACTCGACTACCTTCCAAATCCAGCTCTCCCAAAAAGATGAAAACATCTCTTTTGCCAACCTACCATATATACCAATGTTAGATTCTCTTTCTCATTTATTTCTTTATAACCACTGCTAGTTAATGCCATATTACTATACATCAACTTAAATGCTTGCATTCACGAGGAGATTGTGACATTTGTATGGTAATGTGACCAGGCAAGCATTCTCACAAAAGAATAGTTAACTAAAATATGTGCTTTCTCACTTGAATACATTCCTCATTCACATTAGGAGAAAAGGTAATAGGAGTAGGCATTCAACCTCTAACACGTATACCTTTCGAGGGCAAGAATGGTTGCATTATTTATTTGAGGGATATCCAGTTCTAACTTAAGAGAGGCACTACCAACAGTCATGTGATTCATGCCAACTATATAAAGCTATGAGGAAAATTAGTAAGCTCTTCTTACTGATACCTTTTCTGAGCAAATTCTGTAAAAATGCTAAACTATTTCCCTGAAGGAGGATGTTGGTCTTTTGATCATTTAGGCATCAAGAATGAGAGAGATCGCTCTAATCTCAAAAGCCAAAATCTTAATATGGTAGCTCCGAGCTTCTGAGATTTCAGTATACCCCAAACCTATAAACAAATTCAGCCATCTTAAAAGGATTCAAAATATGAAATTTTTCTCTTTCCTGCCTTCCCTATAAGTAAGAAGGCATAGAAAGGATCTTGCATGTTTGTTTCTCTGAATGTATCTATCAAAGATAGGAAGCATATGAAGACCCTGTGATGGCCTGCTGAAAACAGCCTATTCTTTGCCATGAAGCAGCAAACTAGTTGCATCAGGACAACCACAGAATAATTGGATCTGAAGTGGAGATTGTTCATGTCCTTTGAAATGGTATTTAACTCACTCAACCTGCATGCCAAGGCTATCAGATAGCAGCGAGATCATAGCAAAAGGCAATAAGTAATCTGAATAGAGCCAACTGATGACACCCAAATAAACAAGTCTAGCCACCCAACTGAAGTTGACGCTACCATCCAAGGAGTAGGGAGGTGCATTTTTTATGTGAAATTATTGATGACATGTAGCAAGCTGCAGGTGAATGATGATAAAACTGAGGCCATTCTGATCACAACACAAAGACTTTCTCATTCACATCCTTTACCTCAAACAATAAACATTAGCAACACCAACACTAAATTCACAGTCAGTTATAAACCTAGGTGTTACTCTAGACATTACTCTCACGTTGCACCAACATGTCATGAACATGAACATATTCAAGGCTGCATATCTTGAGCTGCGACGCATCAGCTCCATTTGCAAATATCTTTCAGTTGATGCCACAAAAATACTTGTGTGTTCATTACTACTTTCAAGACTGGACTATTGTAACTTATTCCTGTCTGGATCATCTGAATTTCTACTCCAGAAACTTCAAAAAGTTCAACCACAGCTACTCGGATAATCCTTAGAGTATCAGGACCAGAGCACACCTCCCCGCTGCTCAGTGTACCCTACAGATTAATCCAGACCACACCTGGCTCAGACCTTCTTGGCCGAAGCATGGCAACAGGTGGACTTCCTAAGTGCTTGATTTATGCATCTGTACATACCGCAAATGCTGGCTGGGCTTTCCCAGAGGAATTCCTGCCATAAATTTACTTTTGTTTTGCAATTGATGCAGGAATAATATTAGTTCGGCTCTAATCCTGACTTCCTGATTGACCAGTCTGGAAAGAAGGCATGAATCAAATTGGCTGTATCGTGATCCAACTGGGGTATTGCAGGACTCTTGCTGTAATCCATCCCTTGTTAGAAATCCCCTCTGCAAAAGTTTCATAATCCATAACATGCAGATTTGAGAGAGATGAACAAAGTCAAGATGGGTGAAACTTTCCATGTGTAAACCAACAAAGAGCTGCAATGCATCAAGATCCGACTTTGCCCAGGCTGCTAATAAGTGAAGATAATCTAAATGGGAAATCATTCCTGACCAGAAAGAATTTTCCATGTGTATTTCGATGGAGTCAACTGGAACCAGTACCGGTAGATGATGCAGATGATACTCTAGACTGAAAGCCCATGGTCCTATTTTG
The DNA here is from genome assembly GCA_030141615.1 of Unio pictorum. Taxonomy (NCBI): domain Eukaryota; kingdom Metazoa; phylum Mollusca; class Bivalvia; order Unionida; family Unionidae; genus Unio; species Unio pictorum. Next base: position 1,958,365 of record JARLTB010000202.1, on the reverse strand, counting down.
AGGTCATATCATGTTGGAGGACAAGGTCAAAATAACTGACGTCCACCATTGTGAAAAGTGCAAACAAATGCTTATCAAAGGTCAAAAAAAATAATTATGACATTTAGTAAAATCCTTGCTACACTCTGGATAGATGGGTTTAAATTGCAAAACTATTCACAGGATTGTTGGAGGTCTGATATGACTATATTGAGAATGAGAAAAAGCTTAAAACTGATGCCACGTTGCATTGATAAAATGGTGGTGATGAGTAAGAGTTTAAACACTTTGTGTATATGTTACATAGAGACAAAAGAGGAAATTGTCCTCTTTTCGGTAAGTCTCCAAGATACAGGAGATAGTGGTGTGTATTTTTCCTAACATCAATGTGATCGGGTAATGCATTCAAAGCTTATATCTACGTCTTGTGGATCGTTGCTGAAAAAATCTTCATCTTCCAAAAGATAAACATGTTCCATCGATTATCATAAATCTTTGACTTAAACATTATAAAACTCTAAAACATTCTGGGTTATAGTGGTTATTCACCTCTCAATCAAATACCTTCTTCAAAAAGCATGGAATCACACTGACAGATACATACTGATTTGATAGAGAAGACTCAGTGCAGAGAAAAGAAAGAGTCAACTTATTGCAACACCACGATATGCAGAAAGGGAGCTTTAAGATCAGAGATCCAAACAACTGTGTCTCTTCAAAATCTAGATTGGGCCCTTCCTTTCTTGTGGCCCTTCAAAATCTAAAAAGGGTCTTCTTTTGTTATGGTTCTTTAAAGTCTATATAATGCCCTTCTGTATTAAAAGCAAATTGCAAGTCTGACCTATTATGAATTGTAATATCTTCTTTGCCTGAAAAATAACATTTAGCCCGCCAATGAATTATTCTATATTGATGATCCCTACAGAGGGACCAACCAGAGACCATAGACAGCCCTCTACATGTATGTGTAATACTGACCTGCTGCTGACTGTTATACAAACACTCCAGAAACAAGTAGGCAAGATACAAAAACAGATTGACAAGCTAATAAATGAAAAGGTTAAATTAGCTGCCCAGAGAGAGAAACCTTTGACTATCAGCAGACATTCACAAACAATTGGTCCTAACCCTATGTCTCTTAGTAAAATTGTACAGACACCTGAAGTATTGCCATAAAACACCATACAAACCAATAGCAATACAAAGTAAACATACTACTTTGCCTTCTATCAGCAAAGATAACATCCTCCTTATTGGTAGTTTCATTTTACATGGAATTAACAACAGAGGACTGACGCACTGTGTTAGAAAGCATGCCATTTGAGGTGTCAAAATACAAACAATACTGGAAGATATAAAAATATATGATCTCTCCAAGTTTACTAAAATAGTACTCTATATTGGAGGGAACAATGCCAGTGAAGGGACTGATCTAGAACTATTTGAAGAACCATATGACCAATTACTTAATTATATTCATAAGCAAAATGAAAGCTGTCAGGTTGCATTGTGTGAAATGGCCCCCAGGGGAGATTGTGATGTGTTAGATATCAATGAGGCCATCCCGAAGGCTGGCAAGTGAATGGAAGTGTGATATTGTTTACAATTACATGAGTTTCCTGGATGAAGAGGGACAAGTGATGCAACATCTATTTAGAAAAAGAGATAAGATCCACCTGTCTATCAAAGGGGTGGAAAAGCTGGCAAAAAAAATAAATAAATGCAGTTATTCATGTAGTCTGGTCTTACAGTCACTTTACAAACTTCATCCATCACCATAAACCCAATGTAGGTCAAAACAACATCAGACAATATGGTCAGCCATATCAATACAGGCAGTACACTATGGGATGTGATTACTGTGGTGAGATCAAACATTCAGCACAGGAATGCAGGCACAGACAGCCAATACAATGCCATCAGTGTGGTAGCTTTGGACACAAAGCCAAAACTCACACTAGATTTATGGAATAGGAAAAGGGCAATGAGGCCATCTCAATTCCACAGGAAGACTCTGTTCAACAGGAGGACCAATCTATCTATCAAGGACTGTCATATACACTGGGCATCCCTTGTCAAAACAGATTTGATCCCTTTGCTAATGCATGTTCTGAATGTTGAACCTTACAAGCTTCTTATACATATTCCAACAGGAATAATAGTTTAGATGTATACAATGATTATACAAGCAGAAAATGCAGTTGTAGAAAAACTAATTTTTTATACAGTAATGATAAGTGTAATGATGATCTCTGTGAACATAGTTTAAATACTTTCAATGTCTTCTTGAGTGCCTCTAATAGCATTGATATTAGTCTCATGCATTTAGGAGTTTCTAGCAAAGGTTTACACATAGGTCATATAAAAAAATCAGGGTTTTCAAGGAAAGATTGATCAAGTGAAGTTACTGTTAACCTCTCCAAATAATAATATCCATTTATTTGGACTCTCGGAAACAATGTTAACAGAAAATCAGGGTGAAAATTTCTTATATATTAATGGCTATGAAAAACCTTATCATAAGGATAGGAAAGCAGGTGGTGGTGGGCTCTTTGTGTATGTTAAAACTGGTACTATTTGTAAAAGACAGGAAGACCTAGAAATACTGGAAATAGAATCCATTTGGCTAAAGATCACTCCAGAAAAAGCAAAGCCCTATTTAGTAGGTTTTGTGTATAGACCCCCATCATCACATATTGATTGGTGTGAATATTTTGAACTTCAAGTAGATAAAATTTCAAATGAAATGAAAGAATTTTATATTCTAGGTGATATAAATAGAGACCTTCTCAATGATCAAATAAAAGGGAATTGGATGAAATTTATTGATTCGTTAGGTATGGAGCAACTAGTAAATGAACCCACCAGAGTAACATCTACCTCTAAAATACTAATAGATCATATTTATGCCAATACAAAAGAAAATGTTTTGAAAGTAAAGGTTCCAAAGATTGGTATAAGTGATCACTTTGCAATTTTTCTAACGTAAAGTCAATGGCAAATCAACAAAAAATAATATCCATAAATCCATTACTTATAGGTCCTTTCGAAACTTTGATACTTTTAAATTCCTAGAAGATCAAGAACAGATTCCATGGAATGCAGTCCAAATCTTTGAGGATATTGATGAAGTTTTAGATACTTGGACAGATCTGTTCATCAGTATAGTGGACAAGCATGCCCCTTTAAAAACATACAGGATAAAGAAAGAACATCAGCCAGGCTGGATCTCCCCAGAAATTTTAGAAGTAATATAGCAAAGAGACCAACTAAAATCAGTAGGAAATCAAACTGAATATAGAGTTTGGAGGAATAAAGTTCATAAAATGATACATCAAGCCAAACAAGCGCACTACAAAAATGTGCTGGATGAAACCAAAATAACCCAAAAGCTATCTGGAAAATGTTTACAGGTTTTGGTGCAGGCAAATGCAAGCGTAAAGCTGAAATTTTATCCCTCAATCATGAGGGCATTTATACTGATAATCCAAAGGACATCTCAGATATTTTTAACAACTTTTTTGTTCAAATTGCTGAAAAACTTAAAGAACCCAGAACTTCATCTGATCATCTGGAACTCAAACATTTTTGTGCTAAAAATCTACAAAACAATATAAAATTTGAAATTCCTGAAATGAGTCCAGAATTTGTGTTGAAATATATTAAAACAATGGATGTTTGTAAAGCTACAGGACTTGATATGATTGGACCAAGGATACTAAAAGTGGCTGCACCTGCAATTGTAGAGAGTATAGTTTTCATTTGTAATGAAAGTATTAGGTCTAATAAGTTTCCACAAAGATGGAAAACTGCCAAGGTTATACCATTGCATAAAGCAGTAACAAAAGATGATGTAAATAACTACAGACCCATCTATATCCTTCCTTGTCTCTCCAAATTACTAGAAAAACATGTACATGATTCTTTTCTTAACTATTTAAACACTTATGATCTTATTTATGATAATCAGTCTGGCTTTCGCCAGAATCACTCCTGTGAAACTGCACTTGTATCTTTGATTGATAAATGGCTGAAAGCGTTAGATCAAGGAGAAATGGTAGGCACTATTATGGTTGATTTTCGTAAAGCTTTTGATCTTGTAGACCATGAAATTTTACTTGAAAAACTAAAGATTTATCAATGTAGTGAAAACTCTCTAAACTGGTTTACTTCTTACTTAACCGATAGAGTGCAAAAAGTATCTTTAAATGGTCAACTTTCTGAAAGTAATAGTATTAATTGTGGAGTACCACAAGGCTCTATCCTTGGACCTCTGTTATTCATTCTATTTATCAACGATTTACCTCTTAAGATTGGAACTTCAATTTCTTCCACTGACCTCTATGCAGATGATACTACACTGTCTGATTGGTAAAACCAAAACGGTACTTGAAAATAACTTACAAGATGCTCTCAACAGACTTCATGTATGGTGCAAGGAAAACAGTATGATCATAAATACAGAAAATACGAAAGTCTACTAGTTACAACACAACAAAAACGAGCGAGACTAGATAGCGACAAACTTAATGGTTTTTTTTTACAATGTGAGCATTAATATGACCTCTCAAGATAGAATTCTTGGTGTATTCATAGATAACAATCTTACTTGGTCTATTCACATTAAACACATTTCAAAAAAGGTTAGTTCTTATCTTTGGCTACTGAGGAAAATCAAAACATACATTCCTCTTCAGTATAGGGTCATCTTTTATAAAAGTTATATTCAGCCATATCTGGACTACTGTAACGTAATTTGGGGTAATAGCTCTAATTCAAACATAACAACATTTATAAGGGTCCAAAAGAGGGATTGCCATTTAATTCTAGATCAATGTATAGACAATTTTCAGGATGCAATGAATAATATAAAGGTTTTAACAATACATGAAAGAATATTTCTTAGAAAAGCCAAATTGATGTATAAAGTATCCAGAAAATCCATTCCTATCAATCTAAGCAATATCTTTCACCAAAGAGATGCTGATGGTACTCCAAATTTAAGGTCCATAAGAAGAAAAAATTACATTATACCAAGGCCAAAGAAGGAATTGTTTAAAAAAAAGTTTTTAATATACTGGTCCAGTAGTATGGAACAACATTCCCAGCAATATATGGCAGGCTCCTAGCATTTCATCATTTCATAATCAATGTCTTAAATGGATGAAATCTTTAGAAAACTGAACAGTGCTAGTACCAAAAATAATATTGCCTGCTTCTCTGTAATTTTGCATCATTTTCAAAGCTGAATGTTTCAACGCAGAATGATATTTTATGTTTCTTATATGTTTATGTTTTTACAGATGCCTGTGCATGTGTTCCAGGCTTGATACTTTGAAATTTAAAATTCCTTAATTATTTAGCGTCAAGCCAGACTCTTCACATCATGATGTATGTATTGTATATATTGTACATAACAGATAGAAGGCCTCAAGGTAGATTAGTTCTGTAACTAATTGAGTTACCTTCTCTAAATAAAGTCTTTATTATTATTATTATTATTATTATTATTATTATTATTATTATTTCTTGAAAGACACATGTACATTAGTGATATTCATCACATACTGGCTTGGGAGTGTGGTCCCTTATTAATGACTTCATTGTCTAAAGAAAACCTCTTTGAGCATCACACAGACCTATGAACCGAAACAAAATGAAGGGTGTCTTTATGATTTGGAGAAAATAAGGTCATTTACACACAAAAAACATGATTACAGTAAGAAAAAGAAGGAAGCGTTTTTTTCTATACATGTGAAGGCAAAATATTCAGTGAAAACACCAATCATAAGCAGTGGCTTCTAAAAACATTTCCTAAGATAATCATATTTTTTTTTCAGTTAGACTCTCTGAAATATGTTATATAACTTTCTTCTTTATTTTCCCTTTGAAGAATGACTAATTGGCATGGCTTAAAAGTTCAGCTGTCTTTTTTTCAAACCTGTTTTAAGATATGCTGTCAATTTTATTGACTCGGAATACTAAACTTTTAACACTTAATGAGAGAAACTAAGAATAAAGGTCAAAATGACCCTTCCCAAATACTCCCCTGGTCTAAACATGTAGAAATCTTAATGTTTGGTGCATTCAACTTTAAAGTTCACTGCTTATTCAAAATTTGATCACAGAGATTGACCTAAAGCCAAACCCAAAGCAGTGACCAAATATTTCGCAGAATACATTTACTTTAATTCAAAATTATTTGTTTCAAGTATGAATGAAATGCTACAACATCTATAGGAAACGTGAGGAAATGGATGTGCCCTTGACCCTAAGACCAATGGAAAAATTGAATGTGCTGCAGAATGAACTTAAATTTATAATGATTATGCCAAATGTAATGGGAATCTATAATCCTACAGCTGCTAATGTCAGCCTAAAAGTGACTGCAGTTTCTCAATTACCATTAATGTGAGGTGAACAAAGACAATACAGGTGTTCATGAAACATAATTACCTCTCCAAAGTGACAATGAACATGAAGGTTCAAAAGATGGTCAAGATTGACAGCATGTGCTCCTGTAATATTCAGTGAAGAGAGGGAGAAAATATCCTGTAATATTCAATGAAGGGAGGGAGAAAATATCCTGTAATATTCAATAAAGGGAGGGGAAAAATATCCTGTAATATTCAATGAAGGTGTAATATTCAGTGAAGGGAGGGGGAAAATATCCTGTAATATTTAATGAAGGGAGGGGGAAAATATCCTGTAATATTCAATGAAGGGAGGGGGAAAATATCCTGTAATATTCAATGAAGGGAGGGGGAAAATATATTCTGATATGAAGATGATACTGTCATTGTATAGCTTTCCATACATAAAAATATTACTATGAATATTAATTCATAAACCCATACATAATAATATTACTATGAATATTAATTCATAAATCCGTACATAATAATATTACTATGAATATTAATTCATAAATCCATACATAATAATATTACTATGAATATTAATTCATAAATCTGTACATAATAATATTACTATGAATATTAATTCATAAATCTGTACATAATAATATTACTATGAATATTAATTCATAAATCCGTACATAATAATATTACTATGAATATTAATTCATAAATCCGTACATAATAATATTACTATGAATATTAATTCATAAATCCATACATAATAATATCACTATGAATATTAATTCATAAATCTGTACATAATAATATTACTATGAATATTAATTCATAAATCCATACATAATAATATTACTATGAATATTAATTCATAAATCCGTACATAATAATATTACTATGAATATTAATTCATAAATCTGTACATAATAATATTACTATGAATATTAATTCATAAATCCGTACATAATAATATTACTATGAATATTAATTCATAAATCTGTACATAATAATATTACTATGAATATTAATTCATAAATCCGTACATAATAATATTACTATGAGCAGCAGAGAGGGTGAATCCTACAACGTTTTTAGACAAATTTTGATTGAAATCCTAAAACGAGCCGTCCTATAATCTTATTTTAACCAAAAGATGGCGAATCCTACAACGTTTTCAGACAAAAAATTGATTGAAATCTCCCTACGAAATCATTTTAACTAAAAAAATGAAAACGATTTTTTAATTAATTTTGGTCGCAACTTGTTGTCATCCACCCTCTCTGCTGCTTAGTGATTTCATCACTGGTTAACAAAAAATAAGAAATGATTTGATCGAGTCTTTATGATGAAAGTCCTTAGGATGAAAATCATTTATGATCTCACAAACAAACTAATCGCTAACACCTCTTCTTGTAGATCAATTAGATTATTGGATTGATCTGTGAGTTTGAAATTAATTCTCGTTAACGAATCATTATGACACCGCATATAGACTGGATTAACCGGAGACTCAATTATTAAAAATCCTGGAGGAGCTGTTGGTGCAAATGAATAAAGAATATACCCTTGCTGAGCTTGATTTGATCGTTCGAGATTAATTTGATAGCTTCCTTCAATAACATCACACACTAAATTGAGCGCAATCACTGAGGATATATTCACGTTGAACGGAGCGATATGCCTGCCGCCACCGTCTGGGTCATTATTGTGTTTGAGGATTTTTATTTCCCCTGATGCTGTTTTTTTCCATGCATCATGAATTATTTTAAAACCAACATCGATGGCATCACTGAGAAGTTTTTTTAGTTCCGGTACGTTATATCCCGGTAGTTTGAATGTCGGAATGTCTTCTTCGTGGATTTTATATTGGTTTGCAAATATTGCTCTCGATGTGGGGTTTTTATCATCTAATATCACTTGAATAATTTGTGAATTAAATACTTCCATATCGTCGATAATTTTATTGCATGTTTCTACGACGCTGATAAATTCATCTCGGTTGAGAGAGCCGGATTTAAGAGATATTAACAACAGCGATAAATCATGATTCATCGCTGTGAAATTTTTAATGATTTCAGGTTCGTTAACAAAATTATATTCTTTCAATGGTCCAATCCCCACACCAGGTTCGTATCCTAACCCAAAAAACTCTTTAAATAAGTTGTATTTTTTGTAACTCCTTATTGGATTTTTAGGTTTTATTTTGTTTGTGATATAATCAGATTTTTGTGGTTCTGGTAATTTAACGGTTTCCTCCAGAGTTTTACTCTGGGGTGGTAATTCAGGCCATCCTAATACGGTTCTAATAGAACTCTGATAGATATCTACGACATATCCTTCTGTGCTTATTTCAATGGCAGATGATAGCGTCGGTTCATGAACTGTTATAGCTATTTTTGACTCTACTCCAGTAATCGATTTTATTCTACGCGCGAATTCATTATTGATTTGTTCGATTTGGTATGACCCTGTTGGTATCGAAACAACTTTCCAGTCTGGGGTACCGTCGTCTTTATTCTTATTTGCAAATACCAGTGAATTATTCGGTTGTTGACCACCAAATGCTACCGATCTGATATTAGGCCAACTGTGATACACTCGTAGTTTTGCTAGCGCTATCTCCTTCACTGGGACCGGAGAGGGGAAATTCACACTGAATTCTGGATTCGTTGATGTTATTGATATCATGCTTGTTTGTACTGGGTTCGTGTTCTCCACTATTCGTTGAAGTAATTCCTGCGGTGTTGTCATTGTTATTATACTCATGATTTATTTCTAATTTTGGTATCGAGGAATCATAAATACTGACCATCACTGAGAACTCACAATCTGGTAATGTTGATATTATTGAGATCATTTTGTTTTTTGGGTTCGTGTTTTCTGATTCCATCGATGTTGTCATTGTTATTATACTCATGTTGTCGCTCTAATTTTGATATCGCTGAATCAAAAATACTGACCATCTCTGAGAATTCACTATCTGATATAATTGTATTATCGAGTGATGACGATATCATCAGGGATAACTGCGAATATGCGGTTGATGCAATATGAAATTGAAGTAAGTAATTCTGCAGTTTGCGTTGGCTGCATGATGATATCTTTTTTGCTATCCCGGTTGATATACCCCCGATTGTAGCCACCGCAGAAATGCAAATTGGAACTACGACCGGGGCAATCATTGTAACCGATGCAAGTATTATTCCGGCGCCAGTGAGAACGCTTGACACCGAGTATATAATAACATCAATTGCGGTGATTTTTCGTCGGTATTTTTTTATTTTTATTTGATACTCCTCGGCGAGGGTTTTGAGTCTATTCTGAAATTCTCTGACCTGATCATAGCGACATTGCGTTGATGAAATCATTGTTATTTTAAAAAAGCTAGCGTTTTCAATTGTGAAATCCTTTCAATTTAGTTATTTACTTAAATCCGCTACGAATTCCACATACCAGGTTACTGAAACCCCAATCAAATTTTTATCAGTAGCTGTTATAGTGAACTTTTCAGTTGTATCCTTGTCGATGATCGTTGAAATCGTATTGTTGACCCCGGATGAACTCGACGATGATATATTAAATTGAGTTAATGGTGTTACTAGTGTTAATCGATAAATACCCTTAACGGTTGCAGTGATATTTAATTTGTTGTTTGTAGGTGTCCACTCAAATGATCCGTGTTGGATTGTGTATACCACGTTGTTGGTTTTCTCATGAGGAATTTTTGTTTTTTCAATGATTGTTATCATCCTCGAAAAATCACCTTTGACGGCTTCGATGAAGTTTTTCGTCTCATCGATGGATTTTTTAATATCAGGGAGTTTTATGTCGAGTTTATCGAATGTAGTTCCAAGAAATTTATCCACGATATTTCTACGTAAAATTGAAACCTGTTTTCCGTGTTCTTCAATTTTAGATTGAAGTGTTGCTAGTTCTAACAGAGAGTTGTCATGATGGGTAGCAATCTTGTTGTCTTGGGTAGCAATCCTGTTGTCGTTGTCGGCAATCATGCGGTTGTTGGTGATAATCATCTTGTCGTGGGCGGCAATCTTGTTGTCGTTGTCGGCAATCATGCGGTTGTTGGTGATAATCATCTTGTCGTGGGTGGCAATCGCGTCTGTGATCGTAGACACAAGTGCACCTGGTTTAAGTCGTCCGTCGTTGGAATACAGCGCAATAGAGTTTTCAGTGGCGTCTTGCTGCCGTTTTAAAATGTCATCCGCGGATATATTACTGGCTTTAAGTCGTCCGTCGTTGGAATACAGCGCAATAGAGTTTTCAGTGGCGTCTTGCTGCCGTTTTAAAATGTCATCCAACGACACATCACTGCTTTTCAATTTACCCTGCTTGTCTTGAAATACAACTATTTCGTTCGGGTCAACACTTGTTAAGTTCAACGTCTCAGCTATTTCATCTTTGATTAGTTTTTTTACATCCTTGACAGAATCAGGTGGTGCAGTGCCATCGGGTTTGGGTTTCAAAGATCTCCCCCAAATATCAATCATGTTATTGTAAAACTCTTTCTCTCTTTAAAATCGTTTTTGACGACTTCGTCGTTGCCAGCGATTACTAGTGTATTCATTAACGACAACATGTGGTGGTTTTCCGCTTGGGTTACTCAAGGAGTTAGAAATAGCGTCAAGGACATTTAATACTTCGCTGCCACATATTGGTGGGTCAATCATCGTTTGTGTTGGTAGCGTAGAATACCAAGTCTTCATTGGAAGGGTTTTTATATAACGCAAAAACTCTTTTGGTGGGGCTAATCCATATGAATCGAAATAAACAATCCCACGTGGATCAATAGCGTATGCAACCCAGTGAGTTCCAGGTCCGGTGCTGTTATCGAGATTAATAATACCTGTTTCAATTTTGTTTGGTTGATGTGGTAATTGATCTTTCATAAAGACACCTCTGAAATTTTTAATCGCTAGTTTTTTAGCAGCATCCATTAAATCAAAATTGGACATGGGAACCATCGAAGATTTGGGAACCATAGGTTCGGAAATCGAAGATTTCTGAATTAATAAACCGGTCCTAGTCTTAGACCCTTTCCGCTGTACCACGAATACGGGGTTCCTGGTAGTCTTAGACCCTTTCCCTTTTTTTTATACCCTCGACCTTTCTTCGGTTCATATGATTCAGCAATGCTCTGTACCGCTTTTGCCCCCAAGCCTCCAGCTGCCCCCAATGCGACTGCTTTTGCAACTGCTGGGGCCGCTGCCGCAAACAACGCTGGTAACGCAGCAAACAATGGAAATATACCACCTGTTTTAATCATATTTTTGATAGCAGCCGCAGAGAGAGTAATCTGAACACCTTTTTTGGCTGCAAGTGCATCATTGAAATGTTTCACCTGACGAGTTGTCAGCGATAGTTTATTTGCACCACCAGTCATTTGGTTGGGTTTCAACGTGATTGTGGTTCCACATCGCTTAGCCGATTCTGATTGCAATTTTTTGATTTGACCAGGAGTTAACGCAACACTAATAACACTATATGACATTATACATAATTGATTGATTCTAAATCGTTTACAATTTCAATTACATGTTTTCCACTGGTGCATCTACCACTCTCATTCTTCCACCAACACCTTCAAGTAGCATTGATTTATCACTGAGAATGACAGCAACCGCTCTATAATTCGGGATAAGGATAGGAGATACCCCACCAACTGGGGGACCTCTCGGACGCTCTACACGGGCTCTAAAGTGTATATCAACGACAGATTGTCTTGTTAAATCGAGATGTTCCAGTGAGAAGTAATAAATCGGATAGAGGCTTTTGAAATCCAATTGTGATATTTGCAAACCAGTATCCACATTTAGATCACGTGCCATAAACGACAATAGGTTATGATACACGCGTGCAATATGATTCTGACCGTAATCAAGTTGTATATCCTCGGATGGTTCCTGCTGTCCGTTTATTCTCAGCGAGACTTCACTAACACCTAACTGATCAAATATCATATGGCTTCGTTCTTGATTACCAACTCGCGCATTATTCTGTAACGCTACGAATATATGACGTGGAGCTGAAACCCCTTGTTTTGATGCCAGGTGCCATGTGAATGTACCATCAACACTGTCCTGTTTAATATCCGTGGTCACTGATAACCAACTCAACAACGACTTTCCTCCTTGATCCATAAATGATAGTAGTCGCTGTTCTTCTGTGATTGATGGAGTTAACACTGGCATCCATAATGATAGTTTTGTTAAAATAACTTTACCGGCAGCAACCCCAGCATTACGCCAGATTGCATCATCATCAGTACCCTTTCGTACAAGCGCTACTGTGTGTTTAGCTCCATAAATAACTTTTCGGACGTTTCTACAGAATCCAAATATATGATGCAGTGGAATCGCACATGAAAATCGTCGACGCTGTCCATGCAACGTTGCTACACGTGTTGCAAATCCTAAATTGAGATTACCATTAACGCCTCCGAGAATATCAAAAGCAGCTCCGGGTCTAGTTCGACGTTCTGGATTAGCTGCTTCCTGTTGATCGGCTTCTGCATTATCTCTTGCTGTTAACACTTTAATGAATTGAAGGTGGTCAGCGTTATCAGAGGTATCCTTTGCAAACATCATAGATGGACCAGCTGATCTTGTATAATCATCAGAATATCTCGCTAACCCTATGATTGTTGTTGCAACATCAACATCACGGTCTATTGATTCAATTTCTTTTCCATCAATGAGATATCTAGCGCTTTCAAATAACGCCATTATGCCGTTATTAACAAAACCAACTCGGATATTTGCGTTATCTGCATATGGTGGATCATTATGAGCAACATCATTTGTTACAAGTTCTCCTTCTACTTCAATAAATGCCTCACACGGTAGGAAGTATTTACTGGTATCATGAACTTGAAGTTCAATTCGCGATCGGAGATCTGGTTGTACTGCGTGATAAGAATAAAATTGAAAATCGCGTACAGAATCATCCTTACTCACTGGGGCATCCATATCAAATGCTGGATCAGGTGACCTTTTGAACATTTTATTCTATTTATCAGAGTCTAAATCGCGATTTCCCATTTCATCGTCGTGTTTTTTTAAAGCCACTTCCTGCTATCATGTTTGCTATCATGTTATTTTGGTCCTCTTGATTTATCAAGGGAGTCACCATCGACGCTAATTTTTCATCTACTGCGTTATTTATAATTCTACTAACATTTGCAGGCATTTCCGCTGTAGATGGCAATGGTACCGGTTTCTTTTTTCGTCTCACTAATGATGTTATTTTATTCTTCGCAGCTGAAAACGCTTTTCCAGCAAAATCTCCAACAGCACCAATACCCTTATCACGAATAACATCAATGGCTTTCATTCCTAGTTGTTTAGCTAACGGCATCACTTTTGGAGCCATTCTCGCAAATAACCCTGCAATGGTATTGCCTAAACCATCTCCGTAGTATGCTCTATAAACCGGAAACCGTGAATTAACTACGTAGACGGGGGTTGGTTTATCATGATTGTAGTGTATGATCATTATTTAAAATCAGAAACAATTTTTCAATTGTTATTTATCTAATCGATTCAGTCACTATGATACCCACTTTCCACTAACTCGCCAATGAAATCTCGATATGTGCTGATATCCATGATACCACCCTGAAATAATCGTCTACAGATATCAGCTGCTTCATTAATTATTTCCGGTGAGTTATTTCCAGCTCGGAACCCTCCTACAAGAACCTCTAATCGTGATATATCACTGAGAACACTACCAGGACATGAAATCCTTGGATTCTCACTGGAATCTTGCAATCCGCTTCCGCTATAACCCATTGCTACATCCATTTTTTTTATTTCGTCTAAATCGGCTTTTTGTAAATAACCAAAAGGATCATCATCATCATCATCATAACGTGGTATTTGTTGTTTTTTAGGTGAAAAAGATATTTTCTTTGCAGGTTGCTGTCGCCGTCTTTGCGTTTTTTGCGGTTTTTGTTGTTGTTTAAACTCTTCGTATTGATTATACACGTTTCCCACATCATTGATATATCCAATGTATGATGCACTATCTTTCTTAACCTGATTTTGTTCAGTTTTGATTTTGTAGAGTATATCAGCCCAGTGAGTTATATTCGTAACATATTTATGTTGTTCTGGTTTCAACATTTTTTTCCTGTTTTCATAAGTCGTAACAACAAGATTAGGAATATCTGCTAGTTTAGTATCATCAATTGCTGCTAACCCTTCCTCGTTAAATCTCACGCGTAAACCATCAACTGTTCTTTTTGATTCTATTTTTTGTACGGCCTGTTCTGTTTGTTCAGTTTTCGCTGCTATTTTTTCGAGTTCACCAATAACAGATTTCCCCGTCTCGGGACCATCTCCCAGTAAAGCGCGCTCTACTCCTTTCGTTGCTGTTGTTACTGGTTTAAACAATTCTTCAGATCCCGCAGCAAAATCAGTCTGAAAACTCTGTCGTTGTTGCAGTTTATTCCGTACAGAGTCACGAATTGGTACAAATCTCTTAATTGCATCTAATCGTTCACGAGCTAATCGGGTTGTTAATGCTTCATTGACCATTATTTGAAATCAGAAACAATGTTTCAATTGCAAAACAATTTTTCAATCCCGACCTAACACCAGTGACAAAGTCACTGTGGAAGTGTTTTAACGGCTCTATCATTGATGGCGAAAGTATCATAATTGTATATAAAAATAATTAATACTGATAGTTTCGCCACTTTTCTATTTGATCAATCCATCGATTTTTGATATCTCTTGAGGGTAGGCTAAAAAAAAAATGATTAATGGTCGGGCAATCAAATAATGATAAATGGTCGGGCAATCAAATAATGATAAATGGTCAATCAAAATTGTTCATTTTCTTGAATTAACGCTCGTAGGTTTCTAACTTTAGAATTAACCTCCTTTTTCAATTCGTATTCGTACCCCAATTCTTTTCGTATTCGTTCTACGATGGTATATAACGGAGCGAACACACTTACGTCACTGGAGAATGCGAGAGAGTCCTTAATAGAATTCTGAATTCTTTTGATGAGCGCGTATTTCTTTGGCAGCATGTATTTATTGTTGTTAACTCCGTATTCAATATCCTGAAAATCAGACATGATTTGATCAGGATTTAACCCATCTGATAGTTCAATATCCCAACCTTTCAATTTTGAAATCTCGGATATGATGCTATTCATGTTTTCAGAATTCATTATTCTATAGCAATGACATATTTCTAAATGAAAAATATGACGCATCAGACATAACTAAATTTAATTTTTTGTTCGGTCTTTTTTGAAATAGCCGTCTTGGTTATTCCCTCTGCAACGAATCGTACTGAGGATATACAAATATCGAAGTGCCTACTGGCTTCATTCATTGATTGAAATATTTTTTCTTCGTTAGTTATCGTATTCAAAGATTTCACAGGTCTCGCTTTTTTCGAGTATTTCCCAGTCCCCCCTCGTTCGGAATTCTCACTTTGTGTAACAGCCTGCAGATTTGATAAAGAATTGTTTTTCGGATTAGAATCGATATGATCAATAACAAAATCATCCTCGATCAATCCATTGAAACACTCGTACACGAAACGATGGCAGTAATATTTCTTCTTTCCAGCACCAAACATCAAATACCCCATACCATTATCCCACCCAACTGGTTTCTTCAGTCTGCGGTTTCTTACAACACCATCACTGGATGCTTCATAATTTGTGATCACAGGGTGTTGTCTGAATTCTTGGTTCATTTATATATTATACTATTGTTTGTCTAATTCATTGTTTGGTTTAATGATAAATCTTTCGATGTAGTCTTGAGGGGTTCTTATGATTTTATCCTTGATACTGACTTTGTCAGCGTCAAGAATACTGACTTTGTCAGCGTCAAGAATACTGACTTTGTCAGCGTCAGGGTCATAATTTCTGATTGATTGTCTATTTTTTATTCTTTTATCATAATAACGCTTCAACTCCCTGTATCGCTTACCACCGCAATTTAGACACAACTGCGATTTCCCCCTGACCCCAACCCCACATAGAATACAAGGTAACGGACCAAGGCTTCCACGTCGAAAGCTTTGCATATGATACCCACAAAACTCACTTCTGCATGATTTGTTACACGGGATTACTGATCCAATCATAAGCCACTTGCAGTGATTCATTATATAAAAATCTTTCATTTAAATGCTTGTTTTAATTATAGCATGAAGGAATTAAGGAAAACGCCTTCGAAAAATGCTGAATTCAATGTTGATAAAGAGTTTAAGAGATTATTAAAAATCAATCCTAGATTTAATCTCGATAGACCCAAAAAACGTATCAAACGTCCAAGAGACGGAAACATGAAAGAGTTTAAGAGATTATTGAAAATCAGTCCTAGATTTAATCTCGATAGACCAAAAAAACGTATCAAACGTCCAAGAGACGGAAACATGAAAGAGTTTAAGAGATTATTGAAAATCAGTCCTAGATTTAATCTCGATAGACCAAAAAAACGTATCAAACGTCCAAGAGACGGAAACATGAAAGAGTTTAAGAGATTATTGAAAATCAGTCCTAGATTTAATCTCGATAGACCAAAAAAACGTAACAAATTTAATCTCGATAAACCCAAAATCCTTCGGATTTCAAAAGCGTCCAAGAAATTACCCTGGAAGGATGCTCAATTCAATCTCGATATAGTTTCTAATACACCCAAGAATACAATTCTTGATAAAGCCATGATTAATAAAATCAGAGACTGTTTTAATGAATTCAAGCGTGATGGAGCATCCTATTGTTGGTCAACATTTCGAATTGATGGTGTTGTTGACGCTACCATGAATGATGAAAAAGCAGCAGTGATAATTTCACGTGTTGGGGAAAAACGGTATTTTTTCCGAATCAAATTCATTATTGAAGTCGATGGCAAATGGATTATTAGGGATAAATTTGAACCAATCCTCAAGAATAAAAAAGCTGTCATTGTGAGTAGAGATTCCAAACCAGGGATTCTAACCGGCATTGACAAACCATACTACGAAAGATCTTATCCCGTAACAGCAATGGTTTATGGGCTATATCCGTTAAATGATAAACCCGATATCGCAAAACTAGCTCCTATGAAATATTCGTCAGGGCTTAATTGTGTAGCAACACGGGTAATGGAGCACTTCACAAATGCATCCCGAGGAAATAAACTAACTGATCTAAGACGAAAAAAAATAACCGAGTGGGAACTGACAGTGAAACAGAACGGTGCAAAGATTTCTGATATAGCTAAGTTAGAAACATCATTAAGATTTCCAATAACAGTTATGACGATAACCGGAGAGGTTTTATACGAACCGAAATATAACAAAAATGGAGCACCAATACAGATTATTGATCATAACAAACACGCGTGGACACCTGCGGTAACAGTATTTCCACGAGAACGAACCGTGAAATATATCCCTAAGGAGTTCGTCGGGGATGTTTTCTATGAAGAGAGATTATTTGATGCTATTAATGCGTTGTGTAAGGATGATCCTGTGTCAGTGTGGTTACTTAGAAGTGATGAAGGATTCGATCAATTTGTAAAACCAAATGGTGAATTATATCGCGTTGAAGAATTAGATAACAGAATGAGAAAAATCGCTAATGATTTTTCACCGGAGAATTTCCATGAAAAACTACTCACGGATAGTTTTACTATTCCATCAGTGGTAGCTCACTTCGCAAGAGAAAAAAACTCATGGCGTCCAACACGAAGTGATTTTCTTGAGGATGTTAAATCGAGTTGCGTCGAATTTGGTCATGGAGGATTGTGGAATACGAAATACTCACGTGATGGTATGATTTCAATTGATATAGCCGCGTGTTATCCCGGAAGTTTTCTCGGGTATGGGGAATGCGCTGAGTACTTCAAACGATTTGGACACCCAACACATGAAATGACTCGTGTTGCGATTAATGGACCATTACCTGATTTTGATTTAACCGGATTCGCTCGTGTGATATCATTTGAATTAGCTACAGGGTTACATCCGTGTAGTTATGTTTGGCTCGGTAGACATCTATCTGAAAAGGCCTGGATGCCAATAGTGTTACTACGATATATGATTGATTGTGGTATGCTAATATCGTTGATTGTTTCCGAGGCTATTATATGCTATCGAGCTCAGAAAGAAGTTTGGCTACCACAACCCGATCTAGATCGTATAATCAACGAACTACGAAAACAATTCCCTGATTTCAATGAAGAAGAAATCATAAATTGGTCTAAGAAGTTATTTGAAATTAAAAAAGAACAAGCAAAAGATCTCGGACGAAGAATAATCGGTAAATTCACTCAAGGTGGACGGTACGACAACGCAAAATATTCTTCGCGGTTGATCATAGATGTCGCTGAATACGATTTTCTTGTAGCGGATTTAATGAAGCAGGGAAAACTTGTATCCCGTAAGGATGCTTTTCTATCCAATGGTGAGAAAATGGGTACGGTTGTTACCTACTGTGATGGATATAATTCCCAGTACACACATTTGAGAAGTTCAATGCTAGCCTATGCTTCTATTAATCTATTTTCGATGATAAATAGATTTCCTAATACCGCGGTTAGAGTGGCCACTGATTCGATGTATATACACAATAAATACAAATCAGCTGTAGCTAAATTCACAGATCCCGAGGAAGCGTGGGGGCGTTGGCGATTTAAAAGGGAGATGCTACATGAGTATTGTGAATCCGCAGACGTTGCCATGGATGATAAATATCTTTGTTGTAACCGCGCTGAAAATCAATCAGAATTTTCTAATGCACCACCGGTATCTGATCCAATATGTCGATACAAGACAGTTTATTTAAACGGTTGTGGTGGGTCAGGAAAGACAACTCGTGCAATTGAATTATTTCGTCGTGGTGGAAATACTTGTATTTCTACTAACATGATTGTGCTAACACCGACTCACAGACTCGCCAGAGAGATGATACAACGAGGGGTAAATGCCTGCACCTACCATAGTTTCTTTCGATGGAAGGGTGACAAATGGACTCCTGATCGAATGGGTGATAAATTCATTCCTGAAATCATAATCTGGGATGAAATATGCACAGTGTCATTAGATGTATTACAAATATTTCTTGAGTGGTTGTTAAACAAAAACACAAAAGTCGTCATGTGCGGTGATCACGGCCAACCACCACCATTTGTCGGTGCATCTCCACATGAATGGCTAAGGGGTTTTGTAGACTACTATGAAGAAATCACCACTGATTATAGATCACTTGATGAACGATTACGCGAGTTCAAAGCGCTAATTAGATTACAACCGGATAGAATCCAGTGCGAAATAGCGCGTGAAGTGATTTCAGAAACTCAAATAAACGATTTCTGGGAAACATGGAAACCAAATGATTTGATAATTGCAAGTAGAAAAATAGTCAGGGATACACTTCAGATGAAGTTATTTGAATTGCATAAACAAAAATTTGCAACTCTTCCAGTGCCGTTGTGTTATAGGCCATCGGATACACGAAAACAGAATATTGAAGTTGATATTCCAGGACAGAGTGAAAAGCAGATTCTCGTGTTAAATGATATTGTGCTGGTTGATATCAGCGTCGTCGAAAATGCATTGCGTGCTAATAAATCCCCGTGGACTCTAGGATACGCAGCAACAATACACTCTTCACAGGGATTGACTATATCGGATACAATTGTTTGGATGGTGGATAATCACATCGAATGGTCGAATTTAGTCTATCTCGCAGTATCCAGAGTACGAAGAATAAATCAACTTCGAAGAGTTGTTTTCGATGATAATGACACAACAATGGATGATATTGATGTTAAAATTATTGATAAAAAACTCTCCGGTTACAAACAACAGGATAAAAAAAAACAACGAGAATTTGATATTGATGCTGAATTAATAATTACGCTGAAGAAACAACAGAATAATCACTGCGCGAGTTGCAATTGTATAATGCGTTGGCAGTATTCGGATAAGGATCCTCGCCAATTCACCGTAGACAGAAAAAATAACAGTCTCGGTCATGTCAGAAATAATGTGATGTTGACTTGTCTTGAGTGCAATAGACGCAACGGTGCTAGTTAAGACCATGCGGTGGCAATTGAGTATCCTCGGGAATTACCTGTAGTTGTTGTCGAGTAAAACCCCGCTGAGGGGCAGTTGAATCCAGTTTATAGACTGGAGGTCTACCAGTTGATCGTGTTATACTAGATATCTTGTGTGCAGTGACGCTCCAAATAGGATCGGTAGCCCTTTTTCTACCCCCTTCAAGCTCTCCTGGTTCGTATAAGTACCTCACAATGACATTACTACCAAGAATTGGTTCTTTGAAATCTTTTTGTGGTTGTACGGGTATTGACTTCTTTTTAATCGCGTTGATAGGTTTCATGTTGATTGTTTTAGTAATCTCGTTATTCAGTGCAGTAATCACAGATGGTAATCTTTTAACCCATTCACGGGATCTTTTTTCTTGGATGAATTCTTTTGCGTATTGATATCCAAATAACCGCTCAGCAATCGTCCGATTAAATCGTTCTACAATGGCCTGATCGCGATGTAGCGCAGTATGCCCTCGTCGTATGGTGACATTATGATGTTTCATTGTAGATAATACTGCACCCTGAAATTCCTTGCCAGGATCAACCTGCAATAGATTTGGCCAGTGCAGAGGGCCCCTTCGATAAATCCTCTCAAATGCAGAAGCAACTTCAGTGGCTGATTTTGTTTTTAACGGTTCTGCTTCTTTGTATCGACTTGCAATATCAACTACGGTTAGCGCGTATTTGTAACCACGATCATGAGGTAAAAATAATATATCAGCCTGATGAACTTCATTAGGAGCGGTCACATCAAAATGCGAGAATTGAATTTGTTTAGGCGGTGGTAGATAAATTTGCCATAGTGCCTGTTTGGATAACCAATTAGCCGCAGTGGTTTTTTTCACTTTTGCAGCGCTAGCGAGTTTATGGACTGCTGATTTACCCCTCCAGTATCCTCTTGGGGAATAATAAATTGATTCCATATTATTAATTACCGGCACCTAACATCAATTTGCTTTTCATAGCCGATTTTATCAAAAATGAAGCCAATTTTTCTTTGAAGGATTTATCAGGAATAGCATTTAACGCATGAATTAATTTCACATCTGCTAGATGCCTGTGTTGCAAATTGCTGCTTTTATAAGCAACATCATGAAGGTGACAGGCCTTATCAATGGCGTTTATTGGTTCTTCACCGGGGTTGGGTTGATTTTGATTATTGAGTCTGATATCAAGTCTGGTTCCCGGTCCACAGTAGCTATATCCGGGAAGGTGCTTTTCTCCGGGGTACTTTGCCCATGGGGTTCCAGGGAGCTTTGCCAATTTGGCTGCGATATCACCTCCTCGTTTTTTTTTAAATCAGATTTCATAGACACAAATCTAAATTTCTTTGTACCACATTGCATGCATTTACCAGAAAGCGCTGATCGGTTATTTTTAGTTGTAACCGTCGTCACATCTTCTGTGCCAGTACGCGTTTTGCACTTCACACAATATAGATCCATAATTTATGTATAGAGATATGGATATAATTGATTTTTCAGCGACTAAAAGAAGAGAACCGGTTAAGCATCATGCAGCGCTACCAAACTCTATCCGGATGATTATAATCGGGCCATCTGGATCCGGTAAAACGCAATTGTTGCTCAATTTAATAATGAGATGGATGAAATGGGATAAGTTGTATTTAATTGCCCCTAGCGTAGATGATCAACGATGTTATGAAGTGCTAAAAGATTTTAACGACAGCGCGGTAGAAAAATCCGGAGAGGGTATTATTGAGTTTATAACCGATATCGATGAAGCACCGAGCATTGATGATATTGATGGAGATATTAACAATTTAGTCGTATACGACGATATAATGTTGGATAAACAAAAAAATCCTGCTAGAATATTTTCCCGTGGGCGTCACAAAAACACTGACGTGATATATGTCACTCAACGCTACACTCAGGTTCCAAAAGTCATCAGAGATAACTGCAATATTCTTTCTGTATTCAACGGCGTTGATACACATACTCTTAGAAATATTTGGCAGACATGGTGCTCTGATATGGACTTCAATCAATTTCGAGATTTCTTTAGTCATGCTCAGTCAAAACCACACGGATTCGCAACAATAAATTTGCATGATCCTCGGACACGATATCGTATCGGACTGGATCAAATATTCGGTTAAAATCGTAAAAAAATTATTAACCCATAGCAGCAGAGAGGGTGGATGACAACAAGTTGCGACCAAAATTAATTAAAAAATCGTTTTCATTTTTTTAGTTAAAATGATTTCGTAGGGAGATTTCAATCAATTTTTTGTCTGAAAACGTTGTAGGATTCGCCTTTTTTTGGTTAAAATAAGATTATAGGACGGATCGTTTTAGGATTTCAATCAAAATTTGTCTAAAAACGTTGTAGGATTCACCCTCTCTGCTGCTCTATGAATATTAATTCATAAATCCATACATAATAATATCACTATGAATATTAATTCATAAATCCATACATAATAATATCACTATGAATATTAATTCATAAATCCCTACATAATAATATCACTATGAATATTAATTCATAAATCCGTACATAATAATATCACTATGAATATTAATTCATAAATCCATACATAATAATATCACTATGAATATTAATTCATAAATCCCTACATAATAATATCACTATGAATATTAATTCATAAATCTGTACATAATAATATTACTATGAATATTAATTCATAAATCCATACATAATAATATTACTATGAATATTAATTCATAAAACCGTACATAATAATATTACTATGAATATTAATTCATAAATCCATACATAATAATATCACTATGAATATTAATTCATAAATCCATACATAATAATATCACTATGAATATTAATTCATAAATCCCTACATAATAATATCACTATGAATATTAATTCATAAATCCCTACATAATAATATCACTATGAATATTAATTCATAAATCTGTACATAATAATATTACTATGAATATTAATTCATAAATCCATACATAATAATATTACTATGAATATTAATTCATAAAACTGTACATAATAATATTACTATGAATATTAATTCATAAATCCGTACATAATAATATTACTATGAATATTAATTCATAAATCTGTACATAATAATATTACTATGAATTTTTTTTTCTTAAATCCATACATAATAATATTACTATGAATATTAATTCATAAATCCGTACATAATAATATTACTATGAATATTAATTCATATAGATGATACATTGTCATTTTTATTACCACACTTCAATCAATTGTAAGTCAGTGTACTTAGAAATATGAATGAGACTGAGGTCTCCTAAAATATCTGCTCAGACCAATTTATGATCTATTTTATTACCTGACAATAATCCAATGAATATGTAACATTTTACATTAATGGAAAACATAAAAATGTGAGAATGTTTCTATATTTAGGATTAAAGGAATTACCCAATTCGCTTTCAGCCTGTTTTAAGAACTGATGTTCTTCTCTAAATTGTTCATGCACATCGGAAAGTTTCTGCATGAGGTTATCGTTTTCATTCCTGAATCTCTCTTCTTTACAAACAATTTCATCTGCAATTGCAAATTTTCAAACAATGATTAAGATTTTCCTGAATCAATTACTGAATCATATTGTGAGAAAGACAAAATACATAATAATACACTTGACACATGCTCTATTCTAGACAACAGTGAAATTATTTTATCATTGCATGGTAAATGTACATTGAAAAGTTTTCCTACTGGTACATTTTATTATTCAGTTTGCTTCTTATCTATATTATAACTGCCTGATTTGTGTCATAAAATTATTGCATTGTATCTTAGCAAATATATTGTCATAACCCTATCTAACTGGAACAGGGAAATATAAGAGACTTCAGACAATGCACATAAAACCCATATTCATTTACAATTTTTCATTTGGTCAGCAAGGTGATCTGTTCGTTATAAGCTCTAACATGTTCCTGAGACCATGTGTTGAGAAATATATTGTTTCAAAGTTGTGGGTATCTTCATTCCTAAAAGCAAAAAAGGAACAGTTGCTAATATTTTAAGGCATTTTTACTTTTGGTCAAAATTGGTCCAATATTCTGAGATAATGTAATTATCAACAGAAATGGCTAAAATATTTAAGTGTGGATCAGCAGCCATTACAAACAAATTGAAACCCATCATGTCAGGATGATGTCTGGATCAAATTATGTTGGGGGAATATTGAAAAATTGTATCACGATTTTTCTATGTTGGAAATAGCCCTCATATTTGATGGATCGTTTCTATTATTT
Organism: Unio pictorum; assembly: GCA_030141615.1. Classification (NCBI taxonomy): domain Eukaryota; kingdom Metazoa; phylum Mollusca; class Bivalvia; order Unionida; family Unionidae; genus Unio; species Unio pictorum. The sequence continues at coordinate 1,933,672 of JARLTB010000202.1, read as the reverse complement.
TTGAACAAAATTTTAAATAAATTCCTACCTAAATGTTTAAGTCAGCTGAGGCCAAAGTCTCTGCTTCTTTTTCTTTTTATTGAATGACAGCTTTGAACCATTGTACAAAATTAAAAGCCCTTCAAGCTAGAATTCTATCTTTTAAATTGGATCACATTCTGCCCAAAATCATTAACAATTTTGTTTATTTATATTTTTAAGTTTAATTATGGTGGTCATATCTGTCAAAAGATCAGCTTTACATTGTACATAACAAAAAAAACCTATATTAAATAATATTTTGGGGGAAATTTGGTTAATGTCTGTGATACAGTCTTTAAGTAGATATTTTAATTATTATTCTTTACTATAAGTAATATTCATCACATTTCTGGTGGATCACTACATTGTGTGCAATGTTGAAAGCCCTTTATATCAACCCCTCCACCCCCAGGCAATATTGGTAGAAATCAGTCCAGTTTAAAATAGCAAATCAAGACAGATGCCGGATGGTGTATACTGGATGAAAGGTCTTTTATATATATGTAAATTAAATATATATTGATAAATACCTTGAAGACGTTGGTTTTCTTGCTGTACAAAGCTAACTGTATCATTCAATACTTCCTGTTGAGCTTCAAATTGCTTAATGAGATTTTCTGTAATTACAATAGAATGTGTGATCTGTTATAGTTCATGTTAACACGGTAAAAACTGTATGAAGTTAAAGTTTTCAGAGGAAAAGCTTTAGCAAAATAGATAACATGTCTTGTGATAAATTTTCCTGTTTAAAGGTGTAAGACATTTAATTTTCATTAGGTGTGTGTGCATGTATGCATGTGTTTTGGAGTTTTAACATAGCTTTAAAAAAATTTCTGTCATATCGCTATGATGTCTGCAGCGTGACAGTTTATAGTGATGTCTAGCCCTGGGGTATTATGTCCCAGATATTTAGCATGCTGTTCCATCGAGTCACATTATAACGACACCAGGAAAATCATTCCTTAGACTAATCTCTTAAAAATGAGCTCCAAGTGATGCCGCTGCTAGTATCATTATTATAAATCTCTGGTATGTCTCATTCAGAGTTCAAACCCGCGACCTCCCACATGGGAGGCGGACATTCTAACTATTAGGTCATTGGAGCGATTAATTTCATTAGGTAAAAAATTACATTAGATAACTGAGTATGTTTCTTGCGTAAAACCTCTAAATAAACCTTGGTGTAGTTTGTCCACCCTTGATCTGTTTTATTCTCATTTTCATTTGAAAGGAGCATTGAGTATTTATGTACATGTGATAATTATTACTATAAAATCTTACCTTTTATTGTTGACATAATAAATTTTATGCAAAACAATATCAATATAACATCTAAACATGCAAAAGAGATATAGTGCTTACTACTGCAGATTGGTTAAATATAGTTAAAAGTCATAAAAGCGAATACACACATTCAATGGAATACTGTAAATAACACAATTTATTTGAAGTTGTGCTGTGTGTAGCTAGTTGTGCTGAGTGTAGCTGGCTACAAGTGTTCTAAAGGTTAAACCAAGCACTATAAAGAAGAAAGAATGGACCTGTGTGTTGGGTAGAAAACCAAGGTATTCATATAAAGCATATGTTCATGACCAGAAGATCAAACCGTTTAGCGAACGTCTCACAGCTTGATTTATCTTAACCTTAACCAGTAGACAAACAAAATTCAAATTATACAAATTCATTACTGGACAGTTTCTGTGACCAAATCATCGATCCGTGGAGAGTGCATTTTGAAAAATGAAAGTACTATACTTCATAAAGATTTATTCTAAGTATGGAAGAAACATCATTCATGTGATTTCAAAATGTTTTTCCTGATAGTAAAACTTGAACTAAAACCTTCACACTTAAGTTTCAGCACTGTTGTAACCATGTCTCAATGTTTAATGCAAACCAAGTGAGCTGCACAAACAATTATCATCGAATCACAATAAGTAATGACAGGTATTTAGAGAACCTAAACCCTTAATGAACCGCTGATCCGTTCACCGCTGTTTCTGGACACGAAAAAGTACAATTACTCTCTTTTCAATAAATTTAACTTGACAAACTGTGTGTTTTTGGAACATCACTACTGATTCTCAATGACCTAAAAAACAAGTCTACTTGCCAGACTAAAGTGAGAATATATTCTACTTTCCAGATTTGTGTAGAGAAATAAAAATATATTTTCTCCAATGTGTACAGATAAACACAATACATACATGTGGGTATTCTATACAAAGTAATTCGCAAAAAGGATTCAGTACAATTGTAATCCAAACATATTATTAACTTTATTGTAAATTTGTATCAGTGCTCAATTATGTACGAGACAAAATTTCAAATATAGATAAAGCTTCCATACATTTCCACTCAAACAATTTAGATGAACGTAAGTCAAATCTTTGCATAGTGATTACAAGAATAAGGAAAATTGTAAGCAATGTTTCTATCTTTAAGAATGTGACAACTTACCTAATGCCTCTTCATTCTCTAATAATTTCTGCTCTTTATCTAGTGTTTGTTCCTGGGCACTTGAAACTTCTTCCATGAGGATTCTTTTTTCATTCTCAAAAGTCTGTTGTTCAAGAACTATTTTATCTAAAAATGCAAATTTCTGACAAATGATAATATATTATCTTATAAATTTAGTTGTGAATCAAATAATGCATAAATTGGGACATTTGGAGATCTGCAATATTAACATTCTTATTATATAATTAATTTTAAGTATGACAAAATTAAAAAATATTTCAGGGCTGTTCCATTTACACATACATGGTACCAATGAAATTGGCAGCTCTGAGTATGCCAGGGTACTCATAGAAAAGTATTACAAAATTCCATGCTTCCCAATTATGCTTCACAGGAGCAACGATGCAATAAAAAATTAATATCATTTCATTTATGTATCATAATTATCACTATAATTATCATTATTATATTTGAAACATATATGTGATCATAAAAGTGGACACTTTAATAATTCAAGATATATTTTAAATTCAAGATGTGGACATGACCTGATTCATGGACGATGTTGGATAAGTGTCAAATGTTTATCCTTAAAATTAGGGATGAAAATGTGTGTTGTATGAACATTTTCATGTCCAGTGGCAAGTGAAACTGCTCCAATATTTTTGAGAAAATGTATTAAATAGCAAATATTGACAGACTCTGGATTTTGCACTTTGGACGATATACCCTGGATGCAGAGCTAATTCATTCAAAAAAACATATGCCATATGATCAAGTTGGCTAAATAATTTCATGAGATTGAGTACATCTACAAAGTTATGGCTAAATAGATAAAAACCTTCCAGTTGTTTTTTCTCTTGTAGAGAATTGCTAATTATATTTTCTAGTTTCTTCTGTCGTGCTTCAGCATGGCTAGTACGCGTTTCTGTAAGAAAACAGAAACATCCAGTTATAGTTCATTACAGCATGTCGTACAAAATTCACCATTTCATATTTCTGAAGAAAATTAAAAAAATCATGAAATAAAGGTGATAAATTATACTCCTTTACAACATTACTTTCAGAAGGTAAATAAATGTCAGCTTCAATTAGAATACAATATAATGTATAGTAATTGACAGTAATCTTGCAATCACAACCTTTAAATGTCAATGTAGTTAACTGTCTGTTGCACTTACACACATAGCAACTTAATAGAACTCAAAACAACTTAGCCCTCACATTATTCATATTTATTTTTATCTTTTTGAATTTGCTGAAGTATTTTTGTCTCGGAAAGATTGGTAAACACCCTAACATACTGAAATGAATTTACATGAAATTAATTTATCTTATTGACAGTGGAAATCTTTAGAAAATAGCAAGAATCCAACAATAGTGACAAATGCACAGGAAATAGTACAAATACAGTTATATGAACAAATATGCAGAAAATAGTCAAAATATAGTTATATGAACAAATATGTAAAAAATAGTAAGAACCCAACAATAGTGACAAATGCACAGGAAATAGTCTAAATAATTATACAATGACAAATGTGTAGAAAATAAAAAATGCAGACACAGTGACAAATACAAATATGGATGTAGCACTTTTCAAATTCCCTACTATTTCATATTTTTAACTGTTTTGTGTTTTTACAAATCTTGAACTGCATAATAAGATTTCATATTCTCTAAATCCACATAATAATAATAATAATAATAATAATAATAATAATAATAATAATAATAATAATAATAATACAAATAATAATGAGGACTTTGTATAGTGCCTAAACATTATCAGGTCCTTATGTTTGTTCTCGCAGTCAATTCATTCCATTTTCATAGTGGCAATAATGAGTATGTGATTGTAGAAGAAGAGTGTAAGTATCTTGTTGGTGTGTACACATGGGTGAGGTCAGATAGGTATGCTGGACTGTTGTCCATCAGTGAAATGTAGCACAGAGAACAAATTTTGTGTTTGATTCTGGATTGAATGGATAGCCAGTGTATGGTACAGAGCATCGGGGAGGTGTGCTCTTATCATGGTACTCTAAGGATGATCCGAGCAGTTGTGTCTTGAACTTTTTGAAGTTTCTGGAGTAAATATTGAGATGAACCAGACAGAATTGAGTTACAATAGTCCAGTCTTGAAAGTACTAATGAACACACACAAACGTTTTAATGGCATCAACGGAAAGATATTTGCAAATGGAGCTGATGAATCTCAACTTCTCATATTGGTGCAATGTGAAAGTATTGTTCAGAGTTTTTGTACTAAATGTCTTAATTTATTGTTGGTGTTACTGATATTTATTGTTCGAGTTAAAGGATGTGAATGAGAAAGTCTTTGCGTTGTGATCAGAATGACCTCAGTTTTATCATCATTCATCTGCAACCTGTTAAATGTCATCCATGATTTCACATCAGAAATGTGCATCTCTGCTCCTTGATGGTAAAATCAACTTCATTTGGGTAGCTATATTTGTATATATCATAGTCTATTGCATCAAATGCTGCCGACAAATCACGGAGGGTGAGGACTGTAATCTTTCTGCTATCCAAAGCAGAGAGAATGTCATTAACTGCTTTCAGAAGAGTAGTTTCAGTACTGTGGCAAGGGTGATATGCAGACTGTACATTGCTAAAAAGACTGTTTGAATTCAGATGAGATACAAGTTGGATTAGAACCATTTTTTTGAAGATTTTATGTGAATGGGAGATTAGAAACTGGTAGTAGTTCTTTAAAACGCTATGGTCAAGTGTTTGTTTTGTCAGCAAGAGGTATTATATTGGTAGTTTTGAAAAATGATGTGACTTCCCCGGATGAGAGAGAGGTATTAATAACATCAGTTAGTGATTAGTGAAGGCAATATTGGATCTAAGGACTCAAGCAGCAGTGATGTTGGAATTGGATCAAGTTCACATGATTTTGGTGCGCTCTTTATTGAAATTCTGTATCACAACTGTATGGTGATGACGAGTTAATAGAAATTGTTTGTCAAGCTTTTCTCTAATGGTTTGTACCTTGTCACAGAAGAAATCTGCAAACAGGTCTGGAAGGTCTACTGGAGAGAAGATTGTTCGAAGTGGTGTACATTTGTTCCTTGACATTAGTTTGTTAGTAATCTCGAAGAGCTCTTTGCAGCTGGAACTCTCCATTATCTTAGTACTGTAGTGGGATAATTTGGCTAAATGGACTATGTGATGTTCTTCTTACCGGCTTCCGATTTGTTTATGAATAGTGAGTTTAGTGGAAAGCCAAAGTCTCTCTGTTTTACAGTGGGCTCTTTTAGCAGTGCAAAGCTGGTTCCTAACACTGCTATGCCACAGAGAACACTTTTGAATTGATACTCTTCACTTGGTGGCTGGGGCATGTTTTTCAAGCAATGAACACAGGAAGTTATTGAGTTGTTCTGCTGTAGGAAGTAAGCAAGTTGTTAGGTTTGCTTGGATGTCATGCATTAGTTTGGTTATATTTATCATACTGAGGTTTCTCTTAATAGCAAATAAAGGTGGAGGGTTAGGGACTGATATGTCGAGATGGCATATAATGCAGAAGTGATCTGATGCAAGTTCATGGGATACAAGGATGGACCGTAGAATATTATCATCAGGTCTATGAAGAATCCAGTCTGAAATGTGACCATGCTTATGGGTTTGTTGAATGGAATCTATAGAGTTTTTGTGTGTATAGGTTTCCAGGACAGACAATGTGAAAGTTGACTAAAAGCAAAGTGACACCATATAATAGCCATACACACCATTTTTTAATTCTTGTTTAGTTATGCTAGTGTAATTAAAAGTTTTTGAGAGGAAATAGTTATTTATTAATATATATTCATTGAATATAGTCAGGTGGATAAAGTAATTATTTAAAACGTCTGTACTTTGAAATTATTATGTGATTAAATTAAAGGACTTGAATATTTACAATGACATCAGATTTTGTTAAACTTTCAAGGACATCAGATTTGGTGAAACTTTCAAGGACATCAGATTTCGTGAAACTTTCAAGGACATCAGATTTGGTGAAACTTTCAAGGACATCAGTGATATTCTTCGTTCACGATATTACACAATAAATGTGGAGGGTTAGGGACTGATATGTCCAGATGACATAGAACTGTAAGTTTTATCCAAACTTGTATGTAAGTTAGTGAAATGCGCCATTGTGTTCCATTGAAAAAAATATGTGAAATAGTTCTCAAACAATTTAATGGCCCAATGCTTGGTGTCCATCTTTTTATAGCTCGGACCCTTATTGTATTATTAATGAACGTACATGGGGTGTATCGAACATATGCCTCTGAAATCTTTGACTTAATGTGGAAATTTATTTTGTAGATGTTGAGACACTAATAAATTATTAATATTTACCTGCTTGTACGCTTTGATCCTTATGAAGATCGTGTACTTTTATTGTATTGAAGAACATGTATAACATTATGGAAAATGGATACCCTACCGTTGAAAGAAACTACCTAAGCACAAAATGGAATGAAGGAAAATAAATATATGAATGTGTAGATATATGTAGAAACAAGTACAACATTCATTATCATTAACATTGTTTTGGTGGGCCATATTTTACAACCTACACCATGAACGGACGTAATATAGTCCAGCAAAGCATTAAAATGGAGATATAGTGACATTACAAGCTAGTAAAAGCCTTATACCAATATAAAATATTGTTATAGTGATATTACAAACCCAGGGACATCTGGCTACAATTGATCACCATGGTTACTGTAATATATTAGGAAATATACACTACACGATTAAAGTACACGAGTCATCTACATACGTAAATATGTCAAAGGATATTTCTGAAACAACAGAATAAACACTATGATTTATGGAGTAATGAAAAAGAATGTTTTCAAAAAAATGTAACACTTACCTTGCTCTTTCAGGAGATCTTTTAGCTCCATTCTCTCATGTTCCAAAGATTCTGAAAAATTATAGACATGTTTTGAAATATCTTTAACATGTAAACACTTTTGTGGAAGTACGTACTTGTGGATTACAACAATCGTGATTGTTAAATTTTGTAATATGTGTTGGTAAACATTGGGTTTTGCAATAAATTATGGACATAAATAATACAGCTTATGCTAAACTGTACGCCTTAGATATTAGTTACCATAACAATGTCATGCAAGGTCAAAAAAGTGTCCTGGCCAATTGTTTCATATTATTTTCTGCTGATGGTGTTGCATTTTATAATTTTCTGCCTTCTGTATAAAATATGTTGTACATGCCTGATACTTAATGGGACAAGAATTCTCAATTAATTTTCATCCCAGCTATTTGTGTCACCTTTTATTGACAAATCAAAACTCTGCTCATTTTATCGACAAATCAAAACTCTGCTCATTTTATCGACAAATCAAAACTCTGCTCAACAGAAAAGGTCCATATGTCTCAGTTAAAAATAAGTTCCAGATATGACAAAGAGTTACTCCAGTTTTAATGCCAGTGGCTGTAAACAATAATCTCATGAGATTGGAAACATGATTCACTCTCGAGTGTCCTACTTCCATTGTAGCAGTACTTCAATGGAGAAGGAAGCACATAATTTTCATCCAAATTAAGCGTTAAAAATGAAAACCTTTTCAATTTCTTAAAAATATAGAGGCAACAACTCATGTATTTACTTATTTAATGACACTTAAGCTATTGTTAAAACAAAAATGCAAATATTAATCAAAATAATTATATTGATCCTGTTCAAAGCATTACAACACTAATTAGATTCATTACACATTTTCTTCATGTGTGCATACTTTTTATGCAATTTAGTGTCTTATTTACAAGTTTAAATTTACCAAGAGTATTTTACTTTTACCAGGTACTACATAACATGCATGCAAATGTCAGTAAAGATAAAGCTGCATCTTTGGAAATATGTGCATGTCAAAGATGGGAACAAGTTATCTTCATTTACATTCATCCATCCAATATATTTTTTAAAAACCTTATTTCTCCATTTCTCAGCTAAAGCAGTGGTCCCCAACCCCCCGGCCACGGACCGGTACCGGTCCATGGATCAAATGGTACCGGGCCGCCCAAGGAACATTAAATTATTTCCATTTTATTTACTGTGGTGTATTTCTCTCGCATTTGTGCGACTTTCCATGGACGAGAGGTTAACCGGGAGCTGAGAGACGGTCATGGCGGAATACCCTGAGATTGCCACCACAGCACTTAAATCCCTATTGCCATTTCCGACATCCTATCTGTGTGAAGCAGGGTTTTCTGCAGTGACAGCAACCAAAATAAAACAACAGAATAAACTGGGCAAGTGGGCATAAGCAACACACTTCGGGTGTCATTGTCTCCTATTACCCCAGATGGAACCGTCTCGTTGCAAAGAAACAAGCTCAGGGTTCTCATTGATTTAGCGTTCTAGTGAGTTAAAATGTTAAATCACTTTATATTAATTTTTTGATGTAACTGTATTTTATTTTGAAAGCATGTTTAAATACAATTAAATTAAAATTATTAAACCAAAACAATCTAAAATATAAACAATCAACGTCCCCCCCCCCCCCTCAGCGGACCGCGGTAAAATTATCAAACGTTGACCGGTCCGCGGCAATAAAAAGGTTGGGGACCACTGAGCTGAAGTATTTCAATTATATGAAAACTGCATGGAATAAATGAAAAGTGAAGTTCATACATTTATATGACATAGAATTGCTGTTAGTGTCATTATTGGGAAGTAGATATGTTATGCAAAATCCTGAGACGTTTGGGTGGTGCGCTTGTGGTTATCAGATGAAGACCATGATTGGCTTGTGGTTATCAGGTTGTGGTTATCAGATGAAGACCATGATCAGCTTGTGGTTATCAGATGAAGACCATGATTGGCTTGTGGTTATCAGATGAAGACCATGATCGGCTTGTGGTTATCAGGTTGTGGTTATCAGATGAAGACCATGATTGGCTTGTGGTTATCAGATGAAGACCATGATTGGCTTGTGGTTATCAGATGAAGACCATGATTGGCTTGTGGTTATCAGATGAAGACCATGATTGGCTTGTGGTTATCAGATGAAGACCATGATTGGCTTGTTGAGAACAGCTTTGCTGTGATCATGTGAACTTGACCCAAAGTTAAAACTCAATGAGACCTTGCATTATTTTTTTTGTTTTAGACTTATAAAAAGTTTCTTTAACTAAAAACAATCAAAAGCAGGCAAGCAAATGAACATTTGCCAAGATACAATAACCTAGATTCATAATGGTTTGTGCCAGAGAAGAACAAAATTGAATAAAGGGATTAGGGAACATAAGTATATGAATGGCTTTAATCAAAGCATTTGTACAATCTATTTTCATTTGATAACCTTGATCTCAAGGTCAATGGGGCAAATAAGAGTGTGTCATAATTAAATGTCATATATTTGTTATCATTATGAGTTGTGTAGAAAATATATGCTAATGAAAAATCTTAACCATAACCTTAAGAGGTTGTAACCATGGAAACATAATGTTATTCTCACTACACACAAACATGAGCTTGACAATAATTATATACAAGTTCATGGGCATTAATTCATCTTTACTGTGACCTTAACAAGGATGCTATGTAAAAATATGTATTACCACTTATATTCCTGCCCTTGATAACATTAAGAACGTATACCTAACAGTGTACAAATTACAGCAACTTATACCTAACAGTGTGCTAATTACAGCAACTTATACCTAACAGTGTACTAATTACAGCAACTTATACCTAACAGTGTGCTAATTACAGCAACTGATACCTAACAGTGTGCTAATTACAGCAACTTATACCTAATAGTGTGCTAATTACAGCAACTTATACCTAATAGTGTGCTAATTACAGCAACTTATACCTAATAGTGTGCTAATTACAGCAACTTATACCTAATAGTGTCATAATTGCAGCAATTTATACCTAACAGTGTACAAATTAAAGCAACTTATACCTAACAGTGTGCTAATTACAGCAACTTATACCTAACAGTGTGCTAATTAAAGCAACTGATACCTAACAGTGTGCTAATTACAGCAACTTATACTTAACAGTGTGCTAATTACAGCAACTGATACCTAACAGTGTGCTAATTACAGCAACTGATACCTAATAGTGTGCTAATTACAGCAACTTATACCTAATAGTGTGCTAATTACAGCAACTTATACCTAATAGTGTGCTAATTACAGCAACTTATACCTAATAGTGTCATAATTACAGCAATTTATACCTAACAGTGTACAAATTAAAGCAACTTATACCTAACAGTGTGCTAATTACAGCAACTTATACCTAACAGTGTGCTAATTAAAGCAAATGATACCTAACAGTGTGCTAATTACAGCAACTTATACCTAACAGTGTGCTAATTACATAAACTGATACCTAACAGTGTGCTAATTACAGCAACTTATACCTAATAGTGTGCTAATTACAGTAACTTATACCTAATAGTGTGCTAATTACAGCACCTTATACCTAACAGTGTCATAATTACAGCAACTTGTACCTAATATTGTGCTAATTACAGCAACTTATACCTAATAGTGTGCTAATTACAGCAACTTATACCTAATAGTGTGCTAATTACAGTAACTTATACCTAATAGTGTGCTAATTACAGTAACTTATACCTAACAGTGTGCTAATTACAGCAACTTATACCTAACAGTGTGCTAATTACAGCAACTTATACCTAATAGTGTGCTAATTACAGCAACTGATACCTAACAGTGTGCTAATTACAGCAACTTATACCTAATAATGTGCTAATTACAGTAACTTATACCTAATAGTGTGCTAATTACAGCAACTTATACCTAATAGTGTGCTAATTACAATAACTTATACCTAATAGTGTGCTAATTACAGCAACAATTAGATGATGAATGTATTAATTGAAAAATCTCTGTTACTAAGTTTAATGTCATTGTCAAGCATTAACATCTCTGTGAGAAATAGTATTTGAGGCAAAATGAAAATGAGGTTAATCCTACAATTACAGAAGAATGAAAAAAAGCAAGGTATCCACGTTTTAAGTATACCAATTACTTTTAAATAAAAATACAGTATGTTATCCACGTTTTACAGCATTATCAATTACTTTTGAATGACAATAAAGCAAGTTATTGACATTTTAAGCATTACCAATTACTTTTGAAGTCTCTTCCAAGCGCTGATCTTTCTCTATGAGCTGCTTCTCGAAATTTGAAAGTTTCGTCAAGAGATCATCCTGCTCTTTCTTAAATTTCTGTTTTTCACGATCCATTTCGACTGAAAATTCAAGTCATGGAAGATGTTACAAGTATTAAGGTAAATATTGTACAGCAAATGGATTGCTTCATATGGTAAGAAAGGTGTAAAATACTGCAATGATTTTTAATTTCCTAGATAACAAATTCCATATATGGTCAAATTCATATTCTATACTCTTTAGATGCAAAACAAATGCTTAATAATACATGCATCCTATCTATCATTATAAACTCAAGCATTATTGTATATGTATCATATTTAAAAAAATACTATATATTTCAAATTTAACTGGATGATGTGCAGAATGAAATTATTATGGCTCTGAATAAACTTTAGTGGAAATCCAAAATAAAATCCCAACACTGAAATTGTTGATATAAATGTGGAGGCCTGATTCCGGTGTTATACCAATAGCCGTTTGTTAAATAATGGTAATATAATTCAACGTTTGAACTCACTATAAATTCCACTTAATGTCTGTGCCCACGAATAATACATTTTTTTTTAATAATCTGTATTTCCAGAGAAAAATTACTTGAATTAAAGAATCTGAAAAATGAATTCCTGCCTGAAAGAATATTGCACACAGAATAATACACTTTTAAGCTGCCAGATTTTAAAGCTCAAAAAAACAGACTTTCAGGAAAATGTATGACATACTAAGATGCAAAGCTAAACACAAGGATGACTATCAAATGTTCATTGTTCTAGAAGAAATAGAAAGTTTGTTACCATAAGGTAACCATGAAATCATGTATTCAGGTATACCTACCGGTATATAAAAAATTGGAATGTCCTTGACTGAGTTTAAGATAATGATGCCCACTGAGAGAAATGTTTGCATACAAAAATGTTTTGGACAAGGTCAGCAGCTAAATATAATACTATGGTACAATAGCATATAATCAAACAAAAAAACTCGAAAAACACAATACAGATATATATATATATATATATATATATATATATATATATATATATATATATATATATATATATGGCAAGATTCATTTCAAAATCAAGATATATTAACACGACCTCATCCAATATATCTAACATCATCAAGGGAAAGCTGAATATTGGCTTTAGACTGCTCTGATGGGGGACACCTACTTAAAATACAAATTAATCCAGGATCAGTAATATAAATTTCTTTCATGCTGCTGATTGTCTATGTTAAGAATATTTTGTAACAATGTCCTTGTATCTTAATCCATATTTGATATTATCTGATAAACCATATTTAGAAAAGCTAAGAAATGCAAGTCGGCAACCACTGTCAACTTATCAATATATATATAAATAAAAAATACCGTTAAGTCCTTTTATGTTTTCTTCCAAAATGTTTACTTTATTCTCCCATTCTTTCTGTCGAGCTTCAGCTGGTGTAGTAAGATATTCTGCAAGTATAAACAGTTTATGTTTGTTGTCAATTCAACAAAGTCTGCTCTGTACTATATGCCATTCCAGATATTTGAATACAAAACCTACTTCACCAATTAAAACCTACTTCAATTAAATCCTACTTCACCAATTAAAGTGGTAACTAGATATCTTGACAATAGCAGATCTCTGTTATATTTGAGCAGGTGAATAAATATCAGATTTGGTTTGATTTATATTTTATAACATGCATAAATAAACTATCAATGCACATGGATAATCCATATACACAATTTTTTAAAATGGATAGCATTGTTATTATCTGGATGTACTTTTAAAACAGATGCTATTGAGTATTTAATAATGTGCTAATCATTTAAAATATGTACTAATTAAGCTAATAGTACTAATTAAGCTAATCTTTTATATTTAAAATATGTACTAATTAAGCTAATAGTACTAATTAAGCTAATCTTTTATATTTAAAATATGTACTAATTAAGCTAATCTTATGTACTAATTAAGCTAATTGTATGTACTAATTAAGCTAATCATTTAAAATATGTACTAATTAGGCTAATATTTTCAATTCAAATCTTCAATTTGTCTTTATAAAATGTATTATCCTAAAGCATTATGCCTATTGCAGATAGTAGTTCAGTTTATAAGGTGAATTATGTTCATAGAATTCACAACAACATTAAAACCAGTAACTCAGATTTCTAAATATTGACAAGAAACAAAATACCTAATTTTTTCTGAGCATTTTTCAAGGCTAACTGTAGTTCTCTGATCTGTGACTGAGCACCTGCAAGGTTCCGCACAAGACTATCTTTTTCTCTCACTAAATCTTCTTTGTTACAAACATTTTTTTCTAAAAGAGTAAATACATGAATCATAAATATATTCCCTTATATATAGTTAATATACTGCAGCACATTATAAAAAAATTGGAAAACGTTGAGGTAATTGTTATTTTTTATAGTATCACATAGTCAAAATACTATATCACCTATATATTTAGACTGTCATAAATGACTTAAGTTCAGTTAGCTGGTAATTTTTGTAAAATATCACTCCTAATTGAGATTTTGTTGTGTTGCATAATTTGAAATACTTGTATAGCAGAATTTGACAGGATACCAAAGTTCAATTTGAACAACGCATATAAATATATATATATATATATATATATATATATATATATATATATGTTAAAGTCATAAATCCAGTCAGACAAATGAATACAAATTTCAAATTCCTCATGGGATTGCAGTCACTCACCAGGCTGACAAATGTCTAACAAGATGTTAAAGTCATAAATCCAGTCAGACAAATGTCTAACAAGACAACTTCCAACTTCCTTGCAGTCAAGATCTTTTAATTTTCAAAATAAGAATATTAATGTTAATATACTTACCCAGATAGTTTTAGTCCATGGAAGTCAAATTTGATAAATGGCTTCTTAAATCAATATTGTATACAAAATACTTTTATGTTCCACTTTATTTAATGTAATTTTTCGTACATGAGAAAATAATTATCAATTTCAGTGGACGAGAAATTATATGTTAAATAAATAATTATCATTTTGCAGTTTTTACTGTGTACAAAAAATAAAGAGATCATACGTGTACAAGTTCTACAGAACACGCGCTACTCGACAACCTAACAGTACAAACATACGAAGTAAACGTATATTTTCTGTCTCATTCTGCTCTCAACTTAGAAATCTAATTAAAATACAAATAAAAGTATTCAAAAAGATTTATCAGTTATTAGTAAATGAGAGAGAGAGAGAGAGAAAGATATAGAGGTGGGAATATGTTTCAGTGTGAAAGTTCGTCTGCATTTAGAGCAAATGTAGTTATTATTCAGTGTAACGATATTCCTACATGTAAGACTTATTACATGTTATTGTGTTTTAGTACACACAAAAGTCAAAACATAAATATAAGCTTTGAGGTTTTGCTTGTAGGACAAACAATATGATTAAGATGGTTTGAACATGTATTAGTTAAGGGTATTATTTATTGGTAAATTGAAGGCAACGATACAAGTTAACATTTGTCAAGAAATTAAGTGTAACTTGTATTTTTACAGCAGCAATAATGTCAATATCAAATTGCAATTAAAAAAATAAAGAAGTTGAAATCACCTCTTAGCTAATGCTTGTGAGCTCGTGTTTGTGTGTGATCACATGTGTGAATGTGTGCATACCAAAGAAAGATACACAAAACAAAATTGTCCATGTACAAGAATGTATTTATTTATTCAAGGCGGATTTTGTTTGTAGCAGTTGCAAAGAGAAAAAGAAAAGACTATTTTTAGTTACCTGCAGAGGCGTAGCTGGCAGGGTAGGGGGGGAGGCGGCAGAGTGGGACAGATGTCCCTGGGCGCCAGACTAGTGGGGGTGCCAAAATGGGCTTTGAGATTGATTATATGTGGAATAATGAGTTTCATATTGGGGGGGGGGGGCTTAAAAATGAATCTTGTCTCCGGACTCCAAACACTCTAGCTACGTCTCTGGTTACATGACAATTTTGATAATCCATATGTATTACAATCCTACTATATTCCATTAACAATAAACAAATCAACAATTCATATCTGTTTTAATTACGATGTACATTGTCACAGCAACCACATGACTATGCAATATTATTTACATGGTAATTAAACATGCTTAGAGCTTTGGTTATTTCAGTTGTAACCAGATTGGAGACAAGAATTACAGGTACATGTACTTGATTCTGGGTAAATTAATGTATACACTCACCATATAACATTAATTTACCCAGAATCAAGTACCTGTGGCAAGAATGACAGAATAGGTTACATCAGCGAGGCAGCCAGTAGGGAAATGAGGCTCTATTTAGGGAAATGAAAATCTGTCAATGTGTAGGGAAATGAGGCACTCTTTAGGGAAATGAAAATCTGTCAATGTTCTAGTGAAGCTGGTGTCTATAAAGAATTTGTTATAAGAACAAGTGATCATAAGCATTACTTGTTATTTAAATTTGGCAATAAAAGATAACAGAGCGGTATATCATTGAATATCTTTGCAATAAAATGTTAATTATATCAAAGTTAAAACAGAACAAACCCTTACAAGATAGTATATGTTATAAACAAATTGATTTAACGGAGTCCATGACTTTCAAATTGACGATATAAAATGACAAGGTTTTTATATTTTATGTTTGTATGACTATAATAAAACCATAAGACTAGTTGACCAAGGGTCTATGGTCTTCATTTTAGCATGTACTAAGATGTAATTTTTGTTGGATAAAAAAACATATAAGTGCTTCCAAACTCATTTTAAAGAATGCTAGCTTATTCAGCCCAAATTACGAACTGATTCGGACCTGTGAACTATTATAAGAAAAACTGTGTAACACACACATTATTTAGTTTAGTAGTTATTACTGTTTTTGCAGACATACTGAAAGAATATAACATGTTGATATTCAGCTTTTAAATTATCCGTAAGACAGTTGTTAGCAAATTTGTAACCAAAATCAGAACACACTCCATATTAACTAGAGCATATAGATTTTTTCAACCAAAATAAAGAATATATATGTGTGTGTGTGTGTGTGTGTGTGTGTGTGTGTGTGTGTATGTGTGTGTGCAATAATCTGACAACAAACAATGCAAAACTAGTATATAACTTGCCTGAGTACTTTCGACTCTTAATTAGTCTTTCAAAGGCAAATACAAAACATAGACAAGACAAGCAAATAAACAAACAAAAACAGAAAACGGTTATGTTTGCAAAACTTTACATGGCTGTTTCTAAAGGAATTAAACATTTAAATTTATATTGTTTCAACTAGTTTTTTTCAACTTGTTGCGGATACTGGAAAATATTTTTTATTGACCTTGAAATCGATGAGCCATTCCGACATCTGTTATTTTATGTAAATTTACTTAAGCGCAAATTATATCCAGGATATTTCATTGTTATAGTAGTAATTATTGGCAATTCAGAAACTTTAGAGAATTATTTAAAAGAAATTTGTATTTGTGCATGGCTGTCTTTTTCTAGTCTTATTGACCATCTTATTTGTTATCCATTTATCTAATCACTATGATAGTTATCAACAAGTTCATCAACAAGTTCCGGGTAAATGCTAATATCCATGATACCACCTTGAAATAATCGGCGACAAATATCAGTGGTTTCATTCATTATTTCTGGTGAATTATTTCCAGCTCTTTTTCCTCCTACCAAGCAACCTACTAAGATCACATTTATTTATCATAACAGAATCTTTACATTTGTTTCTCAGTGTAAGGAACTCTCTAATGAGTCCAATATCCCTCACATCGTATATTAATCTAAAGTACCTTCAAAGATAAACTCATGTTGAAGTTATATTATCTCGAGTCTTGACTGTACACAAAGCAAAATTATATGGGTCACATATTTCACTTCCGGATCAGTGGCAGTGTCTTAGCAGCAAGGAGGGTTTGTACACCACTTTTTCTTGCCCCGATTTTCATAAACATAACCTTCTATTAAAAGTTAAGAAATGCAAAACATGAGAAACGTCTTTGCGGGTTTTGTTCTAAATTTATAGGCTTGAGGTTTACTGTGTGGCTCTTATTTTGTGGCAAAACCTTACATGGTGCTGTGAATTAGATCATTGTTATATCAAATAATGGCACCGACATTGGAATCTCACATAGCTCGTTAGCGACTAGAGGCGATCAAAGATTTGTTACCAGTTCGTAATTCTGTCAGGTGAAAGTTACAAGAACATCAGGAGTCACTAGTGGAATTCGCAGATAAGGCAGAACAATTATTTAAACTTGTCACAAAAGTTACTGAAAGAGTTGAAGAGGCTACTGAAAGTCATCTTCCATAGTAAAACAAACTGCTAAATAACTGAGAGAAAATAAATTGCAAAAACAACAAAGAAAAGAAAAAAAGATTTTATATCTTCCAACTGAGAAAGCTATCACACAACCTCCTCCTTAGATGATGAAATACTTGAAGGTACACAGAAGAGACAGAAAACAAAACACAACTCTTCTATCCACACATAAGGAAAGGAGAACAAACCACAGATCTATTGTCCACACAGAAGAGAACGAAAACAAACAATATACTTTAAAAAATCACAAAATCTACTATCCATACAGAGGGTAAGAAAAATAAACCACAAATATACTATCAAAAAACTAAAACTATACTATCCACACAGAAGGGAAGGAAAACAAAACAAAGATCTACTATCCACATAGAAGGGAGGGGAAAACAAAACACACATATACTATTAAAAAAACCACAATCTACTATCCTCACAGAAGGGAAGGAGAAAACCCCCACACATATACTACACGGGAAGGAGAATCAAAATCACACACACACACACACACACACACACACACACACACACACACACACACACACACACACACACACACACACACACACACACACACTTGTATTGAACTAGCTGACGTAAAGAAGAACTTGAACCTAAACCTAAACCTAAAAGAGAAATTATTGAACTGATTGAAAATGTTAGGGTGGGTATTATCGAAGATTTTAAAAATACCAAACAAAATGAGTTACCTAAAAATAGATGGTAAGTTTAAATATTCTGATATTTTAAGACCCGGTCATGCAAATGTTAGCGATAATTTTATTAAACGGATATATCGCATATATTACAACAAACAACAAGCCAGAGATGATGATTTAATGTATAAATGACTTGTTGAAAAAGTGCAGCAAATTTGTAATATGGCCATGAAATAAATTCAACAAAAACAATCTTCTTCACCGCAGCAAGAACCTTAATATCAACTTCCTACACATCAGCAACAGATCGAACAACATCAAATTCCTC
This sequence comes from Unio pictorum, assembly GCA_030141615.1. Lineage (NCBI taxonomy): Eukaryota > Metazoa > Mollusca > Bivalvia > Unionida > Unionidae > Unio > Unio pictorum. The sequence goes on along the minus strand of JARLTB010000202.1, from coordinate 1,914,682 downwards.
CACAACATAAAACTCAAACTCACAATCTTCTAGAAAAGGGGAAGAATTTTTAAGATGCACCTGGAGATGCCACCACCGGAAGTGGTATTGGCTCATGTTAAGAAAATGGATTAAATTATTGTCCAAACAATATTCTCGATGACGTACAACGACTATAAATCATATTGGGAGGAAAAAGATCCAGTAATAATTCTCCGGAAATAACCAATGAAGCAGCTAATATTTGTCTACGATTATTTACGAGCAGAGTCATTGACATCAATGTTTTTGTGAACTTATTGATGAAATCTTTAATGGTTATTACATTGATTTGATAAATATATTAAAAATAGGATGACCATCCGCAATTCTCCACGTAGACCCGTAATGGTCAGTGGAAACTCACGATTTCCATTCTATAGAGCAACTTACGGAGATAGACTCGGCGATGTTATTCAAGGCTTATTTGGAAGGATAACCCCAAAAGCAGCATTGATTGCAAAACAATTATAAATGACTGCCATTGACGTTCGTGAAAAGGCTCATAGTGTTATTGGCGACGTTGCCGGTAAAACGTTTTCGGCAATCAAGGATAGATTAGCAAGAGTAATGCGAAGAAAACCACAACCAGTAGAACCACAACAAGTAAAATTCGTAGCACTTAAGTTATGCCTGCAGATGTCATTAAAATAATAAAGCAAGCCGCAAATCAGAAACTAACAGAGTTGACCGCGGTTACCCCACAAGTAGAACACGAATACCAGTTTATTTCAGGACGCGGTCTTCATAATAGACTATAACAATAAAATAAAGATGTTTAAACATACCTCCTGCAACGCGTTTGACAGGGACGAAGCTGCATCGGTACGTGATAATAAGTATCATTCTGATGAAGCACGACTATGAAATCAGCGTGGATGAATTGAATTAAATACAGTACATGATACAAGTAGATATTTCCTACCCATTGGACCATTTATTAAAGTAAGAGAACTTATGACTAAGGTCGCTGCTGATACAGAATACGGAGTTAATATCAGAGTTGGTTTTGTTAATAACGACATCATGGCGTTATTCACAAAATACTACTTACCTGATTGATGCAAAATAAATTAAGCCAATCCAAGACAACGTCGACGTTGCCACAACGATATTATGTCTAGCAAGGTATTCAGATTATGATACTGAATCAGCTGGTCCCACGATGATGTTTGCCAAGGATAATTCGCACCATCCGGATGACACACAATAACTAACGGTACAAACAGCACAGAATACCGCGGTTGATCCACTATCAGCTGAAATGGTACCTAGACCAGCTGCTGCATTTACAATAATACAAAGGGTCAACAACGATTCCAAGTTTTGATTTAGAACATTTAGAACGAGTTATGTTAAAAGGTAATCGTTGATGATTTTAATGTGCAATTCCACTGTCCCACATTTTTTGATTTTGCAAAAATGTTACAAAAGTTATGTTCGGAGCCGAACACTCAATTATACTCGTGTCGATAGTGATTATAATGATCTTATCTGGCGAGAAGATGGCGCTGCTGATCATACAGTAATATTGTTTAAACTTTCGTTGTAGATGCCGGTAATGGTTTCATCGATCGCTGAATAACAAAAGTTACTTTCTTTATGACCTCGGGCGGTAAATCGGTGTTATCATGGCTAACAACAACAACATACAGTACTCAAAGTGCTTTTAATGGTTTATTTACATGGCATATAGTATAATTGCAGGGTGTTTCTGCACCTCGGCATATATTCGTAGCGCTTCAAAATATTGAACGATTAAAGTTTTCAACAACATAGTTAAATGATATATGATAAATTCTGAGTCTCTGATGTTTCCTTGAGAATAAACGAACAATAAGAACCATCTAAAATATATTCTTGAATTTTGGTCGAAATTACGTATCACGCGCATATCGTCGTTTGATGACATTTACGGGACGTGATCTAAATATAGACAAGAGTTTACAAATATCACAGCTAGATTACACAATGCTATATCCGATTTGTTTTTCCCATTGGAACATTTAGATTTATTTAGACACTATGTTGTTGTTATTTACTTTCAAGCTCGTGTCAATGCTCCTGGTGGTGCTAATTACAGAGCAATTGCTGTTATACTCAACGACAAAGCAATGTTGATAGAAGGTCTTGGTGGACGAATGCAAGTTAATAATGCCCCAGTTGAAACAATGTAAATATTTTCTAATATGTAATAGTAATTGAATCTTTCGCAAATATAATAAATGTCGTAAAGTCACGCTAATGTTACTCTAACTCCTGGTCAGATTAAATAATTACAAATGCCGTCGGTGAAAATAATCCGGAACCACAATAACGCTAAAACAATAATCAGACTACAGGCGTTGAAAATAACTTGTCACTGACAGAACGTCAGCTTAAAAAATTCAATAACGCTAGAATATGAATTACTCTATCCGCGAGTGCTATTTGCGATCTAATCAAATCAGGTGGTATATTTCCGCTTCTTGCCGCGTTACATTGATTAATAGACGCTGACGCTCCAACTGTAGCAAAAGCTGCAGCTGAGGTGCTGTTGTAATCGCTGATGGGATGGCACTAAAGAAAGCAACTGGGCAAGAAGTTCTGAACGCAGAAAGTATAATAAAAAGGATTACGCCAACAACAACCCTGAAGACGCCTAATGCCTCGATTGGGTCATCTAACACCAGACTCAAAATAAGGAAAGGGTCTTAGACTTAAAAGGACAGTTCATTACGTTTTTCGCCGATGACAAATTTTGATTTACTCGATGCTGCTACCCGGTTAGATACAAAAATATTTCAGAGGTGTCTTTATGTGCGATCGCTTACCGGGTTACCTATACGATTAATCCACGTGAATGTGTTTATTTAGATTCGTATGGACTAGCGACGCCGATTGAATTTCTCGAATTACCAAACGCAATAAAATTATCACAAATACATGATATTCAACATTGCCAACACAAACGATGACATATCCACGAATATGCTGCCGGGAAGTAATTGCTGTACTTGACGCGTTATCAAAATTAACCAACAACCTCATAACGTCCTGCGCGCGTATACAATTTAGCAGCTATTAAACAGATCTTATCAAATATCATGGTTGATGTTTACGGAAGATATTCCTATACGAAAGCGGACAGAATATCACACGAAAATATAAATAAGATCATTAACGATGAATTATCAGAATTACTCAATCTTGTAAATGTGAATCCAAATAATGTGGTTGTATTTCAAGATAAACAGAAAAAATTAAAAACAAATAATCTTTCATTACAGAATATTATCGTCAAAGTTAACGAAGTTAACGAAAACAGCTTTTCTCTGTTCGATCTTAATGAAAAAACTCGGTATTATTATGACAACGATATTTGACAATATTCGCGCGCGCGTATAAAGCAAACAAACTGGTGATTCAATGACTGGTCTACTCAGTATGACTAATAATAAAATTACTGGTCTTAGAGAACCAGAATCAAACGATGATTCGGCAACATCCAAAAATACACAGATGACGTAAGAGCAAAATTAAGCACGTTGCGAGTCGAGTGCGATCTTCATCTAGGCTAGTTTAATAATTCTCGTAATTTTCAACGGCTCAAGGAAATCAGGGAAGAATTCTTCGCAACTTCATATGCAGCACCTGTAGAACTCAGCGTGATTATCAACGACATGGACGTAAACAATAAACATAACGTGATTTCCGCTATTACTTCGCGGCTTGATAAAATTATGATACCTCAACCGATTATGAATCACGTGAGCGTAACGCAGTGGGTTTTATTACTTGGACGCCTCAATTTGTTTCCAGCTGTACACATTCAATGTGTTTTCGAGTGGTTCTACTGGTTTTAGTGATGTCGGTCTACGCGTAGACACCGCGGCATTAAACACATGATAAAAACCTACGGAAGCATGTCACAACATGATGTCCCTAACTTTTATAACTATTTATCCAAAGTATAAACAAAATCAAACATGGGGTTTGTGATATATAAGTACATGAAAAACTGATAAAACAAAAATTCGCAAAATCCGAAACTGAGAAATACATTGTCTGCGACGTCGCTGCTGCTGACAACTGAAAGTGATTGCAAATTCTCACTTCCAGCTAACAGTCATTCAGTAGAGTTAGACATGTATTTATGAAAAATTAACACCATGTAATTTAGTTTGACTAAGAGTTGCACTATATTCCGCTGCTACATCTGTTTCTCTTCAATTTGAGTCAATAATACATATGACATTATGAATGCTATTATACAAAAACTATACGGTATTTTTTAAAAATAATTAACATTGTAAGCAACATCTAAATTTCCAGGATTTAAAACAATTACCTAATTTTTTCTTTGTCTCGTTCAAGAGTTGATCTTTTTTTCTGGTCTCTGTTTGTGCACTTGAAAGTTTCTGACTCAACTCGCTGTTTTCTTTCTTGAAACATCGTTCTTTCAATAACATGTCATCTGAGTTTAAGGTAAGAAGAAATTATTACAATATTCTTTAATATATATTGGTTTCAATCAAGTCCTACATATTGTAAGAAAAGTAAAAAGAATTGTAAAAGTTATTTCAGTTTTACGTGATGAATTCCAAACGGAACATTTAAATTTTCTCCTTACAAACTGAAATTATAGAGTTAAGAATTATCCAATTACAAACCCTAATTACCGAATATGGCACACGTATCGTTGTAAGTCTAATATATTTTGAACATATATAGATAATGTGCATTGTAAAATTTTAAAGAAAATATTTTACACAAAAACATGCATATAACTTCACCTCCATATATGTGTGTGGATTGCTCCGAATAATTTATTTAAACTATTTTATTTAAAACGAAATTTTATTACCCCAAAATTTCTCGAAATGCAAATGTGCGTTACTACACGCAATAAAAGCAACGCTATATGCTGACTACGGACGCGAATATACACACAACATAAGGTGATCTACTAAGCAATATATGCCATTTCAGCGCTACTGCGCAAGAAATCGGCGCCTACGTTATCAGTTCCTTTCGCGTATCTAATCTACATCTGGTACTGCAGTAAGAACAGCGACCATCACATAACGTGTCCATTCGACAATTTCGCCTAAGCGAGATACGCGAGGAGTTAGTGGTAGGTCTTCAGTATGAACTTCCGCCCGTATAAGGACCGCTCGAACCGTGATAACCCGAACACGATTATAAAGCATTCCCTCTCCGATACGGAGTAGTTCTTCTTAACAGCAGACAATTTCCCACTGTCTTACGCAACGCGACGGTCTCCACATTACGTGCAGCGTAATCTACAACCGATCAAATATAGTGAATCATTTGTGCCGACGGGGATATGGTCGGTCCGATTAAATTCATCTCCACGCGTCGAAATGGTTCGTTGATAAGGGGTGTACTCTCCAAAGGGACGGGTCGATGATCCGTTTTCGGTGGCATCACAGGAGAGACAGGACTATTTAGCATATTCTTGGACCTCTGGCCAGAATAATCCATTGACAAGACTATCTTGTGTTTTGCAATTCCTATGTGACCTCACATTAGACTTTTATGCGTAAGTTTCAACACTTAACCTCTTTTTTCCTTTCGCACCACGACTTACTTGAAGTAATCATGTTCTCTCCATGCGTGTCGACACAAAATCCCCTTCTTGTATACGAAGTTCTCCGCGCCTTTTCGGCGTTTATTTCTCTTTTCCTTCTTCGGTATATTTATGGAGCTGCATCAGTGTCGCGTCCTCCTGTTGCAACGTCCTCAACTAAACCGGAAGTAAGTTACTGACCTCTGTTGACGTCACGTCAATCGGCGTCAGTTTCGTCTTTCGACCCATGGATCTGGTTTTCACGGTACTCACGGGCGTGAGTGTGCAGGTTTCGGGGTTCGTAGCGGCAACACATAATATAATCGCAGTATGACGTCATCTGATAACCCATCCAAATACGCAGCATTAATTTTACCCTTCACGTACGGTGAATCGAGGTCAATGACATCCACTGGCAACGATTCGTGCGCGTTGTTTGCGTCCTGGACCTCAATTACCTCCATCGTGTAGTCCTCAGGGCGAATTATGCTACATCCAATGTTCAACAAGAGGGTGGCACCTTCTCCTTTGACAGCGGCAGACGCGAAGTTTGCTGGTTTACAGCTTACTTCCGTCTTGCACTTCTTCCGAGCGACGGCACTTACCTGGGTCTGTTTTCCCTTGGGACAGATCCTTGAAAATCTAAGCGATTTCAGGTGTAGCACGACAGCGGTCCTCGTGGGTGAGACCTGTCTGGGTCAATAGGTGGCATCCCTACCTTACACTCTTCGACCTTCCCGTCGCCGTGACACAAAATGGCAGCTCTCCCTGAACCAAACAACGCGACTCAGTAGGTCCGTACCCCCGGAAACCCAAACTTTTCCGAGTTTGCCTGCTCGTATCTCTCCGCCATGCCTGCGATCTTATTGAGAGTTCTGTGCCATCTTTCCATTAAAAATACTGTTAGCGCACGACGTTAAGTACTCATAACGTTCTTCGTGCATCTTTATCCACTTCTTAAATATCCTCCAGACACGGTCGTAGAATTGAGAGTGGGTTTTCGTTGCCTATATCGTCGAATCCTAAAAAAACGTTCACGGTACGTTTCGGTGGCCAGCCTATAATGGCAAAGAAGGTCATTCTTAAGCGCGTTGTATTCGTCGGCTTCTTTTCTGGTTATGGTAAACATCGCAAGCTGCAAATAGCAAAACGGCCGAGACGTTAATCTCCAAACGTTGCTCGGGACTTTTATGAACGCATGCAAAATTCTCAAATTGCACGAGGAAATCGTTAATCGACTATTCTTTCTCGTTGAACAGCGGCATATTTATCTGTAGCATTCGGTGGTCTATAAATATCCAATTCCATTCCTTCCGCTGAATCCGTTCATAAGCATATTGAATCACTTAATTGGAAGTGTGAGATTGATTTCCACCTGTCCTTATATTTCTACTCTTCTGTTGTATCATTTCTCCTATTTTTCTCACTCTTCTCCTCTTCCTCCTCGGCCTTTCTCCAAATTCCTTCTTCTCATCGTCGACTTTCTATAGAACCCTTTTCCTCTTCCTCTACTTAATCCAGACTCCTCCTTCTCCTCCCCTTCCTCACTCACGACTAGATTCCTTTTCCACTCTCTTTAGCTTAAAAAATTTCTCCAGCATTTTAATCTCCTTGTGTGCTGCCACAATATTTTCTTGCTTTCGCTGACTTGTTCTTGTCACTTGTCGCTTGATTACAGTTCACTCTTCGTAATTTTTATTACACTTTTTTACAAATTGTTATTAAATTTATATTTTAGTGCTTATGATTCTAAAACATACTTGAGAAGCTATGCGCTCTTACGAGCAGTGTTTGGTTTCCAAGGAGCCTTTCCTCATGTGGACGTTCTGGTTTGGTTAAAATCGAAAAACTTTCCTTCTCAGGAATGAGTGTCATAATCAGCCAACTTACGAGTGGCTTCATTGCGGTGTAAACCCTATGGATCTATATTCCAGGAGAATACTAAAGTTTCTCTTACGAGTTCTAAAAGTATCATTCGGATCAGAATTTTAATCACGCCATCAATTTAAATTTTGACTGGATATCGCCGTGAATCGATCCATTCAAATTTAGCCAACTATGTCCCTTTTGCGGTCTGTCAACGTGGGGACGGATTACCCGTTCAAACCCGTGGACTTTCTTTTTTATGCTAGGCTAACACTTTTAACACATAGGTGTTAACAGTGAGATCAATCACCTTCGCCAATTCAGGTTTCGAGTCTCGGCTGGTCATGGTCATTAATCATCAAATACATAGCCGCGGTAATATCCCAGACAAATAGATTATAACTTATACATGACTTTATAGCTGGACCTTAGCAAACGTGACAATATATATATATATATATATATATATATATATATATATACCCGTATTTTCGCGCATATATCCCGCGGGTTATACCAGATTTTACAAACCCCGCAGGGGGGGGGGGTGCGGGTTATATAAGGGTGCGGGCTATATCACAATTTTTTTTACACATAATGATATTTCAACATATTGTTTGAAAAACGTAACTACATAACATATATTGTTCTAGTTTTGTTTTGCTAGGGTTGGATATTATGGCTACTACGGTGACTTTACAACAACTTACGGTATCGGGATCAAATCAACATTTCGGGATAAAAACTTAAAATTTCGTATCCGTCACGTTTTCATAATCAATATTTTCTGTTTTCAATCGAAATAACTACGGTACCTAATTTTACCGCTGGGCCACGATCCACTGCTTCAGGTCAGCTTCAAGGTGAGGCCACTTTGCTTTAGGTCCGCGACGAGCACGTTTTCGTGGATTCATCTTCTCCAACGTTCCTTTTTCTTTTCTCCAACCTCGGATTACACTCTCATCAATATCAAATTTTGTGCCTGTGGCTCTATTGCCATGCACTTCAGCATACGCAATGGCAGTTAGCTTGAAGTCGGCTGTGTAAGACTTTCGTTTCGGCATTTTTTAAATTAAACAGAAAGAAATTATTTAAACTCGAATCTACACTTCACAAGAATATAAGATTATTTAAAAATGTCCGTGTTTATGTAGCCTGTAGTTGAGGCACAGCTCCTACGCAAATAAGCACTGTGTACCGTGTTTTTCCTGACTTTTATTGAGCAAAGGTCGTCGGCTTACTTTGATGATGGCGCCGCTAAAGGCTCCAGTTGAAGGGTGAAACAAATACCTGTTTGTTATTGCTGCGGCAACTTCAGATAATTGTAGAACATTGAAACAGATTTGTTTTATTTGTTTAGTATATATCAGTGCTTCAAAGGTAATCAGTTCTCTTTGAAGTGTCAGCAAACGTATTTTTTCTTCTTCCATCTGGTATTTGTTTTTAAATTAGTGTCATCTGCTTGACAGTACTCATTTTACGTTTCCGCCTTCTGCGGATTCGGATTTTGACTAGTCAGTTGCATAAAGTAATAAGGCCAGATATCATCATTAGCGGATTATGATATAACAGTGCACTGTTAGTGTGGTTTGCCAGTATGAGACAAGGACTTGTTATTTTAACAATATATTCCAGTACATTGTTTCCTGTCATGGTGCCTTTGATTTTCTCTACTCCAAACGCAAGACTGTATATACGGTTTTTATCAGCCAAAATTGGTGTCGCCACAAATATCACCAGATGGTTTATTTTGTCACCAAAACGGAAAACAGAATCGCAGTTTGCTACATCAGCGAAGCCCCGTGATCCTGTAAGTGATTTCATTTCCGATTGTAGCTGTATAAATATATCTATGGTTGCGGGTTATACAAAGGTGCGGGTTATGCCAACGATTTTTTACACAAAACCCCAAAACCCGCGGGCTATATGAGGGTGCGGATTATCTGCGTGTGCGGGATATATGCGCGAAAATACGGGTATATATATATATATATATATATATATATATATATATATATATATATATATATATATATATATATATATATATATATATATATATAATTTTTTTTCCCCACGAACTTGCATCGGATCACCTCTGCATTGTATGCCATCTCGACATATCAGTCAGTAACCGTACATCTCTATTTGCTACTAAGAGAAACCTCCGTATGATAAATAGAACCAAATTCATGCATGACATCCAAGAAAACCTAACAACTTTCTTACATCCAACAGCGGAACAACTTGATAGCTGCCTGCGTTCATTGCTTGAAAAACATGCCCCAGCCACCAAATGCAGAGTATCAATAAAAAAAAAAATTTCTCCATGGTATAGCAGTGTTAGGGACCAGCTTCGCACTGCTAAAAGATATCGCCAAAAAGCAGAGAGGCTTTGGCTTTCCTCCAGTCTAACTATTCATAAACAAATCTATGAAGCCGCTAAGAAGAACGTCACAAACATAGTTCATTTAGCCAAATCATCCCACTACAGTACTAAGATCACGGAGAGTTCCAGCTCGAAAGAGCTCTTCGAGATAACTAACAAACTAATGTCAAGGAACAAATGTACACCACTTCCACCAGCCTTCTCTCCACTAGACCTACCAGACCAATATGGAGATTTATTCGATGACAAAGTACAAACCATTAAAGATTCGCTTGACAGCAAAATTTCAACTGATTCATCACCATACAGTTATGATGCAGAATTTCAGCGACAACCGTTAGGAGCATTTGAACCTGTTTATGTTGATTTAGTACGGACACTCGTGATGAAAAGTGCACCAAAGTCTTGTGAACGTGATCCAATTCCGACATCACTGCTGCTTATATATAATAACAAATAATTTATTTCCCTGGAAAAAGATTGGAAATATTGAAAGAGAACTTTCAGTTTTAAGAAATCCAAAAATAATCCACGACTAATCCTTGAAAAGTCCTAGTTATGAAACATTCTAATAGAATCAAGTTGAGTCCTGTTGGAAAATCCAAGATGGGAGACGATGATGTATGCTGAAGTCTGTTTTGTGTTTATCTATAGCGGTGTTGGAAATCCGAAAAAGAATTTGGTAAACTATGTCCAAGAGGTTTTTTTTTATGAGCACATCAAATAGTTACAGAGATACAAATTAATCCTTTAAAATCCAAATTAACTGAAGAAATGTAAACATGGATTCAAAACCTGTCTACAACAAAATAAAATGACTTAACGTCTTTTGTAAAAGACTAAAACTAATTATATTACGCTGAAACAAAGATTATCTCGTATTTACGGATTTACGAAAACATCCCCAAATTGCAAAATCACGAAGGAAGGGGGAGAGGAGTCACATGATCGTTTCCATCGCGTACTCATAACGTGACCCTGACGGGAACCAATCATATGTACTTTAAGAATAGAAAGTTGTTGTTTTTCTCTCACAAGTCCCATCTTGACCTTGAGAACAACCAATCATTTTAAACTAAAAGTAAAAGTTGTTTACGTGGTTGTCATTAACCTTGAATCGAGGTCAGGACCTAGGTGTTAATAACTCTAAACATTACTTGCTTAACCTTGAATCGAGGTCAGGACCTAGGTGTTAATAACTCTAAACATTACTTGTTTACTAGAGAATAATTCTGTCAACTGATTTACTGAAACAAACATCTCTAGTGAATAAATTTACATTACTATAACATGCAATGAAAAATAAAAAAGAATTTAAAACTTACAAACAATTTTAAATTCCAACAAATATTGATCAAATCAGATATACGTAACTATATATATATATATATATATATATATATATATATATATATATATATATATATATATATATATATATATATATATATATATATATTAACATACCTTGATCATGTGTATTATAAAATAAATATTTATTTACACAGGCGCGCACACACACACACACACACACACACACACACACAGAAAGGATATACATATGGCTTACAGGACAGAAAGCATTATGTAAATTAGCTTGAACGAAGTTATTGTATTTTACCAATACACATATGTCCAATAAAATATATTGTATCTTGTATCCCTCTCTCACTTTTTGCTCTTACTCTTTAGATAATGCCTTGCAATTTTGAGCTTGCCCGAATCGAATCTGAGGTTGTCCTGGGAGTCAGGCATTTTTTAAAATTTCATATATATCCAGTTTTATTTTATTTTTTGCTGATCTGGCTGATATATGGATAAAATGCAAATACAAGAGAGTTTCGTAATCAATGAGGATTCTGTGTAAATGTGTTCATGCTGTTGTTGGAAAATGCTATACATTTTATATTTTAAAATTTATTTATTTTTTTGTATCTTCGTTCAAATGTTGATGTCACCCAATGATCTTTTATTTTTTTGTAAGATTTAAAATCATTTATATCAGGATTTAATTTGTCAAAGTTGTTCAAATATGTTATGTCGAGTTTGGAAACAAGGTTGCTGGAATCAGCGTTAGAGGTTTGCTTCTTTCTGTTATTAGTAATACATACTTGATAGCGTATCATAAAAAAATTCACAAACACCTGAAATTTCTGCACAGCATAATGTTTTTGGTTATAATTGGTCAAATTATATTGAATGGTTTTCTAGAATAGTTACAAAGTTTTAATTTGTCATATTTCATTAATAGTTTTAATTTGTCATATTTCATTAATAGTTTTAATTTGTCATATTTCATTAATAGTTTTAATTTGTCATATTTCATTAATAGTTTTAATTTGTCATATTTCATTAATAGTTTTAATTTGTCATATTTCATTAATAGTTTTAATTTGTCATATTTCATTAATAGTTTTAATTTGTCATATTTCATTAATAGTTTTAATTTGTCATATTTCATTAATAGTTTGTATAATTGTGCCCACTCTTGAATGCCCTTCGCGTCTGAATGCTTTCTGTCGAATTTGATCCAGCAAAATGGCGCAGTTTTGAAGCAGTAAAGATTGTATTTCCTTTCTCTTTGCAATAATTGCATAAAATTTTCGATAGCAAGTTTGTTACACTATGTAAAATTTACTGACAGCCCTTCATGCCAGGGTGCTCACTTCCATTTGGTTTCGTACAGCAGTTTGTGAGAAGAATTCGTTAAAAAAAATAATTCAATTAATGTTATTGGCGGTTTATGAGAAGAATTCGTTAAAAAAATGTAATTAATGTTATTGGCGGTTTGTGAGAAGAATTCGTTTTAAAAAAATGTAATTAATGTTATTTGTGGTTTGTGAGACGAATTCGTTAAAAAAAAGTAAATGTTATTAGTGGTTTGTGAGAAGAATTTGTTAAAAAAAAACATGTAATTAATGATATTGGTGGTTTGTGAGAAGAATTCGTTAAAAAAAATAATGTTATTGTTGGCAATAATTAAGAACCCTTTGTCTCCAAAATGCCTTATGTCAGATGTGATAGATTTGTTTTATAGTTAATGAGTGTCCATTGAAATACTTTTTTAATTTAAGTAGTGGCGGCTATAATTTACAGTGGAATAATATAATATGTACCAATTTGAAAGACATAAAGACATTAATGCCAGTATGCTCTCTACGGAATTCGGATGATTTTCGTGTAGTGGTGTTTTAAAAGTTTAAAATATCTAATGTTGATAGGTGCCACACCGCGTATGTTGAACACACGCCCGTGCAAGGATATACAACAAGCTTATTTCGCCATAAGGTAATCTACTACTAAAATGGTATACAAAATATGAATAAATACCATTAAGTCGTTTGATTTCGTACTGCAAAATGTTAACTGTGTTCTCCAAGTCTTTCTGTCTATTCTCGGCTTCTCTCGCACGTTGTTCTGTAAGTGAGAATAAACCTGTGCCATCTAATACAGTCAATTTGTACATATTACATAGGTATGCTGCTAATTTTCAACGAACCAAAAACGAAAAACGCTTCAACAAATAAAAATGTGAACATCAAAAGTTTATTACACACGAATTAACTTATACGGAATATGATTTAATCAAAAGATATAATTCAATGTAGAAAATTGTAAACATGCAAATTCCTTGTCAAAATTGACAATTTTAGAGCCATTCTCGCGTATTCGATAAAGACTTCCGGTAAATCTAGTACCACGATATAGATCGAGTAATTCACCTGGCTTAGCAATGAACGTCATTTAAAATGTGAATAAGATGTCACTTTATATAATGCGTCGAAGAAATATTACCCACAACGACATGTATAAATGGACCTATTGGTCGTCACGGATTGCATACTTCTTTTGTTTTTGTGTAGAGGGTGCTCTCTCCCGTTGATCTTCGCAGACCACTTGGGGATACCCTCCTGTCCTGTCCTATTTTTATGTTTGTGTATGCTATACATTGGAGAATTGTAATTTTTTGCTTTCATAGCCTTCTTTTTTTAATATAATTTGAAGGAAAAATAAAATTTGGATTTGATTTTGTTTAATTGTAATTTAACTATTTATTTATTTTTAAATTTCATTTTCAAATTTTTCTTCCAGACATTTATCATGGTACATGCATTCCTCCAGACATTTATCATGGTACATCCATTCTTCCAGACATTTATCATGGTACATGCATTCTTCCAGACATTTATCATGGTACATGCATTCTTCCAGACATTTATCATGGTACATGCATTCTTCCAGACATTTATCATGGTACATGCATTCTTCCAGACATTTATCATGGTACATGCATTCTTCCAGACATTTATCATGGTACATGCATTCTTCCAGACATTTATCATGGTACATGCATTCTTCCAGACATTTATCATGGTACATGCATTCTTCCAGACATTTATCATGGTACATGCATTCTTCCAGACATTTATCATGGTACATGCATTCTTCCAGACATTTATCATGGTACATGCATTCTTCCATCATTGTTTGATCTTCTTCACTTCTTTTTTTTTTTTTATTATTTCTCTTTCTTGGTCGAATATTTGTTCTTTTGTCATATATTCTTGTGGTGTTCCAATTTTTTCGAATTCTTCTTCATCATTTTCTCCATATTTCTTGTTTATTTCCTTTTGTTTTCTTTCTTGTTTCTCTGGGTTTTTTTAATATTGTCCTTTAAAGTCTGTTTTGTCTTTCCTATCTCTTGTTGTGGTGGTGGTGGTTTCTGTATCCTTGAGTTTTTTATTTCTCTTCTCTCTAGGTTGTTATTGTTGTTGTGGTACCTTTCTCTGTATCCTTAGGCACCGTTCTTCTTGACTCTTTGATATCATCAAGATATTTCCGTTTGGTTGTTGTGACTTTTCCCATTTTTTAAACTTATGTTACTCTGTTTGTCTTCTCTTCATTCTGATTCATAATTTTTTCATGTTGTTTCTAAAGCTGGTTCTGTATCTGCGTGGCTATTTGCTTTTCAGTTGCTGTTTGCTGTTTTTGGTATTGTATATCTGAGTTTCCAATGTTTGTAGGTTCTACCATTTCTTCTGCGGTTTTGGGACATTTATTTGGTGTGTGCCCCATCTCTCCGCACCTATTGCACTTCCTGTGCTATATATATATATATATATATATATATATATATATATATATATATATATATATATATATCCTTTATAACATGCTTTGGTTATGAATCCGTGTAGAATGCCACTTTTATAGTTATGAGTTTGGTCTTTTCCATTTCCAGTATCCTGGTTCCGTTGTATATTGTGAACCCTGGAACTGTTCCGAGTCTTGATTTGGCTACTTTAATCTAAAAAAAATCCTCAAAACACTCTACTGTGTCTTGTAAAGGTATCTCCATTGGTATATCAGTCACATGTAGCTCTCGTGTCTGTTGTTTTTTTTATTTTTAAAAAAAAATATTATTTTAGTATGGGTTCTGCCTTTTTTACTACTACTTTCTCTCCGTGTATATTTATTTCGCCGTAAGGTATAGCTGGCGGGTTGCCTCATGGTCGTATTGTATAGCCTTTATACCCATTTCTGTTTATTGAATAGATCTTTTGCTGTATATCTGGGTCTCTGATCTTGAGTACTATCAGCACCGTTGACACCCCGGGTATAATTTCCCTCTGTATCCCTTGCATATCCAGAAATCGAGTTCCTTCCTTGTGATTTCACTCAATATAGAATCCTACCTCTGTGTCTATTCTTCTGATTTTAAAGTATTTCTGCAAGTCCTTTGTGACACTGCGTGCCGCGGACATTTTTTCTCGTTTTTTCCCCCTTGTTCCTACTTAAGTATTTTCACTTTTGTAGTTTAGGATTATATCTTCCTTGTCCTTGACTGCATTGAATATTATTTGTATCTTTGTGATTCTAATTTCATGATTCTATCTATGTTGATTTTCTTGCGGTCTGTTTCGTGCGCGCCAATGTGATTATAAATACTTACTTTACTTTCCAATAAGTATCAGAATGGCGCGTTTACATTCAAAGCAGAAGATATTAGTCATTGTCATTGCATAATTCGATCGTACAACCGCTGTGGATCATCTCAATCAAACTCATGCAACTCTCGTATTAAAAGTGAGCTGCCGATCTGGCCTGTTAAAAAAAAGTATTCTTATTTGCCACAAAGAAACCTTGAATTTTTCTCAGACGACGCACTTCGGTTTGGTTTGGACGTTCTCGAAAGATAATCTCGCAACTGGACCCCTTTCTGCATAAATAACTTCATATTATAAAGATCGTCTGCTTCAATATATCAAAAGGTACAAAGCAAACCAGGTTAATACAGCCCCGTTACTGTTCTCCTTAGTTCATTGATTACGCAGTTAGCACTTTAGTACCCGGATCAATAACAAGTCCTTGCTAACCTTGACACAGTAATGCAATGCTGGTTGAATATGTCTTGCGATACATGTGACGTTATGTGACAATCAAGCTAAGCTGGCGACTTGCAAAATGCCAAAATTATGCACGTAGAAATTGCGAATGTTATGTTTTGCTGAATAGCACAAAACACAGGTTTCTTCAAACTACTTTAATGGCTAAAATTACAACTGCCTAATACAAAGAAAACATGTGCGCACTGATTTCTTATCTGTGTGTGTGAAGTTTATAGTAGCTTTAACAATTGTTCAGTCATATAGTTACAATGTTTGCAGTGTGACTGTTGATAGTGACGTCTAGCACTGGAGCATTTTGCCATAGACATGTATCATCAAGCAGCAGAGAGGGTGAACAGACCACGATTTCAAGCAAAAATAAGGCTTCCAGATAACGTTTTCGAGCAAAAAATGGCCTATACACTACGTTTTCAAGCAAAATATAAGACTTCCAACGAAATCTCATTTAACCAAAAAAAAAGTCTCCATTTTTGCAAAAGGGAGATTTTACGATTTTGCTCACAACGATGTGGTCATCCACCCTCTCTGCTGCTAGAATTTTCAGTTCTGGGTTAACAAAAACTAAGAAATGATTAACCGAATATTTGATCCAGTCCGATACGATATCGAGTCCGAGGATCATGTAAATTTATTGTTATAAATCCATGCGGGGTTGACTGAGCGTTACTAAAGAAATTTTTAAATTGATTATGATCCATATCTCCACCGCACCAGGTTTGCCAAATATTTCTTAACGTATGAGTATCAACTCCGTTAAATACACACAGCATATTGCAGTTATCTCTGATCACTTTTGGTATTTGAGTATAACGTTGAGTTACATATATCACGTCAGTGTTTTTATGCCTGCCTCTGGAAAAGATCCTAGCAGGATTTTTTTGTTTATCCAACATTATATCGTCGTATACGACTAAATTGTTAATATCTCCATTAATATCATCAATACTCGGTGCTTCATCGATATCGGTTATAAAATCAATGGCGTTCTCACCGCTAATTTCTGATGCATTTTCGTTAAAATCTTTTAGCACTTCATAACATCGTTGATCATCTACGCTAGGAGCAATTAAATACAACTTATCCCACTTCATCCATCTCATTATTAAATTAAGCAACAATTGCGTTTTACCGGATCCAGATGGCCCGATTATAATCATCCGGATAGAGTTTGGTAGCGCTGCATGATGCTTAATTGGTTCTCTTGTTTTAGTCGCCGAAAAATCAATTATATCCATATTTCTATACATAAATTATGGATCTATATTGTGTGAAGTGTAAAACGCGTACTGGCACAGATGATGTGACGACGGTTACAACTAAAAATAACCGATCAGCGCTTTCTGGTAAATGCGTGCAATGTGGTACAAAGAAATTTAGATTTGTGTCTATGAAATCTGGTTTTAAAAAAAACGAGGAGGTGATATCGCAGCCGAATTGGCAAGGCTCCCTGGAACCCCATGGGCAAAGTACCCCGGAGAAAAGCACCTCCCAGGATATAGCTACTGTGGACCGGGAACCAGACTTGATATCAGACTCAATAATCAA
The DNA here is from genome assembly GCA_030141615.1 of Unio pictorum. Classification (NCBI taxonomy): domain Eukaryota; kingdom Metazoa; phylum Mollusca; class Bivalvia; order Unionida; family Unionidae; genus Unio; species Unio pictorum. The sequence continues at coordinate 1,896,882 of JARLTB010000202.1, read as the reverse complement.
AATCAACCCAACCCCGGTGAAGAACCAATAAACGCCATTGATAAGGCCTGTCACCTTCATGATGTTGCTTATAAAAGCAGCAATCTGCAACACAGGCATCTAGCAGATGTGAAATTAATTCATGCGTTAAATGCTATTCCTGATAAATCCTTCAAAGAAAAGTTATCTTCGTGGTTGGTAAAATCAGCTATGAAAGGCAAATTGATGTTAGGTGCTGGTAATTGAAAATGCTAGCATTTTAATATGGAATCAATTTATTATTCCCCAAGAGGATACTGGAGGGGTAAATCAGCAGTCCATAAACTCGCTAGCGCTGCAAAAGTGAAAAAAACTACAGCGGCGGATTGGTTATCCAAACAGGCACTATGGCAAATTTTTCTACCACCGCCTAAACAAATTAACTACTCGCATTTTGATGTGACCGTTCCTAATGAAGTTCATCAAGCTGATATATTATTTCTGCCACATGATCGTGGTTACAAATACGCTTTAACCGTAGTTGATATTGCAAGTCGATACAAAGAAGCAGAACCGTTAAAAACAAAATCAGCCACTGAAGTCGCTTCTGCATTTGAGAGGATTTATCGACGAGGTCCTCTGCACTGGCCAAATCTATTGCAGGTTGATCCTGGCAAGGAATTTCAGGGTGCAGTATTATCTACAATGAAACATCATAATGTCACCATACGACGAGGGCATACTGCGCTACATCGCGATCAGGCCATTGTAGAACGATTTAATCGGACGATTGCTGAGCGGTTATTTGGATATCAATACGCAAAAGAATTCATTCAAGAAAAGCGATCCCGTGAATGGGTTAAAAGATTACCATCTGTGATTACTGCACTGAATAACGAGATTACTAGAACAATCAACATGAAACCTATCAACGCGATTAAAAAGAAGTCAATACCTGAAAAACCACAAAAAGATTTCCCTAGAAACGCTAGCGTTTCCCAACCAATTCTTGGTAGTAATGTCATTGTGAGGTACTTATACGAACCAGGAGAGCTTGAAGGTGGCAGAAAAAGGGCTACTGATCCTATTTGGAGCGTCACTACGCATAAGATATCTAGTATAACACGATCTACGGGTAGACCAGCAATCTATAAACTGGATTCAACTGCCCCTCAGCGGGGTTTTACTCGACAACAACTACAGGTAATTCCCGAGGATACTCAATTACCACCGCATGGTCTTAACTAGCACCGTTGCGTCTATTGCACTCAAGACAAGTCAACATCACATTATTTCTGACATGACCGAGACTGTTATTTTTTCTGTCTACGGTGAATTGGCGAGGATCCTTATCCGAATACTGCCAACGCATTATACAATTGCAACTCGCGCAGTGATTATTCTGTTGTTTCTTCAAAGTGATTATTAATTCAGCATCAATATCAAATTCTCGTTGTTTTTTTTTGTCCTGTTGTTTGTAACCGGAGAGTTTTTTATTAATGATGCTAACATCAATATCATTTATTGTGGTGTCATTATCATCGAGGACAATTCTTCGAAGTTGATTTATGTTTCGTACTCTGGATACTGCGAGATAGACTAAATTCGACCATTCGATGTGATTATCCACCATCCAAACAATTGTATCCGATATAGTCAATCCCTGTGAAGAGTGTATTGTTGCTGCGTATCCTAGAGTCCACGGGGATTTATTAGCACGCAATGCATCTTCAACGACATTGATATCAACCAGCACAATATCATTTAATACGAGAATTTGTTTTTCACTCTGTCCTGGAATATCAACTTCAGTGTTCTGTTTTCGTGTATCCGATGGCCTATAACAAAGGGGTACTGGAAGCGTTGCAAATTTTTCTTTATGCAATTCAAATAACTTCATCTGAAGTGTATCCCTGACTATTTTTCTACTTGCAATTATCAAATCATTTGGTCTCCATGTTTCCCAGAAATCGTTTATTTGAGTTTCTGAAATCACTTCACGCGCTATTTCGCACTGGATTCTATCCGGTTGTAATCTAATTAGCGCTTTGAATTCTCGTAATCGTTCATCAAGTGATCTATAATCAGTGGTGATTTCTTCATAGTAGTCTACAAAACCCCTTAGCCATTCATGTGGAGATGCACCGACAAATGGTGGTGGTTGGCCGTGATCACCGCACATGACGACCTTTGTGTTTTTGTTTAACAACCATTCGAGAAATGTTTGTAATACATCTAATGACACTGTGCATATTTCATCCCAGATTATGATTTTAGGAATGAATTTATCACCCATACGCTCAGGAGTCCATTTGTCACCCTTCCATCGAAAGAAACTATGGTAAGTACAAGCATTTACCCCTCGCTGTATCATCTCTCTGGCGAGTCTGTGAGTCGGTGTTAGCACAATCATGTTAGAAACGCTAGCGTTTCCACGACGAAATAATTCAATTGCACGAGTTGTCTTTCCTGACCCACCACAACCGTTTAAATAAACTGTTTTATATCTACAGATTGGATCAGATACCGGTGGTGCATTAGAAAATTCTGATTGATTTTCAATACGGTTACAACAAAGATATTTATCATCCATGGCAACGTCTGCGGATTCACAATACTCATGTAGCATCTCCTTTTTAAATCGCCAACGCCCCCAATTTTCTTCGGGATCTGTGAATTTAGCTACAGCTGATTTGTACTTATTGTGTATATACATCGAATCAGTGGCCACTCTAACCGCGGTATTAGGAAATCTATTTATCATCGAAAATAGATTAATAGAAGCATAGGCTAGCATTGAACTTCTCAAATGTGTGTACTGGGAATTATATCCATCACAGTAGGTAACAACCGTACCCATTTTCTCACCATTGGATAGAAAAGCATCCTTACGGGATACAAGTTTTCCCTGCTTCATTAAATCCGCTACAATAAAATCGTATTCAGCGACATCTGTGATCAACCGCGAAGAGTATTTTGCGTTGTCGTATCGTCCACCCTGGGTAAATTTACCGATTATTCTTCGTCCGAGATCCTTTGCTTGTTCTTTTTTAATTTCAAATAACTTCTTAGACCAATTCATGATTTGTTCTTCATTGAAATCAGGGAATTGTTTTCGCAATTCGCTAATTATACGATCTAGATCGGGTTGTGGTAGCCAAACTTCTTTCTGAGCTCGATAGCATATAATAGCCTCGGAAACAATCAACGATATTAGCATACCACAATCAATCATATATCTCAATAGCACTATTGGCATCCAGGCCTTTTCAGATAGGTGTTTACCGAGCCAAACATAACTACACGGATGTAACCCTGTAGCTAATTCGAATGATATCACACGAGCGAATCCGGTTAAATCAAAATCAGGCAATGGTCCATTAATCGCAACACGAGTCATTTCATGCGTGGGATGTCCAAATCGTTTGAAGTACTCAGCGCATTCCCCATATCCGAGAAAACTTCCGGGGTAACACGCGGATATATCAATTGAAATCATACCATCACGTGAGTAATTCGTATTCCACAGTCCTCCATGACCAAATTCGACGCAACTCAATTTAACATCCTCGAGAAAATCACTTCGTGTTGGACGCCATGAGTTTTTTTCTCTTGCGAAGTGAGCTACCACTGATGGAATAGTAAAACTATCCGTGAAAAGTTTTTCATGGGAACTATCTGGTGAAAAATCACTAGCGATTTTTCTCATTCTGTTATCTAATTCTTCAACGCGATATAATTCACCATTTGGTTTTACAAATTGATCAAATCCTATTTCGGGATCTTCATCACTTCTAAGTAACCACACTGACACAGGATCATCTTTACACAACCCATGAATAGCATCAAATAATCTCTCTTCATAGAAAACATCCCGGACGAACTCCTTAGGGATATATTTCACGGTTCGTTCTCGTGGAAATACTGTTACCGCAGGTGTCCACGCGTGTTTGTTATGATCAATTATCTGTATTGGTGCTCCTCGCGATTGATATTTCGGTTCGTATAATACTTCTCCGGTTATTGTTGTTACTGATATTGGGAATTTTAATGATGCTTCTAATTTAGCTATATCAGAAATCTTTGCACCATGCTGTTTCACTGTCAGTTCCCATTCGGTTATTTTCCTACGTCGCAGATCAGTTAGTTTATTTCCTCGGGATGCATTTGTGAAGTGTTCTATTATTCGTTCTGCTACACAATTAAGCCCTGACGAATATTTCATAGGAGCTAGTTTTGCGATATCGGGTTTATCATTTAACGGATATATCCCATAAACCATTGCTGTTACGGGATAAGATCTTTCGTAGTATGGTTTGCCAATGCCGGTTAGAATCCCTGGTTTGGAATCTCTACTCACAATGACAGCTTTTTTATTCTTGAGAATTGGTTCAAATTTATCCCTAATAATCCATTTGCCATTGACTTCGATAATGAATTTGATTCGGAAAAAATACCGTTTTTCCCCAACACGTGAAATTATCACTGCTGCTTTTTCATCATTCATGGTAGCGTCAACAACACCATCAATTCGAAATGTTGACCAACAATAGGATGCTCCATCACGCTTAAATTCATTGAAACAATCTCTGATTTTACTAATCATGGCTTTATCAAGAATTGTATTCTTGGGTGTATTAGAAACTATATCGAGATTGAATTGAGCATCTTTCCAGGATAATTTCTTGGACGTTTTTTTTGGTTTATCGAGATTGATTTTGTTACGTTTTTTTGGTTTATCGAGATTAAATCTAGGACTGATTTTCAATAATCTCTTAAACTCTTTCATGTTTCCGTCTCTTGGACGTTTGTTACGTTTTTTGGGTCTATCGAGATTAAATCTAGGACTGATTTTCAATAATCTCTTAAACTCTTTCATGTTTCCGTCTCTTGGACGTTTGTTACGTTTTTTGGGTCTATCGAGATTAAATCTAGGACTGATTTTCAATAATCTCTTAAACTCTTTCATGTTTCCGTCTCTTGGACGTTTGTTACGTTTTTTGGGTCTATCGAGATTAAATCTAGGACTGATTTTCAATAATCTCTTAAACTCCTTATCAGCATTGAATTCAGCATTTTTCGAAGTCAATCTCTTGAACTCTGCCATGTTATAATCAATGAATTTAGTATTTCTCCAAGGCTTAATTTTGGATAATCTGTTGAATTCCTCCATGTTATAATTAAAACAAGTATTTAAATAGAAAAATATAGTATAATGAATCACTGCAAGTGGCTAATGATTGGATCAACAACCCCGTGTAACAAATCATGCAGAAGCGAATTCTGTGGGTATCATTTACAAAGCGTTAGGCGAGGAAGTTTTGGCCCTCTCCCATGCCTCCAATGTGGGGTGGGCGTTAGAGGAAAATCGCAGTTGTGTCTTGCTTGTGGGGGTAAACGATACAGGGAACTAAAACGCTACTATGACAAACGAATCATTGACCCTAACGTCCTTGATAAAATCAAGGACAAAATCATCAAAACCCCTCAAGACTACATTGATAGACTTATAATTAAAGCAAATAATAAATTAGACAAGTAATATTATTATATAAATGAGCCAAGATTTCAGACCTCATCCAGTGCTCGTTAATTACGAAGCCTCCAGTGATGGTGTTGTCAGGCACCGCAGACTAAAAAACCCGGTTGGATATCTAAATAATATGGGGTATTTGTTGTTTAGTGCTAGAAATAAAACATATCTCTGTCACAGAATTATTTTTGAATGTCATAATGGATTAATCGAAGACGGATTTGTGATTGATCACATAAATGGCGTGAAGACTGATAATTGTCTTGTGAATCTTCAAGCCGTCTCACAAAGTCGGAATGCAAAATTAGGTGGAACTGGCAAACATGCAAAGCCCCCTAGGAGAGTTAAATCGTTTGATTTAGAAAATAATGAAGAGAGAAGCTTTCAATCGATAAATGAAGCCAGTAGATACTTTGACATTTGTAGGGCTTCAATACGATTTGTTTCAGAAAATATAATTAAAACTGCTCTGTCTAAAAAAAATGGTCATAAAATAAAATTCGTATACACCTAAACGATTCAAGGTTGCACGATGTGGTCATCACCCTCTCTGCTGCTGCTGCAAATGTTTCATTTGTGGGTTAATAATTCTTTTACGAGTTCAACCGAAAATTTGATCGAGTCCGATACGATATCGTGTCCCAGACCTTGTCCCAGACTTTGTCTGGGGGGATGAAAATCCTTTGTTGAAAATCGAAGATTTTTAGGATTGAAAGTCTTTACGACTTTACAAACAGACTAATCGCTAACACCTCTTCTTGTAAATCAATCAGATTATTTGACTGGTCGGTGAGTTTGAAATTAATTCTCGTTAACGAATTATTATGGCATCGCATGTAGACAGGATTAATTGGGTTCTCAATAATTAGGAATCCTGGAGGAGCTGTTGGTGCAAACGAATAAAGAATATATCCTTGCTGAGCTTGATTTGATCGTTCGAGATTAATTTGATAGCTTCCTTCGATAACATCACATACTAAATTAAGCGCAATCACTGAGGATATATTCACGTTGAACGGAGCGATATGCCTACCACCGCCATCTGGGTCATTATTATATTTGAGGAGGACGGATGGATCTTGTTTTTGTAGCGCCTTGATATCGGTTTTAACAATTCTTGCTAGTTCATCAGCTTTGTACCCGGGAAACTTGAAATTACGTAGATTGTCCTCTGTGATATTGTAATCGGTTAGGAATCGTTGTTTATTGTCGCTGTTGTCATTAATTATTGTTTGAATAATTAGTTCATAGATATATTCCATGTCCGATATAAGTTGATTTATTATTTCAACATGTTTTTGCGATTTTGTTTTCCGTAGTTGTTCTAGTTGTGTGTCATATAATTGTTTAATTTCATTAAAATAACCACGGACGTCAGTTAGCGTAAATGAAATAGTAACAGATGAGTCGGTTGTTCTTTTAATGATAAAATCCCATTGCAATGTGTCTTTGTTGGTAAATATAAATCTATCGCCGATTCTTCCTTTTCTTATATCAGATAAATTATCTCGATAACTGGGATTGATTTCATGATATGATTTTACGTCCGTGGTTAAGTCGGTGGCGGATTTTTCCGGTGGTTTTTCAGGCCATCCTAACACTGTTCTTAACGAGCTGTTATATATATCTACAATGTATCCCTCTGTGCTTATTTCGATCGACGACGAGAGCGTCGGTTGATGAAGATTAATAGCTATTTTTGATTCTTTTCCAGTGATTGATTTTATTCTACGCTGAATTTCAGCATCGATTTGCTTAATTTGGTACGACCCAGTTGGTAACGAAACAGTTTCCCACTCTGGAGTACCATCGGGTTTATTCTTATACGAGAACACCAGTGTGTTATTGGGTTGCTGACCACCAAATGCAACCGATCTGATATTAGGCCAGCTATGATATACTCGTAATTTTGCCAGCGCGATCTCACGCACTCGAATCGGAGAAGGGAAGTTCACACTAAATTCAGGACTCGTTGATGTTATTGATATCATGCTTGTTTGTACTGGGTTCGTGTTCTCCACTACTCGTTGAAGTAATTCCATCGGTGTTGTCATTGTTATTATACTCATGATTTATTTCTAATTTTGGTATCGAGGAATCATAAATACTGACCATCACTGAGAACTCACAATCTGGTATGGTTGAGATTATTGAGATCATTTTGGTTTTTTTTGGGTTTGTGTTTTCTGATTCCATCGGTGTTGTCATTGTTATTATATTCATGTTGTTGCTCTAATTTTGATATCGCTGAATCAAAAATACTGACCATCGCTGAGAATTCACTATCTGATATAATTGTATTATCGAGTGACGATGATATCATCAATGATAATTGCGAATATGCGGTTGATGCAATATGAAATTGAAGTAAGTAATTCTGCAGTTTACTCTGGCTGCATGATGATATCTTTTTTGCTATCCCGGTTGATATACCCCCGATTGTAGCCACCGCAGAAATGCAAATTGGAACTACGACCGGGGCAATCATTATAACCGATCCAAGTATTATTCCGGCGCCAGCGAGAACGCTTGACACCGAGTACATAGTAATATCAATTGCGGTAATTCTTCGTCGGTATTTTTTTATTTTTATTTGATACTCCTCGGCGAGGGTTTTGAGTCTAGTCTGAAATTCTCTGACCTGATCATAGCGACATTGCGACGATGACAAAGTCATTGTTGTTATTTTAAAAACACTAGTGTTTTCAATTATTTGTCATCGTTAGCGGGAATTGCTAGTACTTCAGCCGGAAAAATGATATACGAGTTCTAAACACCAGTGTATTGGTGATCTATTTGTACTATCAACCGCGACAATCTCAAATTCTTCTTTACCATTGATAATTACTGTCGCGGTGCCACCAAAGTAGGTTTTACCTTTCACGATGATATCAAATTGCTTGGTAGAGACTAACGTCATCCTGTAGATACCACTGGACCCCTCCCCGATATCGATTGGCAATCTAACATTAGATTCTTTTACCCAATCAAAGGTCCCATAATCGACCGTATACACGATATTTTCAATGCTTCCGTGTGGATGCGGAATCTTTACCTTTTCAAAGGTTTCTTTTAGTTTAAGAATATCATTATACATTTCGAGATAATTTGCATTCATTTCGGTAGAAACCATCATCCTCCTATCTCTCTTGCTAAAAAAGAATGAAACCAGAAGGTTTTCGATTCCAAGCCGTGCTTGTTCTTTAATATGCTGGTCGATGTTAGAAAATGTTGTCGTGATATCTTGGGGTTTACTGTCCTCAAAGAACTTATTAACAATTTCGCTGGTGAGCTTTTGTTCGTCAATAGCTTTTTTAATTTCAGCGAGAGTCGTGTCAACTATAAGTGAGATTCCAAAAAACTTTTCGACGACGTCGCTGGTGAGCTTTTGTTCGTCAATAGCTTTTTTAACTTCAGCGAGGGTCGGGCCTGTCAACGATGTTGTTTCAGATTCACGTGTTCTCCCCAAGAATTTATCCACGATGGTATTAAGTGTTGTTTGTCTCACCATAAACCTAATAATATCGTTGAGAGTCATCGTAGATGTAGCCGGGACACCAAAGAAATTATTAGCGACGTAGGCATTGTGAGTATGCCTGATAATAAACTCGCTGATTTCAGCGAGAGTCGAGTCTGCCACAGGTGGGGATCCAAAAAACCTAACAATGACGTCGTTAATGGGTTTTTGTACCTTCTCAAAATCTTCGCTTACTTTAAAAATCTCGAGATAATTTGCCTTGATTTCTGAAGCAGTCATCATCCTTCCAGCTTCTTTGTTAGCGAAGAATGAATTCAACAAGTCTTTAATTTCAGCTAGAGTCATGCCAACAACAAGCGGGGTTCCAAAGAATTTATGTACGACATTTTTGCGAAAATTATTATAACCTCGTATAAGATCATTCAGCTCACGTTCGTTGGTAGCAATCGCGTCGGTGATCGTAGAAATAAGATTACCAGGTTTAAGTTGTCCACCGCTGGAATAAAGCGCAATAGAGTTTTCAGCGGCATCACTCTGCCGTATCAAAATGTCATTCACGGATATATTACTGCTTTTCAATTTACCCTGTTTGTCTTGAAATACAACTAATTCGTTCGGGTCAACATTTACTAAATTTAACATCTCAGCGATTTCATCTTCAATTATTTTTTTTACATCCTCGATAGAACCCGCAGATGTTTCCGCGGTGGGTTCCGACATTGACAGAGATTGTCCCCAAATATCAATCATTATTGTTATCGTAACTTGTGTTTTCAATTTATTGATCCTTGTAATTTCCCACTCGTGTATTCGTTTACAACCAGATGAGGTGGTTTCCACGGAGATCCAAAGGATTTTAATGAAATCTCCGCGAGGACATTTAATACTTCACGGCCGCATATCGGTGGATCATTTAATTGTTGTGTTGGCAGCGTGGAATAAAAAAATCGGAAACTTTTTGAGTTTCATCGAAGAATTTATATACCGCATAAACTCGCTTGGTGGAGCTAACCCATATGAATCGAAATAGACAATCCCACGTGGATCAATCGCGTATGCAACCCAGTGAGTTCCCGATCCGCTGCTGTTATCAAGATTGATAATACCGGTTTCAACGTTATTTGGTTTTCTCGGTAATTGATCTCTCATAAAAACCCCTCTGAAGTTTTTTATCGCTAGTTTTTTAGCAGCATCAATTAAATCAAAATTGGACATAGGAACCATAGGTTCGGAAATCGAAGATTCGGAAATCGAAGATTTCTGAATTAATAAACCGTTCCTGGTATTCTTCTTAGACCCGATCCGTTCACGGATTTCCCGCTGTACCATGAATACGGGGTTCCTGGTAGGTACAACCCCTTTCCCTTTTTTTATATCCTTTCCCAGTTGCCTTTTTCAACGCCATCCCTGCCGCGGTCCCAACGGCTCCCAACGCTGCCGCTTTTGCCACCGCTGGGGCAGCCGCTGCAATCAATGCTGGTATTGCGGCTAACAATGGAAATATACCACCTGATTTTATCATGTTCGCGACTGCAGCTTTCGAAAATTCTATTTGAACTCCTCGCCGTTTTTTCATTGCATCATTGAAATGTTTTATTTGACGATCCGTTAATGATATTTTATGTGTACCGCCGGACATCTGCGCTGGTTTTAACGTTATTGTGGTTCCACATTCTTTAGCGGATTTTGATCGCAATTTCTTGACCTGACCATCAGTCAGCTTGACACTAACAACACTATATGGCATTTTATTGTAAAACACATTTATGCTTTCAATTGATCTAATTGTGAAAATCGTTTACGATTTCAATCATAGATTTTCTACTGGTGCATCAACGAGTCTCATTCGTCCGCCAGCCCCTTCTAACAACATTGATTTGTCGCTGAGAATAACAGCAACCGCTCTATAATCAACACCACCAGGATCTATACGAGCCCTAAAATGTATGTCAACAACGGATTGTCTTGTTAAATCAAGATGTTCCAGTGAAAAGTAATAAATTGGATACAAGTTCTTAAAATCGAGTTGCGATATTTGCAAACCGGTATCAACATTTTGATCACGACCCATATATGACAGCATCCGATGATACACACGTGCTATTTGGTTGTTTCCGTAATCAAGCTGTATATCCTCAGATGGTTCTTGTTGTCCGTTTATTCTCAGTGAAACCTCACTTACCCCTAATCGATCAAATATCATATGACTGCGTTCTTGGGAACCTAATCGATTCCGATTCTGCAGCGCTATAAATATATGACGTGGAGCTGAAACGCCTTGTTTTGATGCCAGGTGCCATGTAAATGTGCTATTAACATTATCCTCTTTAGCATCAGTCGTTGTTGTTAGCCAACTTAGCAATGATTTACCACCGGTTTCCATAAATGAGAGCAGCCGCTCTTCCGTGGTAATTGATGGAGTCATTACTGGCATCCATAATACTATTTTACTCAAAACAACTTTACCATCAGCGGCACCAGTACGCCAAATTGCATCATTGTCATTGCCTTTTCGCACTAACGCGATTGTGTGTTTGGCTCCATAGATGACTTTTCTGACATTTCTGCAGAATCCAAATATGTGATGGAGAGGAATTGCACACGAAAACTTTTTCTCTTGTTCTTGCAATGCTAATTTTCGTGTTGCAAATCCTAAATTGAAATTACCATTAACTTCTTTTATAATATCAAACGCAACTCCTGGTCTAGCTCGACGTTCTGGATTAGTTGCTTCTCGTTGATTATCAACTGAAGTGTCTTGCGGTGTTAACACTTTAATGTATTGAAGGTGGTCAGCGTTATCAGAGGTATCCTTTGCAAACATCATAGACGGACCAGCCGATCTTGTATAATCATCGGAGTATCTTGCTAACCCGATTATTGTTGTTGCAACATCAACCTCGCGGTCTATTGATTCAATCTCTTTTCCATCAATGAGATATCTTGCACTTTCAAATAACGCCATTATACCATTATTAACAAAACCAACTCGGATATTTGGATCATTTTCATATGGTGTATCAGCTGCAACATTTGTTACGAGTTTTCCCTCGATTTCAATAAATGCTTCACACGGCAAAAAGTATTTACTGGTATCTTGAACTTGAAGTTCAATTCGCGATCGTAGGTCGGGTTGTATTGCATGATAGGAATAGTATTGATAATCGCGGACGGAATCATCTTTGCGCACTGGGGCTTCCATATCTAACGCGGGATCAGCTGTTCGTTTAAACATTTATAACATTACTAGTGTTTTCAATTGGTGAATTGCAAAGCAATAATCATCGTCGTTGAAAATTTTTCGAATTTCTTTTTTGTTTCAAACCACTTCCTGCTATCGCATTCATGATAGCGCTATCTGTTACCGGTGGTGACGAAGTCAATTGCGCTAGTTTTTCTTCCACTGCGTTATTTATTGCTTTGCTGATTTTTGCAGGCATCACTGTAGTTGATGGCAGCACTAATGACGAAGTCATTCCTGGTTTCTTTCGCACCAATGATGCTATTTTATCTTTCGCGGCAGAAAATGCCTTTCCGGCAAGATTTCCAACGAAATTGATTCCCTTATCACGGATAGCATCAATGGCTTTCATTGATAATTGTTTAGCTAACGGCGCCACCTTGGGAGCCATTCTTGTAAATAACCCCGCAATGGTATTGCCGAAACCATCTCCGTAATATGCTCTATAAACAGGCAATCGTGAGTTCACCACGTAGACGCTTACTGGTTTATCATGGTTGTAGTGTATAATCATCTTGTTATAAAACTAGTAGTTTTTCAATTAATGATCAATCGCTTACATCCATTGGATTTTCATCATCAATGACGTTGTCATCGTTGTGATTTTCAACTAATTCAGCAATAAGTTCTCGATATACATCAATGTCCATGATACCGCCGGAAAATAATCGTCTACAGATATCAGCTGCTTCATTAATTACTTCCGGTGAATTATTTCCGGCTCGTTTCCCTCCGATGAGAACCTCTAACCGTGATATATCACTGAGAATGTTACCAGGGCATGTCACGGTAGAGTCAAAGACTCCAGCGTTGAAATCATTTGAATTTTTAATCGAATATCCTTTTCCGCTTGTTTTCTCAGTTGTACCAGTTTCGTCATACTCTTCAATTCCCTTTCTAAATTCTTTATATCCCAATTCTCTTTTATTTAAACGGCCAATCCCCTTATTCGTTTTATACAACCAATCAACCCATTCATCTCGGCTTATTCTACTGTTTTTATACTCGTCTTTTAAAAAGTCCTTTCTAGAATGAAAACTTTGGGCGGCAAAATTACCAAAAATCTTATAATGTTCGGGTTTTATTAATTGAGGTCGTTTGATTTCTGCTATAGCTCCTTCGGTGAGTTTGTCTATAAAGGAAACACCTCTTGGGGTGACGACATCAACAGGTTGTGTTTCAGGTGCAGAATCATCAATATCAGCTAATCGTTCATATTCGCGCTGAGTTTTTATATCACTGGATAGCTGTTGTATTCCTGCGCGTGTTTGTCCGGTCTCTGCTGCTATCTTTTCAAGCACACCAAGAACAGGCACTTCTCGTCGCTTGCCTTCCTTAGGAATATCTCCGTATATTGCTCGTTCAGTTGCTGTTTTCACATCTTTGGTCGCACTTGTTATCGGAGTAAACAGTTGTTCACTTGACACAGAAAAGTCAGTCTGCGCTTGTTGTCGTTGTTGAAGTTTCTCGCGAAGTCTGTCTCGAACCGGTATAAACTTTTTAATTGCTGCTAGCCGCTCTCGGGCTAATCTAGTTGTAAGCGATTCACCTACCATATATTGTTTATGAACTAATTTTTCAAATGTAAAACCCTTTGGGTTTCCATCACAATTAAATAACTTAGTTATTAAATAACTTAGTTATTAAATAATGTACCATCAAGCTAACGTATCCATCTTCAACAGGGTTAAACTGTACGACGCTATCCGTGAATGTTTCAGAAATAACATCGCTGGGGGTTTCAGAATTGTAATATCTGAGAACGGTGATGAACGATTTGTGTTAACGACGCGGCAACAAGAACAACTACGTAAAAATGGAGGCGTCGCGGTGATTACTTGCTACTACGACCAGATCATCCATTATGCACATAACTGCATGGGCAGGTCCAGACTGCTGAGTATCCTTTCAGGAGAAAATCCTATGTAAGTGTTACAAAAAACGCTAAAAAAAATTTTATTTTTAATAAAAATTACTGAAAGCCTATTTTATAGTAACGCTCACGTGGTTAAGATACGGGTTTTTCCTCGTTTAACATTTTTCTAAGATCACGAACCTTAGAACTAATTTCAGCTCGTTTTTGATACTCTTCGCCGAGCTTTTGACGTATTGCTTCAACGGTGCTAAATAGCGTTATGAATACATTAATGTCGTTACCGTACAAACAAGCATTGATGGATTTTTGAATTCCTTTCACGAGCCTGTACATCTTGGGTAAAACATAACGACCCTTACTACACTGATACTCAATGTCTTCATATTCCGAGGCAATCTTGTCAGCGTCAAGATCTTCAGATAATAATACCCCTTTATTATTTAAATTTGAGATTTCAGCAATTATAGCATTTACATCATTGATATCCATTATTTATATTTATTTATAAATATAGTATACTGTATCTCTAATTATTAAAAAAAACAAAACATATATGACAACACATCTTTGGAACTCCTTGGGTGCCTTCGCATCCAAGTAAGCCCAAGGGGACCCGAAACATACATCTCCGGCGGGAGGCCTAAGGTGGCAAACGCCATCTTAGACCGCCCAGAAGATATGCTTGGGGGGGGAACGTCACAACATGGACGGCACAATGCCATATATATCTCCGCTCGAGTGTTGCGGCAGATTGTAGGCGTAACATATACTTAATTAACTTAATTAAGGATGGATTATAATTCAATGGAACGATGATGGTAATGATGTGGGACGGCACAAGACAGCACAAACATGAAACGACGGGGCGGATTTTCTACGGCCAATCAACCAATCAAAAGCAACCAATTAAATTAACCCGGTTGCATGATTGTGAACAAAAGACAACCACACGCCTGGGTTAATGGCGTTGGTTAGTTTTGATCGATCGCAATGGCCTTCGAAAGCCCCAAGCTTAATACCTTTGATATACTATATAAGGCGACTATTTCAGCAGCGTCGTTTCATGGGTATGTTATTTTATTTCCTTATTACTTATTAATGCTGTTTCACAACATTTAAATGAGACAATTATTTTAAATGAAACATTAAACAAAATAATACAGTTTTTTAAATAACAACATATATTTTCCCTATTCTATACAAAAATGCATTATCGATTAGATCATAAAGAGCTGTATACAAGGAATTTTAACCACACCCACCTACTTCAATGAATGGGAAACACTCGCGTTCCGGCTGAACGAACATAGATAATACTGGATTATAAAGAACGTCTGTACTTAAAGTGTATTAATAGATGATCTCAATAAATACAACTATTTAAATAAATGCAGTTTTAGCCAAAGCGACAATAAAAGATTTTAAAATTATTTAAAGTTGATAAAAAACAACTCTAACGAAACACACGTATTTACTCCATTACAGTCACGTGGGCGCACACATGTCAATTATACCTCTCTACAGGTAATATAGCAGACGACAAATTCCTTTAACGTCATAATACAAGGGAACTTAGTAGGTAAATGTTATAAGTTGTGGCGGATTAATCTATAAAGAATTTATCTCCCTTAGCAGCAGAGAGGGTGGATGACCACATCGTTGTGAGCAAAATCGTAAAATCTCCGTTTTACAAAAATGGAGACTTTTTTTTTGGCTAAATGAGATTTCGTTGGAAGTCTTATATTTTGCTTGAAAACGTAGTGTATAGGCCATTTTTTGCTCGAAAACGTTATCTGGAAGCCTTATTTTTGCTTGAAATCGTGGTCTGTTCACCCTCTCTGCTGCTCATCATGTTCCACCCAGTCACATTATCCTGACACCAGGCCGACCACCCATATTCAACTGACAAACGGAGTGTGAAGCCTAAAGTTGACCTTATGTGACACGCAACTGTCATATCATATATCATTTAAACAGAACGCAACAACCAATATATTACCATAACTCCCCGCAAAAATGAACCTTGTGGTTTTTAAAAAAAATAATTATTCAGATAGACATTTCTCTTTCATGTTACTCTTACAAATTTTGTAACATTTAAACTTGACAAATTGCTATCTCACGTATGACCATGTATTCAATTAGTTTATGTTGCGTTTAAAAAGTTCTACTAAATATATGGATTATATAAGGTCTAGACCTATATCAATAATAATAATAATAATAATAATAATAATAATAATAATAATAATAATAATAATAAAGACTTTGTATAGCGCCTAATCTTTAGAATCTCTAAGCGCTTTACAATATATATATATATATATATATATATATATATATATATATATATATATATATATATATATATATATATATAATATGACGACAAAAAACAAACCACCATACAGTTAGAAAACATAAAAATTGGTGAAACTATTTAAGGTAGGAAACATTATAAGGACTTTAAGTTTGTTTTTGCAGTTGAAAAGGTGATTTTTTTTATGTGTGTGTCATCCGCGTACATTTGGTGAGACACTGGATGATGATATGTGACAGCAGAGAGCGGTTGAGTGTATATAATGAAGAGAAACAGGTCCAAGAACAGATCCATGTGGAACACCACAAAATAGATCAGCTGGGCTGGATTGTATTCCATTTGCAGATATAATTTGTGTCCTAAGTAGGACTTGAACCACAGTAAGGCTGTATTGTGAATGCTATATATATGTTGGAGACGGTGAAGTAATATATTATGGTATATTGTGTCAAATATTGCAAACAAATCAAGGAGGGTGAGGACTGTAATCTTTCCGCTATCCAAAGCAGTGAGAATGTCATTAACTTCTTTCAAGAGTAGTTTCAGTACTGTGGCAAAGGCGATACAGACCGTACTTGCTAAAAAGACTTTTAATTCAGATGAGATACAAGTTGGGTTAAAGCAACTTTTTCTAGAATATTTATATGAACGGGAGATTAGAAACTAGGATGCAGGTCTTTAAATAGTTATGATCGAGTGTTGGTTGTTTCAGCAGAGGCTTTACAATTTCAGTTTTGAAAAATAATGGGAATTCCCAAGATGAGAGAGAGGTAATAATACCATCAGTTAGGAAACACAATATTGGATCTAAGCACTAATGCAAAAGTGATGTTGAAGTTTGATCAAGTTCACATGACTTTGGAGCACTCTTTATCGCGATTCTCCGTACTAAATCCAGCGTCAAATTCTGATAACGGTTGTCGCTGAAATTCCGTATCGCAGCTGTTCTTTGACATTAGTTTGTTAGTAATCTTTGCAGCTGAAACTTTCCGTGATCTTAGTAGTGTAGTGGATAATTTGACTAAATGGAATATATTTGTGACGTTCTTCTTAGCGGCTTCATAGATTTGTTTATGGACAGTGAGTCTGGTGGAAAGCCAAAGCCACTTTTAGCAGTGCGAAACTGGTCCTTAACACTGCTATACCATGGAGAACAATTTTGAATTGATATAGGCTGTTTTTCAAGCAATTGACGCAGGCAGTTAACGAGTTGTTCTGCTGTAGGAGGTAAGCAAGTTGTTAGGTTTGCTTGGATGTCATGCATTATCATACAGAGGTTTCTCTTAGTAGCAAATAAAGATGGAGGGTTAGGGACTGATACGTCCAGATGGCATATAATGCAGATGTGATCTGATGAAAGTTCGTGGGATAAAAGGCTGGACCGTAGAATACTATGACAATGTGACCATGTTTATGGGTAGGTTGGTTTACTGACTGTTTAATGATGAAAACATGAATAGAATCTAGGAGGTTTAATGTGTATGGGTTTTCAGGACAGTCAAAGTGAAAGTTGAAATCTCCAAGAATAATCAGGTTGCCGCCTATCGAATTTCCATATTCCAGGAGATGCGGAAACTGCTCCATAAAGAACGATTCAGTCAGTTTCTTTTTTCTGCTATGAAAAGGGCGGTAGAGGCAGAAAAAATGGATCGAACTTTGGTCCATTGTAAGTGTTGTTTGGACTAGTTCAAACGATGTGTGGCAGCAACTGAAGGTTGTATTGTGTTTAAGACATTTTATCATTTAATTCTTTGTGATGACGGCAATTCCACCTCCGCGAGACTGTCGGGGGAACGACTTGATGGAATAAGCGGTGGGTGTTAGATCCGCGCATTTGGGTTGATGTTTTTAGTCATGTTTTTGTCCGGAAGAAGACGTCGATATTCTGATTGTTTATAAAATTAACTGTTTATGTGCGCTTTTTCGGTGGCCCTGTTGACTGGTCGTTGAAAAATGCAATACGCAGTGATATCTTTGGGATAGTTGACACAAAGGTTGGCGACTTAATAGGGATTTGCACCAGCTTATCTAAATTAACGGCCGAATTTTTATATTGGTTCGCTGGAAAGGGCGAAAGGGAGATAACTGGAATTCTTCTTCCTGTTCTAAATCGGCCAGCTTTGAAACAACGTTTCTTTTTTCGCGTCCGTTTACATTTAAGTAATGATGAATGTAGTCCCAGTTCGTTTAGTCTTGAACACAATGTAGAATGGAGATCCACAGAGTGCTCACTTAATGCGATTAATGAGGGTCCATCATAGCATAAACAGGTTGACTGGCGATCACGTGATGGCGGTTTATTCAAGAAAGAAGGACGTTGTAGAAGTGGAGCAAGACAGCTGAGAAATATTCTAATTGTTCTCGTTCTCAAAACACGGGAATGAAGAAACACATCCAAATTGAACAGCCAATGCATGATGAAACACAAAAATGTAGACGAAGATATACAACAATCACATATATCGTGAAAAACAACACAATAACAGAACAGCTAGCTGCTTCAAGCCGGTTAAGTGTTAGCGGCCATCTTTCCGAAAGTCCAAATCATCTATACACCCTTGCAAATAAACACATTGTGACATATTAATATTGTCACTAAAATCTGTAATTCTAGTTTTAAAAAACAAAAAAATTCCAAATGTTATCGCTGCATATAAGCGTGTATGATTTAACAGACGTATTATTATGCTAATTACGACTATTCGACATCAAATATTCACAAGAGACGGTGCAATTCAGGAATATTATCAAGCTCTCATACCAAAATCTCTGTATCTTGCAGACATTTTTAATTTGATGCCATCTCCATATTCAGAACACCCTTGTCTGGTTTGACTCAGTCATAACTAATGGTGTCTTCTCATTCAGATATATGACCTCCTTGTTATTATCTTCGCATGAATCATATATATATATATATATATATATATATATATATATATATATATATATATATATATATATATATATATATATATATATATATATATATATATATATATATATATCTGTGTGTGTATGTGTGTGTGTGTGTGTGTGTGTGTGTGTGTGTGTGTGTTAACGTCTCTTTTGTTGTAACAACTGTCGTCAGTTTTTCCTTTATGTATCACCATCCTGAGTGTGCACATCATACAACCTGGAGTGCTACTTTATCAAACGATTACAACTGGTTCCAACGGCCTTATATTCTGGTTCTTACTTGGGCTCCAGGAGTTAGGGTTGGAAGCCCTTTAGCTGCTATGTCATATTGTTTTCCTCGCTTATATTTCTATTCATCGTTTTCTTTTTATTTAGGTTTCTTTGTTTCATAAATTGTGGACGTAGCTGTAAGCTGATAGTAGGCAAAGTCGATGGAAGTCGTCCACTCAACAGTATTTGTGCCGGAGATCCAATATCATCCATTTTTGTATTGGTAATCAATATAGGTTTTTTCCATCTCTATTTGTTTAATGAGAATTCCTTTGATAGTATAAATTAGAATGTGGATTCTTGGTACTTGTCGTAGTGTGTTTGAATCCTCGTGTTTTGTACACTGGCCATATTACTTGAGTATAACTGTGTGCCATTATCGCTGCTTACTTCTTGTGATATTCCATATCTTGCAAAATATGAAACTAATATGACGTTTAGTGTGTGATTACAGTGCTTATTCGTTTATTTTATAACTAGGAAACTTACAAATATATGTAGTAATTGTTTCCTACCAAAGATATACCTGTAATTATTCTCCAAACAACTAAAACTGTTACAACCATTTCTCACTTATGTGGACCATAATGGCTATCTTTATTTGACTTTCTGTATACCTGGTTAGTATATGAATTCGATACTGTCTGCAATTTGTGCAGTCATGCCATGGCAATAAATTAAATATCTTTGCTTTTGCCGTGTATTCTCTATGTCCATGTGACTTTTGTGCAATTCTCAATGCCCATGCGACTTGTGTTCAATTACTTTAGTATTTCTTCTGAAGAGCATCTGGTAGTACAATCTTCTCTCCTCTTGGAACTGGTCCGTCCATTTCTGAAAGTTCATCTCTGCAATTCCAGAAATTTCTGAAGGGTACGAGATTGTAAATACTTTGCCATCAGATTTAAAATCATGTTTCGTAATTTGGCCATTCTTTTTGGTTTCTAACAGTGCATCTGTAATCTGTATATTTGACATAATCATGGGCACATTGCACTCAACTTTACTATCCATGGTCAATCTGATTAAAATCAGCTGTTACGTACTACGCCAGTAACATCTGAACTAACTCGATACGGGGTCATGTCCAAGCGACCTTTGCATTGACCAATCAAAACGCGACTGGCAAACCAGTAACAGTATTTCGCAGACATCGTGTCGGATAGAAAGAAACCGAGAGATATCGAAAGACAATAGAAAATGGAAAACCCCTTGGTGCAAATCATAACACCAAATACAAACGTATTTTCTTGGAAATACTTTTGTTTTGTGCGGGTTTTCGTTCATCCAGATAGAAAGGCTTGAAGACGGCAGCGAGATTAAAAAGAAATTTCTGGACAGAAAACTTAAGTTAAATTCGGCACGAGTGGAAAACATCGCGCGAGTTACTGAAGTAAGAATCGCTGCAGATGACGAAAGTGGAGTGTGCCAAAAATGTTACAGATCAGTTGAAAAAGTGTTAAGGTCAGAAAAGAAAGTTTTAGAGATAAAGAAAAGGTTAAAATAATCCGCAGAAACTGTTTCAAAAACTTTACTCTTAAATCTGCCTTCGCCAAAACAAAAATCCATCACAAAAAGGATGCTCTGAAGTCCAGTTTGCTTCGCTATCGAACTGATGTATGAAAGGTCCAATCCGATTGGTGGAAATTTTAATTAGTATGTATCATGCAAAGGTCGCCTGGACATGACCCCGTATCGAGTTAGTTCAGATGTTAGTGGCGTAGTACGTAACAGCTGATTTTAATCAGATTGTATCCATGGTCATATCCGATATAGAACATTTCAAATGGGAAATGATTTAATAGTGAATTTATCAAACGAGTTGAATAATGGCCAGCTTTTGCGAGCTGGACATTGTTTATATATATATATATATATATATATATATATATATATATATATATATATATATATATATATATATATATATATATATATATATATATATATATACATACATACATACATACATACATACTGAGAAAGTACTACCAGCATTATAGAAAAAAATGCATATTCAAAATGCAAGGAAACAACAATACAAAGTGATAAACATAATAATAACGAAACAGGAAGCTGAAATCAATAAACAAACTTTCGTAAACAAGTGAGATACAAAATAAGAGTGTATATGAAGAATACATACGAGACTTTTTAAAAACAATGAAACTATGTTACCAAAAGACAAGACCTGGCAATACCACTGATTGAAAGAAGAAACACAAATGCAACAAAAACTAAATGATCCAACTAACAGGTTAAACGTGTCTGTCTATAGGAAGATAGTTATTTATTTCCCCACCTGTCAGTGAGAGAGTGGTGTGTGTGTGTGTGTGTGTGTGTGTGTGTGTGAGAGAGAGAGAGAGAGAGAGAGAGAGAGAGAGAGAGAGAGAGAGAGAGAGAGAATAACACGATAACGAATAACTCGCTAAGAATTTAACCAAATAAGTAAACTAATATAGATAAACGGGGAAACAGGCGTATTGCTCATTATAGTAAGGAACAAACGAAGGTGTTATGCCAAAGATACCGCGGCTAACACGAGTTAGTACAAGTACCTTCTCCCGAAAGGAGGGTACAAGAGAACAAAAACACCACACAACATCAAAGAGACCACACAACATCAAAAGCACCACACAACATCAAAGAGACCACGAAACAAAATTACAGTTATGAACGTCTGCAAGCCAACGAAACAAAACAAAACGCAACAAACTAACAAGCAACAAATACACAAATTTTGTTTTCTTTTGGTTCGGTTTTATATTTGCTTTAAATTTTCTTTCCATCTATATAACAATGCAAGTTTAGACAGGGAGGATGAACTGCATGGGAAATACGATGGCCTGTGTGTGGGGTTAGGCAGGGAGGATGAACTGCATGAGAAATACGATGGCCTGTGGGGACATCTTACCCGCAGGTGCTCGACGCGAGATTGATGTGAACGGAAAAAAACATAATCTAAAGGGAAAAAAATCATACAGAGTGAGAAAAATACCTTAGATTACCCCATGGCCCATTCTGACATAGGACCTTCTCTATCATACAAAATATTATCTTTACATAGACAGATCCAGAAGTAAATTTAGAATGTGTCAAATTGCTCATAAAACATTTAGAGAAATTACAAAAAAGGACATCAATAAATTATTTTGGAACATAAACTAATAAATGTAATTAGCCAATATTTCAAAACCACATTTAAAACATGGGCTTTCAAATCAGTGCGTTTATTTTCTGTTTGGACTAATAATGCAACGAAACACACATGTGCCGTTTAAACACCTGAGTGAACGCATACATCCATGATGAAACGATAGACTCAGATTTGTAATGACATGAACAATTTGAAATTATGAACAAAAATTCTGAGCAATCTGAAAATTATGAACAAACTGAAAATTCTGAACAATCTGAAAATTATGAACAATCTGAAAATTATGACTAGGATCACCTACCAGAGTCAGATAGTATGCAAGAACAGACTTGACTCGACATTCTTTGTACATGAGCAAATGCAATAAAATCACTGGGATAACTTGTTATTACATATTTATGAACAGGGCAGTGGACATGATTTGTGGGTCCTATGAAAAATTCCCCAGTAGGCCCATATGAATTATAAATTGTAACGGCAGTAGACCCCATGACCATTATGGCCGTTACATTTGGTCCCAGTAGTCCTACCCTATCCACTGTCATGCTCATTAATGACATAAACATTTTACCTTTTTCATCTGTTGCATCTTTATGTTTCTGAAATATAATGAACAAGAATGCCTTTAGGAGCCGAGGACAACGCTGACGGAATATATCATAATTCACCCCTACCGACAACACAACATATCCTATTTGTTCTGTGTCAATGGATAATTGTCACTTTTGAGAGGAGAGTCAATTATGGGGAGATCATTGATCACACCGCAGATTACATTCATATCTTTACATTTGTATGAATACGTTCATTTTTATATTTGTCAAAAATTTTATGATTAGACTTTTAATTATCATAATGATGTTAACACCCCGCGTAAGCAAATTTAGTAATTTCATTTCCGCCAATTATGTGAATATTTATGTTGACAGTTACTAGATGATCTGGCTATATAATAATTTCTGTTGTCGAAATGCAGAATGTATGTGCAGGTAAGCAGGTCTAATCTAGAACTAATCCTTACACGTAACGGACAAGTTTTAGGTGTCCCAGATAAGCGGACAGAGTGGTGGAAATGCCAAATGAAGGTATGTTCATCTGATTATATTATTAAAATGTTGCTAACGTGTGAACATATATATGCAGGAGTTATCTTATCTTGCAACATGGGCTTATGTGAGAAACACTCGAATAATGTGTTATTATATCATATGTACATGTAATTTGTTTTCAAAGGCATACTTTGTTACGTGATTTAACATAATCGTACCAGAACAAATTATAGGCGGTCAAAAATGGGTGGGAACGGGTCGCAGCTGTTGCTATGTTTTTGAATGTTTTGTTGATGAGGAGATGTCATTAAATTTGGGTAATATTCTTGGGTAAACACGATTGTGTTATTTTATCCTTTCTTTGTCATTGTGTTATTTTATCCTTTCTTTGTCATTGTGTTATTTTATCCTTTCTTTGTCATTGTGTTATTTTATCCTTTCTTTGTCAGCGTTCTTTTCAGAGATAATACTTGCTTAATAAAATAGTGCTCTTAAGATTACATGTTGTACTGCGACCTTAACAGCATCAATATGTCAATACTGTTAGACATTTGGTAAAATATGCAATTATAGTAAACTTATCTTACAGTTATGTATACATTGATTGATAACCTAGATCAGAAATCTGCAGGTAGATAGAATCCAAGAACAACGTATACTAGTTTGGTTGAATAAGCCTCACCTTCATAATTATCCCACCCACTTACGCTTATTATAGTTTATTTTATGCAAAGATGGATAAGATAAATATTACTACAATGGTCAATTTCAGTGCAACCGCATGATGTGCTACTATTAAAGTCATGTAGTAGTTCCCTGAATAGGTCACGTTGGGTTCATCTATCGAAGAACATGTTACATCTGTTTTTTAGTTTGGAACCTACTCGAGCTGAATACATGCTTGCCACCATGTCAGAAACAGTATACTATATGTTAATCACACTTGATAAGAAATGGAAAAAAAATCTTATAGCATGTTGCCTTGTACCCATACAATGTAAAAAAATCTTATAGCATGTTGCCTTGTACCCATACAATGTAAAAAAAAAGTTCACATACAAATTAAACTTAACTAAATATACTCCAAGTGGATTGGTTCCCTTCACCGTGCAACCTTGTCACTATATTATTTAAGAACTCACCGTCTTTCTTGCCTGTGCCATTTTGACAGCCTTGTTGTTTTGAATAGATCGTCAGATTTTCTTTTCAGTGATTTATATGAACTTTCGTTAAAACAATGACAAAGTTTAAAGTATTTCTAGCATGATCTATGCCCGGGATAGAATGTCGACAGACCAGGAAGTTCCCTGTTGTAACAAAGATTACACACGGTCTCCCAAGTTCGATATATCCATATACTCTTGTCTGGATATGATTTGACTTCCTTTCGTCTATGTATCGTTTTGTACGCTTGTTAAGTTTTGTCCTATATCATCAATTCGTCGTTAGGTATTCTTTATCATGCATACACATTTTCCTGTTTGAAAATAATATGAATTGACGAAAGTGTCTTCGAAACAGGAAGTTACATATTCTCAACATAATAACTAATTTGACATTTCAGATTTTCGACTTCTCAGTACTACAGTTACCTTTCCTGGATATGGAGTGACCTACTTTCGTCCCTTCTACGTTTAATTTTAACTCCGAAGTAATGCATCAATGCATCAATATAAATTCGATGTCAAAATGGGAAAATTAAAACAGACATTTTGACTTTTAAATATCCACTTATCAGTACTGCAATTAGTTTCCCTGGTAGGGCTGACTTTTATGTCGTATAGGTCTTCTGTCTCTGTCTCTGTCTCTGTCTGTCTCTATGTCTATCTGTATGTATGTCTCTGTCTCTGTATGACTCTCTATACGTACACACACACACACACACACACACACACACACATATATATATATATATATATATATATATATATATATATATATGATCTTCTACTAAGCTACAGTAAAGACATGTTTTGTAAAGATCTACAAATAATTTATTACCTACAATAGAATGTGAAACTTGAAAAAGAACATACAGTATTGTGAATGAAATTCCAAATAGTCCTCAAAGTGTTATATCACAAGTCCAAATTTATAAAGTCCCAATCGAATTCTAATGGTATTTCGAATAAAATCCAACATTGAATGTATGGATGTGCACGCAGTCTCGAACGTGGCAATGGCCTGGAGCATGACAATGCGCTACGTGTTTGATAATTCACAATAATATAATCCAAAAAGTTTCATTGACTGAATTTACTATAATTCCAAATTAATGTCCTAGTCCAAGAATAGTATTGAAGACTTAGTAACAAACAATATAGAGCTTAATCTACGGGCTTATTATGCAACAGCATATCAGGGTCTTTCTTCTGTGCAGTTTGACAATTTTTATCTTTATAAGTATAATACATCCTTTGAAGAAAACTGGCAATTTATTTCCTTTGTACAGATGATTTTCCAATCATTTTCCAAATGTTTATATAAAAATAACTTATTCTTAATTGGACAACGTCTATATTTTGGTAACGTGCACACTATTCCCTTGGAAACTCAAAAGCACACCAATAGTATAGTAGGATACCCTGGCGTCAATGGGAAAATGCACACACACCATCATATGAGGAAAAGTGTGAGTTTTTATACTCACACTACTCCACTCTCATACCAATTGGCAATTTGAACAGTCTCTTCTCTAGACATTTGGTTAGCCCTGAGAAGGGCTGTTTTGTTTGAACTTCAACTGCACCTGGCTAATGGTGCCATCTCTCTAGTCTGGCGCCACACATACAACGACGGCTCCACTCATTGTCCCAATATATTTGAGTGGTTCGGAATGCAGAGGCAGCTTGAGTGGCTTCACTATTGCAATCTACCGTTTGAGGGATAGTGAAGGCCTGTTCTTGTCTTCTTCCTCTATACCACAACCGTGGATGAAGTTGTGGTTGTTGTGTATGTGTATGTGTATGTGGCTGTGGCTGTAGTACTGGGCCTGGTTGTGAAGGTGTTCTCACCTGAGGATTCACCTGACAGACTGACGCATCATGAGATCGGGTAAAAAAATTTGTATGTCCTCCTTTTTTTGTTTCTTTTCTCCTCTTCCTCCTCCTTCTCTATCCTGTCCTGTTCGGCTATGGCCTCCATAGCCAGCTCATCCAGGAGTCGCCTAGCATGCTCCATGTGCATTTGGAGTTCCAAGATATTGGATATTCTGCTGCTCATCTTCTTTAAGTTCATGCGACAACGATAGGTAGCCAGAATGACGAGTGTTTCTATTTATAGTGCTGCGTTCGTCTATGTTTTGTTGCAATTGGTCGTCATGAACTTCCACTGTAAAACTGCTTTGATTTTCGATGATGTTTCTGATTTGTGTAGGGTGTATCATTTCCACCAAAACCACTTCCCAATGGGCTTTTTGATCCAAATGAATGGATTGAGTTAATTTAGCCGTATAACAGCACAAAATGTTGTTAGGAAAGACCTCCATGGAACTGTTACAGGGTAACCTTAAGTAAAATTGCTTGTTGTTCATACTTCCAAAGTTCTTTTGTCCGATGGGTCACTCAAGGTCAGAGGATTGTAACTGGAGGGGTGACTGTTGGGAGAATGACTGACATTGAATGCAAGACTTCCATTGTTGTTGCTGTTGTTCCCGTTGTAAGTGTATTACACCGAAGGATTGGGAAGAAGATAACTGATGCAATTGCAGAGTAAAATGGTCCACAATTGTTTGTCTCCTTGTTGCAAACTCAAATTGGCAATGCCTGCACTGATGACACAATACACCACAAAGATCTGACAGAAAAAGACGATTTGTATTTCAGTTAAATGTTCTCCACACCACACACTCAAGTCAAAATTCTGTAGATCTTGCAGAGAATAACTGGGCGAAGGAGTGGTCACTGTGGCAGCGAAGGCAGCGTTGAAGGGCATGATTGTCATTTCTTTTTATAGTTGATTACTTGCAAAGAGTCGATCTAAGAATCATTACTAGCAGGATATCCATTCCAACGTACTTTGACCTCTTTGACACGACGTTTTCCCACGTTTACGGGTCCTTCGTTCGAGAATGCTTTCGATGTCGTACACTTCGTCTTCTTTTATGGTTACGCGTTGTAACTGAGGCAAGTAAAACGTTCCTTTTAATACTTCCCCGTTCATGTCTTCCAATTTATAGATGGCAGGATGACGACCACGCACTCGTCCAGTGGCATGAAACAATTTGGTGGTCCAGTTGGGTAAGTTGGGTAAGTTACCTTTGTCGAAAGTGTGTTTGGTTTTGCCAAAGCAAACCCAATTTCTAGTTGCCAACACTCGACCTTTTTGGGGACAGCCATTGTCAGAACGTACCAAACAGGTGCTCAAAAACAGTCACTTCGTTGTTGGTGTTACATTTTGGGGGCACGTCCGATAGTAAGATTAGTTGTACGCTGTGGGGTAATACGTCGATGTACTTGAGAATGTGTTGATGCGTAAAATATTTCCACATACGTTCTGTCAACGTGCGTTGGAAACATTCAACGATGCTGGTTTTGGTTTCAGGATTCTCGGTGGTAAATAAAATGAATGTCACGTTCCTTTAATTCTGTTTGGAATAGCTTGGTTCAGAAATTCGGTTCCTTGGTCGGTTTCCCATCGAAGAGGGTGGCGGCCACTTTGTTTCAACAATAGTTGGATGGCTCGTACTAACTGTCCGCTCGATTTTAAAGTCAATGGCACGACCCATGCAAATTTAGAAAAGACGTCGATGACACAAACAAATCTTTGTGGCCGCGATTGTTGGTGGCTAAATGATAGACATCGGCTAATTCGGCTTGCCATTGACGATCGATGCCTTCCACTTGTGTGCGACTTCTGTAACATTTTCGTCGAATGGGTTATGTAAAGTGTACTTAGCTTGTTTTTGTACCCATCGTTGCACTTCAGGTAAACGGAGACCTGCAGGGTGGGCTGGATCATAGTAAATGCTGGCTACCACCTTCTCCATTGTTTTGTTAATAAGTCACCCACTCTTCGATGATGCTACTTTGGGTGGCGCGAAATAGTGGTTGTTTGTATACGGTTTTACGTGTCTGATGTTCCACAGGAGTAAACGTCGAGTTTTGTGGTGTTGGTGGAGGTAGTGGAATAACTTTGGACTTCTTTTTTTCCTCACTTCTGGTTTCCCTTCTGCCAGATCTTTCTTGGACTTTGATTTTGGGGGAGGTACTTTGTGAGCAGCGGCCACTGCTGATAAAGAGGAGGAGGAGGAGGGTGTCACTACTGGAGGAGACGTTTTGGGAGACGCAGGTTTCCATTGTTTCATCAACTGCGGAATAACTGTTGCCAAATTTGGTTTTGGCTGACATCACCAGCAACGGAGAAGCGGAAAGACCTGGTGCTACTGGAGGCACGGTCACCGTCCCTGCAGATCGTGGTTTACGAATGTAAAGATGCGTCCTGGACAAAGTGACATTTTTACGGCTGGAAGCTTTCTTCCGTTAATTTTACTTCTCTGGTTTATTTTCTGTGACCTGGTCTTGACACCATTGTTTTTTTTCTTTTGGGATTGTTTCGCTTTTTTGGGAGTGGCTCTTGTTCTTGAGGAGAACTTTGGGAGCATTGGGATCCCATAATAAGTGGGAACTAATGACACCTCCTAGAGAAATGCTACTCCCAGGTTTCAATATGATTTGCTTTTTGGTTTTAATGTCGATGCGAAGATCGGCCAGTTGTGTCAAGGCTACTTTGTTTCTCTCAAAAAAGCATTTGGTTTGATGTGGAATGTGAATTATGCCTTGCAGTAATTGACTTGCTGTCACCGTAAACCATCGTAAGTCTTCTTTGAAACTGGCTTTTAAGACGTGAGCACGTTTTGTGGATTTGTTTTCGCGACTGATACCGTTCAAGACACGAACCAATTATAATCTTGAAACAATAATAATTGGGGGTTGGGGGTTTTGAATCCACGAATAAATAGGCGTGTGGGGTTTGAGTAACATCATCGTACGCACGAATCAGCCAAGTTATTCCTGTTTGAATAAGACTTGCAATGGCGATTTATCTCTAGGGCTTTTAAACAAAACCACAAATTTGGTATAATGTAAATGACACTGGAATTACGATGATGCCCTTTGCGCGTAAACCACGGTTTAATTTCTTCTTCGTCTTCTCCTAACATGTCGTCGAAAATGACCAAATGGGTTTGACTAGGGTCAGACACTATCCCGTCGTCTTCGCTAGGAATGTCAAACATGAGGGAATCACCTTGACTTTCCATATTACCAGTCTTTGTAACACCACACAATGTGTTGATATGGACGATCGATCAAACGATGTTTATTGTTCGATCAAACGTTTGACAAATTCGGTTTTGCCTAAAACCGCTACGTCCGGCAATTAACATGTTAAAAGGTTGTTAAATATAGAATGCCTTCCAGCATGCACGATCTAAGTGTTCGTCGATGACTTTGAAACTGGAGAAACAAGGAGTAGAAATAGCAGAGGTAGCCATGGTAGTGAAGTGTATGTCACGTTTGACACAAAAAACAGACAAGACAAGAATTTTTATACACATTTAATTCAACCGATGTTTAAGATGGAACAGTACGAAAGACAGAAATACATAAAAGCCAAATGGATAAGTACAGCAATAAAACACACATTACGACGATCAAAGTGGAATATAAACAAGTCTCTGTACAACATGATTTTGGTAACCAATGTGTCATAGAGGTAGTGTGATATTCTTACAGTTTCTATATTGGGTACAGTCACACAGGTGTCTTTCTGGAATGGTCTTTCTGGAATGTCCATGAAAGTCCTGTCTTGAAAGGAGTGATTTTCCTCTGTGACAGATTCTACTTCTGGCACTGTCACTAACACAGGCTTAAAAGTGACTGTTGGATTTTAGGATCACAACGCTTGAGCTACTTCTTTAGTCAAGGCCTCAAAGCCCCAATTTTTTCAGTCATGTACATCTGTCCAATGAGGGTGTAAGTCACAACCTACACAAACACACACACACACACACACACACACACACACACACACACACACACACACACACACACACATTGTGCTGCACATCTTCCGTACCTAAAGGCTGACAAATCTTTTTTCCTGTAAAAGTCGAGAAGTATCCAGATGAAAGTGTAAGGCTTTTAACAGAATGAGTCTCTCGTGGACATTTAAAAGAGCCGCCATAATGTCTTTAAAGGTATTGTTCGTAAAGTGTCCACAAGGAATCTACGGGTAACGAAATCCCAGAAAGCAAGTCACTAAGACACACACTACAGTTCTACCCCAATTGATGGGACACAGTTCACGTAATAAGTAATCCTCGCCGTTTGAATATTCTCATTGATTTCCTTCCACAGAATCTGTTGTATCACAAGTGATAAAGGTTGTGGCATGGTAGCCTGTTTTATACTTCTTTTTGTCGAAGGCAATAAGTTTACTTTCAGCAAATATATGATCGTGGCGAATCTAATTGGTTTAGTTACTAACTCACACGTTACACTCCATTCAGAAGTTCCCCCCCCCCCCCCAGCTAAGTTTTTGTTGTGTAAAGAGTTTGGTAATCCTCTAACTCTGGTTCTGGAATTCTTTGCAGTATGTGTACCTTGTAATAAAAAGAATGATTCACAACAAAGCAATCGTTCTCGCTTACGTCCAGTTGAATAAGGTCTGACCACTGGAACACCTTCATCTGAATCAAACTTCTGATAGCATTCAGGTACCAATGGTTTAAACATCGGTGACGAAAGAGAGGCTTTGGCGTTCCACCATATTCACTATTCATAAACAAATAAGAATAACGTCACAAACAAGAGTCCATTTAACTAAATTATCCCACTACAGTAGTTAGGTAACGGAAAGTTCCAGCTAGAAAGAGCTCTTCGAGATAACTAACAGACTAATGTCAAGGAACAAATGTACACTACCTTCTCTCCAGTAGACCTCCCGGAGCTATATGCAAATTTCTTCCGTGACAAAGAACAAACCATTAGAGATACGCTTCACAACACAATTTCAATTGACTCGTCGTCACCATACAGTTACGATACAAAATTTCAGCGACAACCATTAGGAGCATTTGAACCTGTCTCTCTGGATTTAGTACGGAACATCGTGATGAAGAGTGCACCAAAGTCTTATGAACTTGATCCAATTCCATGATCACTGCAGCTTGATTGTTTAGACCCAATATTGCCTTCACTATCTAATGTTATTAATCTCTCTCTCTCTCTCTCTCTCTCTCTCTCTCTCTCTCTCTCTCTCTCTCTCTCTCAACCGGGCAATTTCCATCATTTTTAAAAATAAAAGTGCTATTGTAAAGCATCTGATGAAGAAACCAACACACACACACACACACACATATATATATATATATATATATATATATATATATATATATATATATATATATATATATATATATATATATATATATATATATATATATATATATATATATATATATATTTATATATATGTTATATACTTCTTATTATTCTTATTTACTTTCTCATGTTTAGAAAGAAGAATCCCTTACATGGGTGTTGCGATTACTGACTGTAATGGGCCATGGTCTGATGAAAAAAATGTGGACTGTTGTGTGTTTATTGCATATTCAGATTATGTACAGTGTGTTTATTGCATATTCAGATTATGTACATTGTGACAAAAAGTTACATTCTTTTCTTCTCTAAATTGCAAAATGGTCCTAAGATGTGTATTTTCTTTGTTTATACGAGTTTATGTGTATGTATAAATGTAAACAAAATGGGGTTAGTAATCTTGACATCGAACAGTATAGCCTTAGTTTAATATTTAACAAATTTGAATCAGAAACATGCCATATGTCTATAACACATCAACAAAAGCAATAAAGGAATGCAAGGACGTTTTAGCGCGAACTAAATTATATGATGGATTGGTGGAAAAATATGCCTAGACAGACGTATTCCTAGCAGAGTCTATTTTGATAACTTCGTTGCAAAAAAGGCATATGATGTAAACCTACATAAAGCGCAACTTTACGGAATTGAATGAATCGCCAATTAAAAAAAATAAATTCTGAATCTCCCATATGAATCAGCATTATTAATCAGCAAAGGTTAGTACAGTCATTTTGAAGCGTTCTTTCTTTTATTTTGCTTAGTGTATTTACTCAACTTTGCAGGAATACAAGAAAGTAGCGGTGACATACAGAACACAATTAATTAAAAAATTTAATTTTATAATTAATCTCATTTAACTGATGGTGCAGTATTAGTATTTGGAAGTAAAAAGATAATATATATTTATGTATGTTTATATTTATGTATACAACGGAGACATTGGTAATGGGAACACAATTTTTGTTTGTCTCCATCTATCTATATATGCATCTATCTGTAAATTCATATAAATTACGAAATAAGACTTTTATTTTGCACCATTAAATTTGTTAATGTTATATCTTCGGCATGTAGTTTTTAACTGACGTGTTTGTTACAGTAAACAACATTCGTTCATAATGTTTGAAGTTAGAATGAATTGTTCTGCTTGAAATCTATCACCATCCTCACACCACGCACTGCACTTTTCTATAGATCAGTGTTGTTCGATAACAATATGTCGTATCCTAGATTAAAACATATCAAATGAAAAATAATCATAGATAATACGCAACATCTGGAATATTTGCACATTACAAGGGACACACAAAATAACTTTTTTATCCATTGTACTTCCTACTAATATATCCGTCCTTACATCCGACGATGTTCTGGATAGAGATCAAACTGTTTTGAAGACCGCTCAAAATGCAGTTTTCCTAGCTCTATGACATATATTTAGAGTCCTTCTTTCCTGGGTCTCGGGGAAAAGTCTTCAGTCCATCTTTTCTGGGTCTCGGGGAAAAGTCTTCAGTCCGTGTTTTATGAAATGACTCTCTCAAAAAGAAGGTCGTCACTCATAACGGTGTAGATACGGCTACATATTGGGGAATTTGGCAATGCGAGAGGTCCAGGGATGCTGTAATGATACAAGTGTCCTTTGAGTTCTGACGAAACGGCGCTTTATTAAAATACTCAATATATAACACTGCATTCAAACATCAGTCTACATAAGCTTTGTCTTTTATTAAAATATAATACAGGTAATCATATATCGAATAAATTTACGATATCTAAAGAATCTAAAATTCAATATTTCAGACTAATACTGCCATTATTCAGTAGAAATATACTTTAATGAATTCACTCTAAAATGCCAACATATTAAACTCTATCATTTACAGCGTATTTTATTTCTGAATTAATTATTACTGAGTATGAAGTGGTAGCGAACGTCGTATTTTACTATAATCAAGAATATAAGTACAATTAAATATAAGAAATATTAAAATAAATATTGTTAGATTAACATCTAAACACTACAAATTCCTATACTTTATAGAACATTGTACGTAGACAGCATCTTATCTGTCATGATACAAGTCTCCTTCGAGTTCCGACAAAACGGCTGGTTCGTCCTAATATCACTGCTCTTATATATAGGTCCAATTCTTTTTGTTTTGCCAGAATCTCAAAGTGAGGTTTCATTGTATCCCACAGGCTAGAGATGGTGACTAAGTACTTATTAGTCAGTTAATTAGCTACATCAGCCTTCTTAATTAATCACAAAGTATCTCTATTAGTTATTTGTCTGTAAACTGTAAACATACCGATGGTACTTTTTCTGACCCTAAGTTCAAAAATACTTTGTTCTGGGATTACACCATGGTTTATAATTTCTACCAAGTGCTTAATTTATACTGCTTGTATCAGCTAATTGAAACGGACAATTAGTGTATGTACTGCGTGTATTTGTCTATTACCTATCGTGCACTTTTACTGACACAAAGATCGAAAATCGTTCCTTCTGAGACTACCCTATAGTGTATAATATCTACTTAGTGCTTTAGTTGTACTGCCGGTATAATTTACCTGGTAACTTCACATTCCTCTTAAATCGTAAACCGTTGTGTCAACTGTCCCAGGGATACCACTACGTATTGCATTATTCAACGCTCAATCAGTAGGATCACCGGAAAAGCGCACAGAAATAGTTAATTTAATCAACGACCAGAATATCGACGTCTTCTTCCTGACAGAAACATGGCTACAGCCATCAGGCGATGAACCTAAGTGTGCGGATTTAACACCCAGCGATTACTCCATCAAGTCGTTCTTCCGCAACTCTCGCGGAGGTGGAATTGCTGTTAGTACAAAGAATTCCACGATAAAATGCCTTAAGTACAACACAACCTTCAATTTCTGCCAAACATCGTTTGAACTATTCCAAACAACGCTCACGCTGGAACAAAGGTCAGTCCATATTTTCTGTCTCTACCGCCCTCCTCCTAGTAGAAAAAACAAGCTGACTGAATCTCTCTTTTTGAAGCAGTTTCCAAATCTTCTGGAGTATGGAAATTCGATAGGTGGTAATCTAATTATTTTTTGGAGATTTCAACTTTTACTTTGACTGTCCTGGAAAACGGCACACGTCAAAACTCCTAGATTCCATTCATGTTTTCAATCTTAATCAGTCAGTTAACCAACCCACCCATAAACTTGGTCACATTTTAGACTGGTTTCTTTATAGATCTGATGATAATATTCTGCAATCCACCCTTGTATCCCACGAACTTGCATCGAATCACCTCTGCATTGTATGCCATCTCGACGTATCAGTCCCTAACCCTCTACCCCTATTTGCTACTAAAAAAAACCTCCGTATGATAAATAGAACCAAATTCATGCATGACATCCAAGAAAACCTGACAACTTTCTTACATCCAACAGCGGAACAACTTGATAACTGCCTGCGTTCATTGCTTGAAAAACATGCCCCAGTCACCAAATGCAGAGTATCAATAAAAAAAAGTGTTCTCCATGGTATAGCAGTGTTAGGGACCAGCTTCGCACTGCTACAAGACATTGCCGAAAAGCAGAGAGGCTTTGGCTTTCACCAGACTCACTATTCATAAACAAATCTATGAAGCCGCTAAGAAGAACGTCACAAACATAGTCCATTTAGCTAAATTATCCCACTACAGTACTAAGATAATGGAGAGTTCCACCTCCAAAGAGCTCGTCGAGATAACTAACAAACTAATGTCGAGGAAAATGTACTCCACTTCCAACAACCTTCTCTTCAGTAGACCTTTCAGACCAATTTGCAAATTTCTTCCGAGACAAAGTACAAACCATTAGAGATTTGCTTGACAGCACAGTTTCAACTGACTCGTCACCATACAGTTATGTTGCAGAATTTCAGCGACAACCATTAGGAGCATTTGAACCTGTGTCTATTGATTTAGTATGGACAATCGTAATGAAAAGTGCACCAAAGTCTTGTAAACTTGATCCAATTCCGACATCACTGCTGCTTGAGTGCTTAGACCCAATATTGCCTTCACTAACTGATGTTATTAATATCTCTCTCTCATCGGGGTATTCCCATCATTTTTCAAAACTGCCATCGTAAAGCCTCTGCGGAAGAAACCAACACTTGACCATAACGATTTAAAGAACTACCGCCCAGGTTCTAATCTCCCATTCATATCAAAATTCTTAGAAAAGGTTGTTCTAACCCACTTGTATCTCATTTAAATTCAAACAGTCTTTTTAGCAATGTACAGTCTGCATATCACCCTTGCCACAGTACGGAAACTACTCTTCTGAAAGTATTTAATGACATTCTCTCTGCTTTGGATAGTGGAAAGATTACAGTCCTCATTCTCCTGGATTTATCTGCAGCATTTGACACAATAGACCATGATATATTACTTCACCGTCTCCAGCATGTATTCGGCATTCAGAATATAGCCTTGCAGTGGCTCAAGTCCTACTCAGTGAACAGGACACAAATTATATCTGCAAATGGAATACATTCCAGCCGAGTTGACGTGGAACCAGGGATCTGTTCTTTCGCCTGTTCTCTTCATTCTCTACACTCAGCCGCTCTCAAGTGTCATAGATCATCAACCAGTGTTGCACCAACTGTACGCTGATGACACCCAAATATACAAGTCTAGCCACCCAATTGAAGTTGATGCTATCATCCATGGAGTAGAGAGGTGCATTTATGATGTGAAATCATGGATGACATGTAACAAGCTGCAGATCAATGATGATAAAACTGAGGCTATTCTGATCACAACACAAAGACTTTCTCATTCACATCCTTTACCTTAGACAATAAATATCAGCAACACCAACATTAAATTCTCACAGTCAGTACGAAACCTAGGCGTCACTCAAGACAGTTCTTTCACACTGCACCAACATGTCATCAACATATGCAAGGCTGCATATCTTGAACTGAGACGCATCAGTTCCATTCGTTAATATCTTTCAGATGATTTACTAAAACACTTGTGTGTTCATTAGTACTTTCAAGACTGGACTACTGTAACTAAATTATGTCTGGTTCATCACAATATTTACTCCAGAAAATTCAAAAATGTTCAAAACACAGTGCACAGATCATCTTTAGAGAACCTCGATCAGAGCACACCTCACCACTGCTCTGTACCCTACACTGGCTATCAATTCGATACAGAATCAAACACAAAATTTGTTCTCTGTGCTATGTTTCAATGACAGACTCCAGTCCAACATACCTATCCAGCCTCACCCATGTGTATACATCAGCTAGATCCTTACGCTCTTCTTTTGATAATCGTATACTCATTGTTCCCAAGGTGAAAACAAAGTCATAAGGACAGCGTTCGTTTGCACGCCAGGGCCCGGCGACGTGGAACGAATTGCCCATTGAAATTAGACACAAAGACACAGTGGTTCCTTTTAAGAGTGCTCTTAAGACTCACCTGTTTCGACTGCAGGGACAAACTTAGCGACCTAATCATGTTTTTTATCTTATATGTTTTCAGCATGCTTTTATGTTTTCCAATTTCATTGTTTTTGTCAATTGTTTTTCTGTAGTGTAGTCATATCATTATAGATGATGTAAAGCGCTTAGAGCTTCGAAAGATTAGGCGCTATACAAAGTCCTCATTATTATTATTATTATTATTATTATTATTATTATTATTATTATTATTATTATTATCTGATTGAAACGGATAATCGGTTTATGTACTTCTAACTCTCTGCCTATATCTCATTCGATTATACAGATAGCCAACACATGTAGTTGCAAAATGTCTAGAAGGCATATCAGTTTATTTTACCGAATCACTTAAACAAACAATAAGTAGTTGTTCGTGTTCGATGATTTGTTTTAGAGTCACAATCATTTTCTTCTAGCACTAATTTTTTAAACAACTAACTTGATATTTAGCTCCAGTGCTAGCGAGTTTTGTCTTAGGTCATAATCTTCAGTATAATATTATATACATGTAGTTGTGATAAAAAGAATTAAATGAAATCAATCTCAATAGGTTTTAGTAGTAATAAAAATTACATGTTCCTCCAATTCTCTATCTGACATTTGTTTTAAAATACAGGAGTGACGTCTGACGAACAGATTTAAAAGTAATTTATGGAACGATTATTTTATTTATGCATCGTATATAGTAGATTGAAGTAGTTTCTATAATTGTAATAATAATTATTGTAATAATAAGTATTGTAATAATAATTACCTTAACCTTTTGCAACCATGTAAATCAAGGGAAAAAAACGTGTAGTTCATTTTCATAGGATTTACACGGTGCTTGAATCATCCAGTACAATACTGTGTCCCTGTTAAGAGATAAAAATAATTATGTGTTTTTTATAATATATATATATATATATATATATATATATATATATATATATATATATATATATATATATGAACGTTCTGCAAATTATGAGAATTTGAATGCATAAGCGCAATTAACTTAAGGTGAAATAATTGGGAGTTTGATGTCAAGAGAAAAGAAAAATATTGCTGAAGACTATGAATATATATGCAACTTTAATTAACGCCGATTTACGATGAAATACAACATTGTTGCAAATCTGAAACAAGATCATCATGCACAGCTGTTGTTAAAGAACAGACGTTCCTTAAGATTTTTTATACGTTACCAAATTCAGGCGACGAAGGGGACTGCCAATATTATTGAATACGTTGGGATACAGCACAAATTCCCTCAATCATGAAAAAAAATAATACCTAAACGTTTAAAATCATCACTCGAAATGTTGTTTTCCTTCATACATATATGTATTGAAATGAAACTAAAGCGGTATACATACATATAGGTATTGTAGGTACTTCAGACTTTGGCACCAGATTTTCGCTCAAATTGTGATATATTTACACACTCAAGCGTATGTATGTATGTATGTATGTATGTATGTATGTATGTATGTATGTATGTATGTATGTATGTATGTATGTATGTATGTATGTGTTAGGATTGAATTTGTAGA
Organism: Unio pictorum; assembly: GCA_030141615.1. Lineage (NCBI taxonomy): Eukaryota > Metazoa > Mollusca > Bivalvia > Unionida > Unionidae > Unio > Unio pictorum. The sequence continues at coordinate 1,857,680 of JARLTB010000202.1, read as the reverse complement.
AAAATTAATAAATTGATATTTTCTTTTGAATTGAATTAAAAAGTAATGTTTTATTTGTTAAAAGATATTAAAGGTAATTTCATTTGTTTTTGTAACACAACTATATAGAATAGAAATGGTTGTTGAGCAAGTAAAAAAGGGCAATGTATATAACCACACTATAACTCAAGTAAAAGTAGCTAAGAACATTGCCAATATACAATGTTGTGTGAGATTGTATACGAAAAACATTATACATGAATTTTGCCTGCTCAGCTATAGTTCTAAGCTACATTAGTAAGAATATGTTTCTGACCTAGTGTTGGCATGAGTTCAATTCAGTTAATGAAGGGAAGTAAGATTTCTCTAGACGATACAGAAACAAGATGGCTTCCAACTAACAGCTAACCATATTTGGTGTGACGATATGAAACGAATATAAATAAACTATAGAGTAGGTCTTATGACGTAAGATAAGTTGGTTTCTGCCGGTCGAAACTAGTTTATACCTGAAAGTAAGTCAGCATCTTTTCTGACTGATGCATGGAGGGTATGACCTTCTCTGACCCTAACACTATAAATACAGATGCGCGATCAGGTCAGATTAGTTCTCCATGTCAGTAGAAAATGAATGTTTGACTCTTAATTTCAGATGTAGTGTAGCTGTTTTAACATCGTGACGGCACGCTTTTAAGAGAGCCTGAATTCTTCCTTCTCTCTCTCTCTCTCTCTCTCTCTCTTACCATGGATATTGACGTTCCCCAACTTACGAGTAATTCCTTCTCATAGCAAGAAATGAGAAGAAGGTTATGAAAAGCTAATCACAACACATAACAAGCAAAAACATTCATAACATATGTATGTATGTATAGTTACACTGTTACGAGTATATGCTCTTAAAATAAGTAACAGAAAACAGTGAAAGACAACAAGTTTTGTAAAATTCAACAAATAATTAATATCCCAAGAATACCACGTGAAAATGAGAAATAAGAACTTACGGATATTGCGAATCCCAAAATAATTTAAGAATTAGACACAAATCAAAATAATATAAAGTCTCGATTGAATCTCAGAACAAGTCCCGAAGAGATCCAAAGCTCAAGGCTATGATGTACTAGTTTTTGCCACAGTACATGAGACCATAGAGATATGTAGCTGTGGTGTATCGTTCTGCATGTGAAATGATGAAGAAAAACTTACTGTTTACGCTGTGCAGTACTTGATCAATTAAAGGCCTCTCTGATAAAATTAGCTACCAATGAACTCAATTAACATAAAGGAAAATATGTATTTCACTGTATGCATAATATATAATATATCGTTTGTTGTCGCAAATTAAGCAAGTAACCATTATATATATATATATATATATATATATATATATATATATATATATATATATATATATATATTCCTTTTAGTACACAATTCAATATATCGCATGAAGAAAATCATTGAAATGACATTAACTTTGATCGTATAAACGTAATATCTGACAGGAGTGTTTTTGTTTTAATGTTTATACTTGTGACTCCATTACTGGCACCGCGATATAGGAGAATATTTGTACACTTTAAAATTTCTTGTTCTGAAAAGATACAGGCTAGAGATTAGGATTCAAGAGCATACGCCAACGACATAGTGAAAATCTCAGGCAATATACATAATTTTGCACATCATACTTATTCCAATACACAAGCAATTAAAAGCTGAACAACTACATATGAAAATCTTAACGAAATCCGCAACCATTTACTCTGTAATGCAGATATATCGAACAACGATCGATCGCCTAACTATAACCAATTGTAAATCGCACAATTTCCACAAACATATATATAAAGTTATGCCCCATTTAGAAAACAGGGTGTATGCATTTGATAATTCTTGTATGAACATCTCGGTCACAGATGAAAATCCATGAAATATGGTAGTCAGTACTGCCAGCAGCCATGATAATATACACGTCATCTGTTATTACACTCAAATTCACCATGATAATATACACGTCATCTTGTTATTACACTCAAATTCGCCATGATAATATACACGTCATCTGTTATTACACTCAAATTCGCCATGATAATATACACGTCATCTGTTATTACACTCAAATTCGCCATGATAATATACACGCCATCTTGTTATTACACTCAAATTCGCCATGATAATATATACGTCATCTTGTTATTACACTCAAATTCGCCATGATAATATACACGTCATCTTGTTATTACACTCAAATTCGCCATGATAATATACACGTCATCTTGTTATTACACTCAAATTCGCTATTTATCGCGGTTTGCTATTCAGTTAAAGCTGTATATCACACATGATAAATAGAGGATCTCAGATGGGTAATGATTCAATATTAAATTAAATTTATGAAACGGAATTGAATAATACCCAACTTTTACGAGCCTTGACGAGCAAAAGTTGGGCATTATTCATGGAGTTTCATACATTTTATATTAAATCATTTTCCATTTGAGATTCTTTTAATCACAGTTTGTTTTGTTTTTTTCAGTGAAAATTATTTAGCTAGAAAGAAGAACGAATAAGTTCGTTCATTCTGACAGACGATGTACCTTTTCATTGCTTGTGCGTTAAAATAGTCCCAAACAAAGTTGAACTGTTATTAACGTTTAAATGTAGATTATGCTTTTCATATAAACTATAAGTCAAACATCCTTTCGAGTAGACAGAACATTTTACAACATATTTTTCAACACAGAAGTCCATTGCGAGTGATCTCGCGTTGTTTGATGTTCTTGCGTTTAAACATAAGATGAGACGTCGTGTTCTAACTATCAATAACTTTAATATATACAAACGACTACTGTGAAATGTTTTATGCATGGGACAAACTTAGAAATAATATCCACATAAATATAGATGTGAGGAATGTATTTGAACAACCTCTCTTTTTGAATCCTAATATTACATGTGCTGGTAAAACATTGTTTTTCGCAGAATTCATAGAAGCAAGAATTGTTCGTGTTCAGGACATTACATATGAATTTGTACCTGGATTATTACCTTATACAGCATTCAAGAAATGATATACGAATCAAGTCCTGATATAAAAACTGAAAAGTTAAAACAAGACTACAATTGCATAATAGAAAGTATACCATTAGGCTGGAGAAATATTCTTGCAACAGAATTAAAACCCACTGTAACAATGGGAGAAACTGTATGTATCTCAAATGTGCATTTACAAAAGACGAAACAGCATTACAAAGAAAAGAATCCGTCTCTGTTTACAAAATATTTTTTACAAGATAATCCGTTACTGAGAATAGTAGAGGAGAAATTGTTTATCCTATTGTTGAATTAATGTTCTCTAATATAGCATCACAAACTACTATTTACATAATGAGATTGTACTTTTAACTTGTGTATTTGTATACAATGATTTTTTAAATAAAGAAAGAAAAAAAAAAACAGAAAAAAAACGACTACTGTGAGGTATTAACACAGTATGGTATCCAAGAGGCAGACGCCTGTTGATAGTACCAGTGGAAATATGATTCATGCACAGAGGGTTCTGATTGGTCAGCTACCATGTATAATGTTACAAGTAGTATCCGTTTACATAACCTAAAGTGTAATTTTTACAACTAAACATCACATTATTGCAATATTCATGTGAAAGAAGGTTTACCGGTACTCGATGCAAAAATTCCCATATTCATTGTAACGTATTTGTGACCGCAGACGGGTAGCTAGGGGATGGGTGGGTAGGGGGGGGGGGCAGTGTCCCCAGGCGCCAGACTAGTGGGGGCACCAAAATGGGCGTGTTATATGGTGAGTGTATATATTAATTTACCAAGAATCAAGTGCCTGTGTTTATATGACTCTTTATTACTTGCAGTACTTACTTCACCTGAGGCGTGCGATTGGTATCTTGTAGATCAAATCTTGGTTTCATAATATATCTTCAAAAAATATTTGTGAGAGAGAGAGAGAGAGAGAGAGAGAGAGAGAGAGAGAGAGAGAGAGAGAGAGAGAGAGTACCTCAATATATTTTGTACAAGCACTTTTCACGTACCAATACCATATCTCACTGAGACAGTGATTCCGGAAGTGTTATAAGAAACTGAATGGCCCTTTAATTATATGCTAATTTCTAAGGTTGTGCTGATGTGGCTCTATTTTAATTATTATCGCAGCATAATCATATTCTGAAAGTGAATTCATAGCAAAGACATGGTTTAGGCAAGAAACAAAGCGCGAAAGTATAACAACAAATACAACAATATTAATAAAAATAACACAGATCGATCTTCAGTTCATTTGACAACATAGTTATGTTGGCTTTTAAATAAATGAAAGCATTAATGTCTGTATCGCATGAATGTAGTTATAGGTAGTCCAATTTGCTTATTTGTAAATTTGAATATGTACGAGGTTGTATGTAGTTGAATATGCGTATTTGTATAGTTGAACATGTATGAGGTTGTATGTACATGTAGTCGTATATGCTTATTTGTATATTTGAATATATATGTAATTATAGGTTACCGTACATGTATGTGGCCATTGTTTTCCCACATTTTATATCCCACCCTATTTCCTTTAGTTTAAGTGTTAAGATATGTAGCACTGCTTACTGAATGAAATATTTATTTTGAATTAGTTTTTTTTAAGGGCACATATACAGCGTCGTATATTTTATTTTATTCCTTCTTTTAATTTAATCATGGTAATGAAACTTTACATATATGGTAGATGAATGTCAGGTGTTAACTGGCCTAGTTTCTTTTACGGAAATGGAGATTTTGTTTGCAGAGAAAATTACGCAGCCTTCATTGTGATCATTCATGGGTTTGAAACTAATTGGTGATAAAAATGTTTTACAAAAAGTACTTCTGTAGTAGTTAAACAATCTGAAATTTACGTGAATAATGTTTAATTTTAATAAATTTACTGATGACAAAAACTGTCGTGTGATATTAATTATTTCTTCACTACAATATTGACAAGTGATAAAATAGAATATGGCATCTGTGGATTGCACACTTGATAAAAATTTATATATGGTTTTTCTTCTTTGCTTTCTTTCTTCTCCCGGCTTGAAAGTTAACAGATATGAACTGTTCGGGTTTGTGGAATTTCAGTCAGGGCTAGTAAGTTTATTTAAGTTATCAGCCCAGAGCCTTTGCTTAAAACATTTCTTTCAACACTGACCAGTACAGTACATAATCTATTTTAACGAGGCATGTATATACTTACAGATTTGTCAATATGCTAATTGTAGCATGCATGTAAAATACACTGTAATTGAATCACAGAAAAGAAGCTTCTTAATGTTTAAATTAATTACGTATGATTTCCTTCTCGTAGATTTATTTGTGTGTTGTTGTTGTTGTTGTTGTTGTTGTTGTTGTGTGTGTGTGTGTGTGTGTGTGTGTGTGTGTGTGTGTGTGTGTGTGAAAAATTACTTCCGATGAAAACCGTTCTCAATGACCTTTTACACCTGCCCGGGTGATAATGGATATTGTTTCACACAAAAAGTCTGTTCCCGATCAAGTCTCTTAGCCCATATTTAAGTATTATCTCTCATATAATATGTTTATTTTTACAAAATATCAGTCCGTGTGTGTGTGTGTGTGTGTGTGTGTGTGTGTGTGTGTGTGTGTGTTATGGGTAGGTAATGAATATGCTATTTACATATAGTACGACTGAACCTCATCTTTCTTAAATTGTAGGGAACCTTGCATTCAGAAATAAACAACAATACTAGCTATGATTGGTGGATTATGTAAGAGTTATACTTTCTGTTAGGCTTTAAAAAAAGTTTAGCCTCTTGGCAACATGTGAATTTATGCTATTTCCTATATAGATCATATTTTGTATTTATTTATTTTTTTTTCATTTTTTGAAAATGTGATACACACGACTGAAAATAAGTATGTTGTGACTAGATAACTCATACCCGTCTAGTTCCAACAGAGTTTTCTCTCTTTTATGCAATGGAATACCTGGTTCTGTCATTGTCAAATTGACAATCTAATATTGTTCGCTATGACAGTGTGTGACATGCATGCTAAAGTAGCATAGAAAGTATATTTATTTCACAAAACATTAGCATTGAGGTCTATGGAAAAACAATTGTTACCGTGATACCATTAACATTCACACTGCAGACATCGTAGCGATATGACTGAAAAATTGTTAAAGCTACGTTAAAAATCCCAATCAAACAAACAAAAAAATACTTGAGAGCTAGGTTTTGCGTGGCCAGTGATCTGTATTGCCAGTGTGTATTGAGTTCTGTCCGATATCTCGGAGCGTGCGCGCGCGCGCGCTCGTGTGTGTGTGCATATTTGGCGGGGAGTAATTGACCCTTTAATCTGAAAATTGTGAATGTTTGGGTGACAGACCGGGAACACCGAATAGTACAAATCTTAGACAGATCAACCCCAAATAAAAAATGTATATTTAAATTTAAAAAAAATTACATCAAAATTATTTTTGATTTTTTAAAAACAGAAATGTACACGACATACCTTAGGGGGAACACTATACCAACAAATTGTTCTCCACCTTTTTTTTAAATATATTTTGACAGCCGCCAGTCAAAATAGAAAAAAGGTCCTTTTTTATAAAATATATTTTGACAGCCGCCAGTCAAAATAGAAAAAGGTGGAGAACAATTTGTTGGTCTAGGGGAACACCAACACAGGTGCTCGACGCGAGCTTGATGTGAAGAAAAAAAATAATAATCTAAAGACAAAAAAACATACAGAGTGAGAAAAATACCTTAGAATACCCCCATGACCCATTCAGACATATGACCCCTCTTTATATAGTAATATATAGGTGGTCATATGTCTGAATGGGCCATGGGGGTACTCTAAGGTATTTTTCTCACTCTGTATGTTTTTTTTTCTTTAGATTATTTTTTTTTTTCTTCACATCAAGCTCGCGTCTAGCACCTGTGAACACCAACAGATAAATGCATGTCTGTTTTCGGATACATGGAAGTACTTCTCAAAGGCTTTCCAGCTAATAAAGCTGTCAGTTTGTGAGGAGCTCACATACAAATAGCTTAGCTAATATATTTTTATAGCAAAAATCATAACTTTGTCTGCCTATTCCGTTAAGTCGAGAAAGTTATTTCACGAAATGACGGAAAGACCGCTGTTCCGATCATGAGAGAAGAGATGTAATTTTCTTAAAAAAATTACCTCCCTTGAGTAAACGAATCGGTTAGCAACAGGATCAACTTTATGTGGAGTTGTGCAATATCCGCTGTGTACCTATAAATTGAGATCTCACCTAGCTCACTTCAGCTCCTTTGACAAGCTTAAACATTTTCAGACGACTCAGCGATATTTAATAGGGAGGACAGGTTTGTTTCCTTCATTCGACATGTCAAAACGCGCATTAGCCGGTTGGAATTTTTTTTTTAAGGGAGGTGGGTTCTTTTTGCTTTTTAGGGGATAGGTGGTTGTGGTGGTGGGGGTACAGTTGTCGAATGGCGCATGCATCATTGGCTGTGTCATGCAAAGAAAGCGGGATGTAAATGTCTTTCTCAGCGAAACACAGGCAACCCAATCAGGCAAGGCCGTGGTATCGAACCCGTTTATCTGGATTACAAACTTGATCGACCGCTCTTGTGGCCTAGTGGTTATAGTGTCCGCAGCGGAAGCGGGAGGTCGTGAGTTCGATCCCCGGTCGAGTCATACCAAAGACTTACAAACATGGTACTAACATATGCCTCGCTTGGCGCTCAGCATTAAGTGGTTAGTGTTAGGACTGGTCAGCCTGTAATCCGGATAATGTGACTAATTGAATACAGAATAAAAATTTAAAACGATTTATGGGGAAGGAATAATTAACCTGGTAATATGTATATACAGTGTAATATACCTACTGCTGTAACACACACCATTTAAATGAACAGAGGTGAAAGCACGTGATTAAGTCCTCCAAATCATAAAAAGTTGAGAAATAAAGTGTAGACTTTTTTTATTCCTGCTTTATCAGGGACTTATTTGGTTTTTAAATTGGGTGTAAAAGTCTCTTGGATCCGAATACAGAGAGTCCTGTATAGCTTTGAGAGTCACCAACAAAATCAGTCATGGCCTCAGTGTAAGAATTAAATCAGTTGCAAGTTACAGTTTATACAGTAGGACAATTTCAAATCAGTTTTAGATTTTTTTTTTTTAAATTAAGAACAACACAGTATTTTAATGCTGTATTGAAAGTGAGATATATTTTTTCTTCATTGGTTTGTTTGTTTGATTAAGATTTTTAATATAGCTTTAACAAAATTGCAGTCATATCGCTATGATGTCTGCAGTGAGGCAGTTTATAGTGATGTCTAGCACTGGGGCATCATGCCGCAGACATATTGCATAATGTCCCACCCAGTCTCATTATCCTGACACCAGGCCGACCAGTACTAACACTAACCTCTTAATGCTGAGCGCCAAGTGAGGCAGCTGTTAGTAACATTTTTGTAAGTCTTTGGTATGACTCGGCCAGGGATTGAACCCACAACCTCTGGCTTTTGCGGTGGACGCTCTAACAACTAGGCCACCAGAGTGATATTTTCTTCATTGGAAAGGCAGAGAAAGAATACAAGAACACAGATCTGCTTTTCTGATGTTTGTGAACAGAACCATGTTTTTGATTGATATTGTTCTTAAATGTTTATTTATACTGCAGAGGCAAAAAAGAAATGAAGATAGGCAAACAAACTGATGGGGGCTTTTGGTTTTGCAAATGTGAGAATCATTAAATGTATAATGGTCAATTCATATGATAATTATAACTTTCATTTCTGGAAGGCAACTTACATGAAATTTTAAGTTTCATTAATTGATTGTTTTGAAAGTTGAAATGAAAACAACAAAGGTTAATTATATGAACTTTGAAACTGCTGGCTTTTGGTCAGACTGTTTCAGTTATGGTCTCTCCTAGCAGAATAAAAGATGTTGCCTTTATCTGCAGAGCAGTTATCCCTGACTCAGCATATTTATGATCTGAGTATATCGAGTCAATGCGGAAAACTGAAATTTAGTTTTTTCATTTCATCTTTCTGCACTCTGTATACCAGGAACAAAAAACACATATCTCAAAAATTGTTTTCTTTCTTAATGAAGAGAATTTCTCTTCCCAATGTAACTGCCATTCTTTTCTTTGACATTGTCCATCACTTACCTTATCAGGTTCATTCTGAAGTCGCATTCAAGACTTCTCATATATAACAGGTGAGTTAATTGCAGAACATATTCCAAAAAACATTGCCAATAAAAACATTTTATAAAAACAATAAAGCTGATTCAAGATTACTTTGGATGATAAAAGTTTATGAAATTAATCCTCATTTGAATAATTGTTAATATATTCATCAAATTGAACTTAATTGATGATTATTGTTGATTACTTGCACTAATTTACTTATTAAAACATAATACCAACAAATTTTTACAACTCTCTCAAACACACAACAAATACTTGATTAAAGATGTTGATAAAACAAGGACTTCAATAAAGATATTTTTTATTTGACCCTTATGAAGACACATGACTTCCAGTGGTTCTAGATAAACCCCTGACAATGCACTTAAGTGTTGTGTTGCTGAGGAGTTGCATAATGAGGTCTTTTTAAGTACTTTACCTACCATAGGTAAAACATCTTATCAATTATTGCAATTGTGTGGACAAAGCTACTTATTTAGTGTTTTTTTTTTAATTAATACTTTGAAAAATCACCAGGAAACCTATCAAAATATGTTATGTCCTGGGGACCTTGAATGGATAGTCAGATCAACATGGGTTTTTGATAAAAAGACTTCTTATGATATTTAGTTGGGTTCTAAATGAAAATGGTGCCTTTGAAAATTAATGTGTTGTATATTTATCATATATTTTTTATATATTTTAATAATAATGATGTGTTTGTTACATATTCTTTTAAATGTTTGTTAAATTGTTGTATGCTGAATACTTTCAAATATAAATTAAATAAATTTCTAGAGAAGACACTTCTATTCAGATTGTAGTATTTGACATATAATAAAAGAACGATAAAACAAAGTGTTTATTTATATGACATTTTTATGTTTCAGGGAATTTTATTGCCATCCTGTTATCTCCCTTGCTTTCAATTGTATTGATTATATCAGCAGGAATTTGACATTATATATCCATTATATATGTAGTGACATTTCTTCTTTAATGGTGCAAGAGTCTGTGTTACAATCCTGTGGTTAATCTTAGTAAGACTGGTCATCTCCTAAAATAGCACATATTTAACATTGCATAAGTCATTGATGATTATTTCTTCTAAATTATACAAGTTTAGTTTGGACGGAGCAAGATGTCTTTTCCAATTTGTAATGATGAAGGGATTAAATAGATCTCAGATATATTGTAATTGTACAGGTAAATACCTTTGAAATTAGAAGGTAGGTTATGACTCATTAGTCAGAATGCTGACTTTAGTTGATGTCTGTCAAGTGGCTTCTTAGAAAGTGCAGTGCCCTGTCTTTATAATGCTATTCATGAGAACCATAAAAATCTGTTATGTTCTGAGTGAAGTAATCTTACTGTAGTGGTATAGCGAGAGGCTTTGTAGTAACATACATGATTTGTGTTTTGTAGTGGTATAGCGAGAGGCTTTGTAGTAACATACATGATTTGTTCTATTTTTTTGTTTCTTTATGGTTTAAGCACACTATAGGCTATACATGGCAGCCAGTATTAATGGTGGAGGAAGAACCCGGAAAACCCTCTGGAAAGAACCATCGACCCACGAGAAGCTACTGGCAAGCTTTCTCACATAACTACATTAGTCTAATCTTAGACTCGAACTCACGCAGACAGAGGTGAGATGGCAGTGATCTGTAACGAACCGCTTTAGACTACTCAGCCTACATTATTGTGTTTTCTAGTGGTATAGCCAGAGACTTTATAGTGAGATGCCATGTATTTGGATTTGAAGATAGCTCATGTAGGTGTAACACTCTGCTAGAGTTGAGGAAATCCCATGTTTGCAGTGTCTCAATTTCCACATGTCTCCCAATAGCAGCACTTGAAAAAGACACAGTTAAAACTAATGTTAACATTTGGATGTAGAGTGTATGGATGGATGTAATGTATTGGATGTAGAGTGTATGGATGGATGTAATGTATTGGATGTAGAGTGTATGGATGGATGTAATGTATTGGATGTAGAGTGTATGGATGGATGTAATGTATTGGATGTAGAGTGTATGGATGGATGTAATGTATTGGATGTAGAGTGTATGGATGGATGTAATGTATTGGATGTAGAGTGTATGGATGGATGTAATGCATTGGATGTAGAGTGTATGGATGGATGTAATGAATTGGATGTAGAGTGTATGGATGAATGTAATGTATTGGATGTAGAGTGTATGGATGGATATAATGAATTGGATGTAGAGTGTATGGATGGATGTAATGAATTGGATGTAGAGTGTATGGATGGATGTAATGAATTGGATGTAGAGTGTATGGATGGATGTAATGAATTGGATGTAGAGTGTATGGATGGATGTAATGAATTGGATGTAGAGTGTATGGATGGATGTAATGTATCGGATGTAGAGTGTATGGATGGATGTAATGAATTGGATGTAGAGTGTATGGATGGATGTAATGAATTGGATGTAGAGTGTATGGATGGATGTAATGAATTGGATGTAGAGTGTATGGATGGATGTAATGAATTGGATGTAGAGTGTATGGATGGATGTAATGAATTGGATGTAGAGTGTATGGATGGATGTAATGTATTGGATGTAGAGTGTATGGATGGATGTAATGAATTGGATGTAGAGTGTATGGATGGATGTAATGAATTGGATGTAGAGTGTATGGATGGATGTAATGTATTGGATGTAGAGTGTATGGATGGATGTAATGAATTGGATGTAGAGTGTATGGATGGATGTAATGTATTGGATGTAGAGTGTATGGATGGATGTAATGAATTGGATGTAGAGTGTATGGATGGATGTAATGAATTGGATGTAGAGTGTATGGATGGATGTAATGTATTGGATGTAGAGTGTATGGATGGATGTAATGAATTTAACATTTGGATGTAGAATGTATGGATGGATGTTTTAAGGGCATATCGTGTAAATGTAAATTCTGATAATGTAAAGATAAAGAATTTCAATAATTATTGGGAAAGATTAACCATTCTGAATAGGCATAAGCAAATAGCCATTTTTGATCTCAGAACCTGCATACAAAGAACATGAAATCATTTAACAACATCAGATTGTTAACTTTAGAGTGAGGTGACCTTTCACCCTAGTTCATTTTTTTTGTGGAATTTTTATTTTTCATTTGTAACAGGTAAACTCAAAAGGACATCAACTTCCGAGTTCATTTTGATTTTTTTTTTTAACCCCACCATTTTTTTTTTCTTTTCTAGTTTGAAAATTAATCTATTGTATTTCTGTGTTGTTTAAGGTATTGAATGTGTGACAGCCTATTGTTATAATGGAGGAGTCTAAGGATCTACAGTGTCTTATTTCACAAAGATTACAGAGACCAGGGTTTGCCCGCATGATTTCCTGGGAATTCAGTAAGATATCTAATGAGGAACAAATCTCAACAATGAAAATACAAAGGAGAAAAAGGACCAAAGGCTTGAATGATGAAGAATATGGTACGGTTCTCAAGGGGACAGCTGAAACTGACTCTTTGAGTCAAAAGTTTGGTGTTTGCACAATAACATCAACAGACTCTGTGGATAAGTCGTCTCTCGACACACTATCTAATGAGATTAACTGCAGCACTGAATCAGAAGATAGTGAGTATTTTTCAGCCCCTGAAGATGTTGAAATTTTTGATGATGATACATCTACTGGAACAGAGGAGAGTTTTGAGACAACCAGAACAAGCAATGATGTTTTCTCATCTACTGGAGCATGTAATACAAGTAATACTCATCCATCAGAAAGAAAACGTAGACCCAGCAAAAAGCAGAAAAGAAAGCGAAGGCAGGAAATGAAGTGTGTGTATATCAACGATTTATTTGTGATAAGTAATTTATTTGACCTAGAGCATGATATTTCTGAAGCAAATGATGACGGAGTCACTCCTCAAAACCCAGTATCGTCCCTTGTACAGCTGTGCCTTAAGGCTGCTAGCCAAATTTCAGAAGATGAAAAGTCAGAAATTCCAATGGGGATTAAAAAGTTGATGTCATCAAGGAATCAAATTAACACCTTTCAGCGACTACAGTTGTCATGGTTACAAAACAATGTCCTTGCAAGTTTTGAGCCAGAGGACATTTTTACCAGCAAATGCCTTTATGAAGATCCTCAGAAGGTTATTACAGACCATACTAGCAAAGGAATACACAAAGAGAATCATATATCTTTGTTTCTTCCCACAAGAAATATATTAAATTCCATTACTTGTTACAAACATAAAGCACATGATGTGGATCAGATTTACAAAGGTAGCAAAATTTCTTCCTACCTGTTGAATGCCAGTATTTGCTGTACAAGTCAACAGAATTTACTGCAAGCATATAATAATTATCAACAGCTTATCAACACAACATCTGTACAAATTGTGTCCTGCCTCTCAGGTAAGACATCTGACACTGACTCCTTCCATTTTTTAAAGTTGTTTTTCATGGTTAAAATGTGCAATATCAAGATTTGGTTTGCTTGCTTCTCAGCCTAGACCTTTTTACTCTAGTGATGTGTATACAAGACATACAGTGGGGTTTGAGTCCTGATGGTGAGACGCTTTAGTGGCCTAGTGGTTATAGCATCCGCCTTGGATGCAGAAGGTGTTGGGTTTGAACCTTGGGTGAGTCATACCAGATACTTATAAAAATGGCACTAGCAGCTGCCTTGCTTAGCACTCAGCATTAGGAGGTTAGTGTTAGGACTGGTCAGTCTGTTCTTAAGATAATGTGACTGGGTGGGACTTGATGCTGCATGTCTGCGGCATGATGCTAGACATCACTATCGACAGTTACACTGCAGACATCATTGCAGTGTGACTGAAAAATTGTTAAAGCTCCTTTAAAAATTGATATCACACACACATGCACACACACACACTGATTCCTGATGGCAATAGTTAGCATTTTTATCCCTGTTTAATTTTGCTCATCCATCTCAGAAGATGCTGCTGGGGTGTAAGATGTATTTCAACTGCTTTCAAAAGTGAATCGCGGTGACATTCAGTGATGAAGGTTAGAGTAGACTAAAGCACTGCTGAGGTATATTAGGTCATTAACTTGACAAGTCATGATCTGTTATGTTAATGTTATATATAAGACAGATGATCGGGGTAGTGTTAATTAGATTTTGGTCACATCATGGGACTAGGTATGTCATTTTGGAATTAAAAAAATGAGGGCTGTAAGTGGTCCAGATATTGACCTGTGAAAAGTTATCTTAATGTTTATCTTTATTGTCATCTTCTGATTGTTCTTCTTCTTATGTGGATCCTGAATTGTCAGTTTTACTTCTAGAAAGTTTTGACATTTTTGGGATTGGGAGTAGACTCTTTGACTCTTTGGTGGCATATGGATATTTTATCAACATGTAAAATACTTTACTGCCATCAAATAGACGTTTTGTTAGTATAAATTTAATAAAATTGATAGGTCCTACAAAATACACTGGATAAATATAAGAAACTTGTGTTATCAGGACATGACATAATTTTATCATGATATTTTTACTTACCTACATAGGAACCGCTCTGGTGGCCTAGTGGTTAGAGCATCCACTGCGGAAGCGGGAGGTTGTGGGTTCAATCCCCAGCCGAGTCATACCAAAGACTTACAAAAATGGTACTACTAACACCTTCCTCGCTTGACGCTCAGCATTAAGAGGTTAGTGTTAGGACTGGTCGGCCTGGTGTAAGGATAATGCGACTGGGTGGGACATAATGCTACGTGTCTGCGACATGATGCCCCAGTGCTAGACATTACTATAAACTGCCTTACTGCAGACATCATAGCGATATGACTGAAATTTTTTTAAAGCTAAGTTAAAAATCTGAAACAAACAAACAAACAAAAATAAACTAACATAGGATAGTAAGGGCTGACTTTAAGGGTTCAGGGGAGAACATTACAGCAGGAAAGGACATATGCCTAGTTATTTCCTTATATAATTATTAATCACACTAGGACATGCACACAGCTGTGAAAAATGTAGACCAAGATCTGCAGTTATATAAATTGCCAGCAGATCAGGTTCAGTTGGCAGTTTTCATTATTTCATGCTCATAGTTTAGATTGTTATCTGATAAAGGAAGAAAAACTAAGTGACATTCTAAATTCATGTCTGTTGTGTTCGGCTGAAACAAATTTAATCTGAGTCTTAAAGTTTTATGATTTCCAGACCAGATCTGTTTTGGTACTACCATCATTTGTATTTTAGTTTCACATATAAATGGATTAGCTTGATGATAAATATTTTTTTAATGTGAGACAGACAAGTAGAAATCCCAAAAAAAAATGAAGTTGCTGCTTTGGTAATTGCAGTACTTAAATAATGTATGACATTTTGTTGATGCATTGACTCCACTTTCTTACAGAGACCTAGTGATGGGAATCGGTCAGAAATTCATAATCGATAATCGGTTCCCCTTAACCAACTGATCATCGATTATAATCGGTTACTAAGAGCAAATTTTAATTTTTGTTAAACAGTTACATTTTAGATCAAGAGTTCAGTATGTTTATAAATGTACAGGAGTGATCTCTTTTAAATTAATGACATGTATACTTTAACCTGACAATAATATTACATTGTGTGTTATATTTGTTCTACAACTTTGTTAAATGAACGCAACTTTTTATGGCTGATCAGGCAAATGTAACTGAAATACTGCTACAATCATCCAAAATTCTTTCGTTCATATGTGATTTGTCTATAATATAAAGTATAGAAGGTCATGCTTTTCTTGTTTGTCATTGTTTGTAAATACTACAAAAGATGTTTCAATTTAACTGAAACAAATCAACAAAATGTGTTTAAATTTATTAACTCAACTATTTAACAACTTGACCATGTAATAATGACTATATGTTCCTAATTATGAATCATAAGGTTTCATATTTGTATTTGTGAAGGGAATTAGTAAATTTCAGGTCAACTTTAGTGGTTGGGAGTTTTACTACCCTTTGTGCTTTGCATACACCTAAAAAGTAGTCTCCCTTTACACACAATCGATTATGGTGTTAACAATCGATTATCTGATCAACCAACTGATGATCGATTATAATCGATACTCGGAACAACACTACAGAGACCTATAATACATTTCAAAGCTGAAAGAAAATCACTTGTCCACTTGTTTGACCATTTGACCAGATAAGTGAGTGCAACAAATTTTAGTCGTCTCATTTGAATAGCAGGTTAACAAAAAGATTGTAAGCCCTTACAATATGATCATGAACTTTCTATGTACAAAATTGCAAAAAAATTTGGTTTGCTTTAACTTTACTATGATTTTATTTAGAAGTACATAAAGATTAAGAATATATTATTTTGTTTTAAAAAAGCATTGGTTTGCTTGAGTTTGAATGATGATAAATTTTAGTTTTCTTGTTTAAAATTTTTTTGTATACTGTGTCTCGAGGCCTTATTTATAGAAAGTTTATATGAGATAACTTACTGCTCCATTTCAGCACTGGCATCCTGCATTGACCTTATGCTTCCTCCTACATTTTCGGAGAAGTTAGTTGGACAAAAACGGATTATATTGGGAGAGGTGGAGGCCACCAGGGCTGCCAAAGAGACCATGTATATTAGAGTCAGAAAGGCTCTAGAAAAACGGTAATATGGAGTTATGTTACTATGAATTTACTATTGTTGTCAAGTACTAATGTTTAAGGAATTAATTGTGTATTTGTATGCTACAGAATACAAATTTAAAACGATTTCTGGGGAATGAATAAGACCCCTTCCTTAGTTTGCAAATTAAATCACCAATGAAAATATTTATTTTTCCACCTAAATGATAAAATTGATACCCACAGAAGAAAATGCATTTGCAGTACTGTAGTTAGAACAGAATGCTGAGGGCTGAGTTTTAACAATAAATTACAATCATTCTTGATGCCTCAGATGTTGGTGAAATTTGGTTCTTATGGCAAACAAAATGTCGGACCTTGGGTTAGCAACCATGTATTCATGTGATAGAACTAGGAATTGAACCTGGGACTACACCATTTTATTTTATGTAGCATAGATTTGATTAGGCATAAATATGCAAATCAGATATTAATATATGTGGCAACACCAGTCTATAAGAAACAATGGTTGATAGTTTTTTTTATATCTTAGAAGTGAATCTTTCTGTTAGGCATGGGAAACATGGCATGAGCTTTTAGTAATTCCCAACTTAGCAAATCACAAATCCTGGTGTAGAAGCTTAGCATTTATCAAGTTAGCCATGATCTTGAAGGCAGACAAGTTTCTGTTTTATATCAACTTTCAAATAAGTAAGGGATAAAGTCAGGTGTTTGACAAGGATCAGTTTTTAGACCATTACACTTTCTGCTGTACATCAGCAATTTAACATATCACATTGAACTATCCACCACCATCATGTTCACAGATAATATGACATTATATAACATTGTATCAACATCCATGAGATTGGTACTAAATGAAATAAAGATTTGGTAAAAATAAATAACTGTTGTGAACACAAAGGTATGAATATAAATGAAGCCATGTCAAAATCCACAAGCAAGAGTAAATGTTGAGCAAAATGTATTTCAAAGTAATGAATAAAGGAATGGACATACAATAGTCCGAAAATGAAAAATGAAAAACTACTTGGCATTATAAGAGACCATATCTTGTGCTGGAAAATACAAGTTGATAAGGTCATTATAAAGTTAATTCACAGCTTTATCTATTGAACAGAATCAAATCTTATCTTCGTCACAAACAGAGAAATATATTCTACAATGCATATATCATGCCACACTTTGAATATTGTTGTTCTATCTGGGGTATTAGTGGTATAGAGAATCAGGAAAGTTTCAAAAATAGCAGCTAGAATTATTCTTGATGCTGATTTAGGTATACCATCAACAAATCTTTTTAAAATCCTAAATTGGCTTCTATTTCAGCTCAGTTTCAGAAGGGTTTACTAGTCATAAATCCTTAAGTGTTTGGCTCCAGATTATCTTAAAACTTTGTTAAAAATGTACATATGTATGAACTAAGACTAATCTCAGACACGAAGTTATATTTACCTAAACCAAATAGTTTTAATAGAAGAGTCTGCTTTTTAAGACCCATCTCAGACACGAAGTTATATTTACCGAAACCAAATAGTTTTAATAGAAGAGTCTGCTTTTTAAGACTAATCTCAGACATGAAGTTATATTTACCGAAACCAAATAGTTTTAATAGAAGAGTCTGCTTTTTAAGACCCATCTCAGACACGAAGTTATATTTACCTAAACCAAATAGTTTTAATAGAAGAGTCTGCTTTTTAAGACTAATCTCAGACACGAAGTTATATTTACCTAAACCAAATAGTTTTAATAGAAGAGTCTGCTTTTTAAGACCCATCTCAGACACGAAGTTATATTTATCTAAACCAAATAGTTTTAATAGAAGAGTCTGCTTTTTAAGACCCATCTCAGACACGAAGTTATATTTATCTAAACCAAATAGTTTTAATAGAAGAGTCTGCTTTTTAAGACTAATCTCAGACAAGAAGTTATATTTACCGAAACCAAATAGTTTTAATAGAAGAGTCTGCTTTTTAAGACCCATCTCAGACACGAAGTTATATTTACCTAAACCAAATAGTTTTAATAGAAGAGTCTGCTTTTTAAGACTAATCTCAGACACGAAGTTATATTTACCTAAACCAAATAGTTTTAATAGAAGAGTCTGCTTTTTAAGACCCATCTCAGACACGAAGTTATATTTATCTAAACCAAATAGTTTTAATAGAAGAGTCTGCTTTTTAAGACTAATCTCAGACACGAAGTTATATTTACCTAAACCAAATAGTTTTAATAGAAGAGTCTGCTTTTTAAGACCCATCTCAGACACGAAGTTATATTTATCTAAACCAAATAGTTTTAATAGAAGAGTCTGCTTTTTAAGACTAATCTCAGACACGAAGTTATATTTACCTAAACCAAATAGTTTTAATAGAAGAGTCTGCTTTTTAAGACCCATCTCAGACACGAAGTTATATTTATCTAAACCAAATAGTTTTAATAGAAGAGTCTGCTTTTTAAGACTAATCTCAGACAAGAAGTTATATTTACCTAAACCAAATAGTTTTAATAGAAGAGTCTGCTTTTTAAGACTAATCTCAGACATGAAGTTATATTTACCTAAACCAAATAGTTTTAATAGAAGAGTCTGCTTTTTAAGACTAATCTCAGACAAGAAGTTATATTTACCGAAACCAAATAGTTTTAATAGAAGAGTCTGCTTTTTAAGACTAATCTCAGACACGAAGTTATATTTACCTAAACCAAATAGTTTTAATAGAAGAGTCTGCTTTTTAAGACTAATCTCAGACACAAAGTTATATTTACCTAAACCAAATAGTTTTAATAGAAGAGTCTGCTTTTTAAGACTAATCTCAGACACAAAGTTATATTTACCTAAACCAAATAGTTTTAATAGAAGAGTCTGCTTTTTAAGACTAATCTCAGACAAGAAGTTATATTTACCTAAACCAAATAGTTTTAATAGAAGAGTCTGCTTTTTAAGACTAATCTCAGACATGAAGTTATATTTACCTAAACCAAATAGTTTTAATAGAAGAGTCTGCTTTTTAAGACTAATCTCAGACAAGAAGTTATATTTACCGAAACCAAATAGTTTTAATAGAAGAGTCTGCTTTTTAAGACTAATCTCAGACACGAAGTTATATTTACCTAAACCAAATAGTTTTAATAGAAGAGTCTGCTTTTTAAGACTAATCTCAGACACAAAGTTATATTTACCTAAACCAAATAGTTTTAATAGAAGAGTCTGCTTTTTAAGACTAATCTCAGACACAAAGTTATATTTACCTAAACCAAATAGTTTTAATAGAAGTGTCTGCTTTTTAAGACTAATCTCAGACACGAAGTTATATTTACCTAAACCAAATAGTTTTAATAGAAGAGTCTGCTTTTTAAGACCCATCTCAGACATGAAGTTATATTTACCTAAACCAAATAGTTTTAATAGAAGAGTCTGCTTTTTAAGACTAATCTCAGACACGAAGTTATATTTACCTAAACCAAATAGTTTTAATAGAAGAGTCTGCTTTTTAAGACCCATCTCAGACAAGAAGTTATATTTATCTAAACCAAATAGTTTTAATAGAAGAGTCTGCTTTTTAAGACCCATCTCAGACACGAAGTTATATTTACCTAAACCAAATAGTTTTAATAGAAGAGTCTGCTTTTTAAGACCCATCTCAGACACGAAGTTATATTTACCTAAACCAAATAGTTTTAATAGAAGAGTCTGCTTTTTAAGACTAATCTCAGACACGAAGTTATATTTACCTAAACCAAATAGTTTTAATAGAAGAGTCTGCTTTTTAAGACCCATCTCAGACACGAAGTTATATTTACCTAAACCAAATAGTTTTAATAGAAGAGTCTGCTTTTAAGACTAATCTCAGACACGAAGTTATATTTACCTAAACCAAATAGTTTTAATAGAAGAGTCTGCTTTTTAAGACTAATCTCAGACACGAAGTTATATTTACCTAAACCAAATAGTTTTAATAGAAGAGTCTGCTTTTTAAGACTAATCTCAGACATGAAGTTTTATTTACCTAAACCAAATAGTTTTAATAGAAGAGTCTGCTTTTTAAGACTAATCTCAGACACAAAGTTATATTTACCTAAACCAAATAGTTTTAATAGAAGAGTCTGCTTTTTAAGACTAATCTCAGACACAAAGTTATATTTACCTAAACCAAATAGTTTTAATAGAAGAGTCTGCTTTTTAAGACTAATCTCAGACAAGAAGTTATATTTACCTAAACCAAATAGTTTTAATAGAAGAGTCTGCTTTTTAAGACTAATCTCAGACATGAAGTTATATTTACCTAAACCAAATAGTTTTAATAGAAGAGTCTGCTTTTTAAGACTAATCTCAGACAAGAAGTTATATTTACCGAAACCAAATAGTTTTAATAGAAGAGTCTGCTTTTTAAGACTAATCTCAGACACGAAGTTATATTTACCTAAACCAAATAGTTTTAATAGAAGAGTCTGCTTTTTAAGACTAATCTCAGACACAAAGTTATATTTACCTAAACCAAATAGTTTTAATAGAAGAGTCTGCTTTTTAAGACTAATCTCAGACACAAAGTTATATTTACCTAAACCAAATAGTTTTAATAGAAGAGTCTGCTTTTTAAGACTAATCTCAGACACGAAGTTATATTTACCTAAACCAAATAGTTTTAATAGAAGAGTCTGCTTTTTAAGACCCATCTCAGACATGAAGTTATATTTACCTAAACCAAATAGTTTTAATAGAAGAGTCTGCTTTTTAAGACTAATCTCAGACACGAAGTTATATTTACCTAAACCAAATAGTTTTAATAGAAGAGTCTGCTTTTTAAGACCCATCTCAGACAAGAAGTTATATTTATCTAAACCAAATAGTTTTAATAGAAGAGTCTGCTTTTTAAGACCCATCTCAGACACGAAGTTATATTTACCTAAACCAAATAGTTTTAATAGAAGAGTCTGCTTTTTAAGACCCATCTCAGACACGAAGTTATATTTACCTAAACCAAATAGTTTTAATAGAAGAGTCTGCTTTTTAAGACTAATCTCAGACACGAAGTTATATTTACCTAAACCAAATAGTTTTAATAGAAGAGTCTGCTTTTTAAGACCCATCTCAGACACGAAGTTATATTTACCTAAACCAAATAGTTTTAATAGAAGAGTCTGCTTTTAAGACTAATCTCAGACACGAAGTTATATTTACCTAAACCAAATAGTTTTAATAGAAGAGTCTGCTTTTTAAGACTAATCTCAGACACGAAGTTATATTTACCTAAACCAAATAGTTTTAATAGAAGAGTCTGCTTTTTAAGACTAATCTCAGACATGAAGTTATATTTACCTAAACCAAATAGTTTTAATAGAAGAGTCTGCTTTTTAAGACTAATCTCAGACACGAAGTTATATTTACCTAAACCAAATAGTTTTAATAGAAGAGTCTGCTTTTAAGACCCATCTCAGACACGAAGTTATATTTATCTAAACCAAATAGTTTTAATAGAAGAGTCTGCTTTTAAGACCCATCTCAGACATGAAGTTATATTTACCGAAACCAAATAGTTTTAATAGAAGAGTCTGCTTTTAAGACCCATCTCAGACACGAAGTTATATTTACCTAAACCAAATAGTTTTAATAGAAGAGTCTGCTTTTTAAGATCCATCTCAGACATGAAGTTATATTTACCGAAACCAAATAGTTTTAATAGAAGAGTCTGCTTTTAAGACCCATCTCAGACATGAAGTTATATTTACCGAAACCAAATAGTTTTAATAGAAGAGTCTGCTTTTAAGACCCATCTCAGACACGAAGTTATATTTACCTAAACCAAATAGTTTTAATAGAAGAGTCTGCTTTTTAAGACTAATCTCAGACACGAAGTTATATTTACCTAAACCAAATAGTTTTAATAGAAGAGTCTGCTTTTTAAGACTAATCTCAGACACGAAGTTATATTTACCTAAACCAAATAGTTTTAATAGAAGAGTCTGCTTTTTAAGACTAATCTCAGACACGAAGTTATATTTACCGAAACCAAATAGTTTTAATAGAAGAGTCTGCTTTTTAAGACTAATCTCAGACACGAAGTTATATTTACCTAAACCAAATAGTTTTAATAGAAGAGTCTGCTTTTTAAGACCCATCTCAGACATGAAGTTATATTTACCTAAACCAAATAGTTTTAATAGAAGAGTCTGCTTTTTAAGACTAATCTCAGACACGAAGTTATATTTACCTAAACCAAATAGTTTTAATAGAAGAGTCTGCTTTTTAAGACTAATCTCAGACACGAAGTTATATTTACCTAAACCAAATAGTTTTAATAGAAGAGTCTGCTTTTAAGACCCATCTCAGACACGAAGTTATATTTATCTAAACCAAATAGTTTTAATAGAAGAGTCTGCTTTTTAAGACTAATCTCAGACAAGAAGTTATATTTACCTAAACCAAATAGTTTTAATAGAAGAGTCTGCTTTTTAAGACTGATCTCAGACACAAAGTTATATTTATCTAAACCAAATAGTTTTAATAGAAGAGTCTGCTTTTTAAGATCCATCTCAGACACGAAGTTATATTTACCTAAACCAAATAGTTTTAATAGAAGAGTCTGCTTTTTAAGACTAATCTCAGACACGAAGTTATATTTACCTAAACCAAATAGTTTTAATAGAAGAGTCTGCTTTTAAGACCCATCTCAGACACGAAGTTATATTTACCTAAACCAAATAGTTTTAATAGAAGAGTCTGCTTTTTAAGACTAATCTCAGACACGAAGTTATATTTACCTAAACCAAATAGTTTTAATAGAAGAGTCTGCTTTTTAAGACCCATCTCAGACACGAAGTTATATTTACCTAAACCAAATAGTTTTAATAGAAGAGTCTGCTTTTTAAGACTAATCTCAGACACGAAGTTATATTTACCTAAACCAAATAGTTTTAATTGAAGAGTCTGCTTTTTAAGACTAATCTCAGACATGAAGTTATATTTATTTAAACCAAATAGTTTTAATAGAAGAGTCTGCTTTTTAAGACTAATCTCAGACATGAAGTTATATTTATCTAAACCAAATAGTTTTAATAGAAGAGTCTGCTTTTTAAGACTAATCTCAGACATGAAGTTATATTTACCTAAACCAAATAGTTTTAATAGAAGAGTCTGCTTTTTAAGACTAATCTCAGACACGAAGTTATATTTACCTAAACCAAATAGTTTTAATAGAAGAGTCTGCTTTTTAAGACCCATCTCAGACATGAAGTTATATTTACCTAAACCAAATAGTTTTAATAGAAGAGTCTGCTTTTTAAGACCCATCTCAGACATGAAGTTATATTTATCTAAACCAAATAGTTTTAATAGAAGAGTCTGCTTTTTAAGACCCATCTCAGACATGAAGTTATATTTACCTAAACCAAATAGTTTTAATTGAAGAGTCTGCTTTTTAAGACCCATCTCAGACATGAAGTTATATTTACCTAAACCAAATAGTTTTAATAGAAGAGTCTGCTTTTTAAGACCCATCTCAGACATGAAGTTATATTTACCTAAACCAAATAGTTTTAATTGAAGAGTCTGCTTTTTAAGACCCATCTCAGACACGAAGTTATATTTACCTAAACCAAATAGTTTTAATAGAAGAGTCTGCTTTTTAAGACCCATCTCAGACATGAAGTTATATTTATCTAAACCAAATAGTTTTAATAGAAGAGTCTGCTTTTTAAGACTGATCTCAGACACAAAGTTATATTTACCTAAACCAAATAGTTTTAATAGAAGAGTCTGCTTTTTAAGACCCATCTCAGACACGAAGTTATATTTACCTAAACCAAATAGTTTTAATAGAAGAGTCTGCTTTTTAAGACCCATCTCAGACATGAAGTTATATTTATCTAAACCAAATAGTTTTAATAGAAGAGTCTGCTTTTTAAGACTAATCTCAGACATGAAGTTATATTTACCTAAACCAAATAGTTTTAATAGAAGTCTGCTTTTTAAGACCCATCTCAGACACGAAGTTATATTTACCTAAACCAAATAGTTTTAATAGAAGAGTCTGCTTTTGAAGACTAATCTCAGACACGAAGTTATATTTACCTAAACCAAATAGTTTTAATAGAAGAGTCTGCTTTTTAAGACTAATCTCAGACACGAAGTTATATTTACCTAAACCAAATAGTTTTAATAGAAGAGTCTGCTTTTTAAGACTAATCTCAGACATGAAGTTATATTTACCTAAACCAAATAGTTTTAATA
The DNA here is from genome assembly GCA_030141615.1 of Unio pictorum. Classification (NCBI taxonomy): domain Eukaryota; kingdom Metazoa; phylum Mollusca; class Bivalvia; order Unionida; family Unionidae; genus Unio; species Unio pictorum. Next base: position 1,832,673 of record JARLTB010000202.1, on the reverse strand, counting down.
GAAGAGTCTGCTTTTTAAGACTAATCTCAGACATGAAGTTATATTTATCTAAACCAAATAGTTTTAATAGAAGAGTCTGCTTTTGAAGACTAATCTCAGACACGAAGTTATATTTACCTAAACCAAATAGTTTTAATAGAAGAGTCTGCTTTTTAAGACTAATCTCAGACACGAAGTTATATTTACCTAAACCAAATAGTTTTATTAGAAGAGTCTGCTTTTTCTGGAGTTAAACTATGGAATTCCATACCTCATTATATATAGTCAGCTGATTCCTGCCAAGCTTTCAAAAAGTTTATTGGTCAACGTTCTACAGAAACATTAATTTGTTATGATTTTGTTTAATTCAGCAGTACTACTTATAACGACACAGTTATCATGTACACACCTGTGATGTTTTACATGTTTCTTTGTACTATTTATATGATACCAGTAAGCCTTGTACATATTTTATTGTAGGATGAGTGTTTAACAGCATTTTTTGTATAAAGACACAGCATCTTCTTAAAATTGTGCATTATGTATATACAGTGTATATATATATATATATATATATATATATATATATATATATATATATATATATATATATATATATATATATATATATTTGTACAATTGTCACTGTAAAAGGCCTCATTGAAGATTTTTCTGTTGAACAAATGAGCTTTTAAAAAAAATAAAGTAATTATTATTGTTAATATTATTAATATTATTTTATTTTTTTATCTTAAGAATCGTATAAATCTCTTATTGGTCATAAAATTAGCTACTTGTGAGTGCAGGTGTCTTGATATATCATTCCTTGCAAGAGGTTAGCTAGTGCTAAAATCAACATAGGGCATTATGGTTTTCTTAGAACATCCTTGTCACCTTTAGCAGTCTCAATAATGGTTATCAACACATATATACATATATGTACTTATTGGTTATCAACACATATACATATATGTACTTATTGGTTATCAACACATATACATATATGTACCTATTGGTTATCAACACATATACATATATGTACTTATTGGTTATCAACACATATACATATATGTACTTATTGGTTATCAACACATATACATATATGTACTTATTGGTTATCAACACATATACATATATGTACTTATTGGTTATCAACACATATACATATATGTACTTATTGGTTATCAACACATATACATATATGTACTTATTGGTTATCAACACATACATATATGTACTTATTGGTTATCAACACATATACATATATGTACTTATTGGTTATCAACATATATACATATATATACTTATTGGTTATCAACACATATACATATATGTACTTATTGGTTATCAACACATATATATATATATACTTAATTGTTATCAACACATATACATATATGTACTTATTGGTTATCAACACACATATATATATATATATATATATATATATATATATATATATATATATATATATATATACTTATTGGTTATCAACATGAAGAGTTCACACCACAGAGATAGCCAGCTCTTTTAGTATGTACATGTACATAAATAATTGGATTGGGACATCATTACACCTATTATTATTATAACTTTAATCTCATGATGTTTGCAAAACTAATAATTCTTAAGTGAATTGTATAAGTTTTACATTTAAAAGAATGGAATCTTTTTTGGTAAAAATAAATTGGTTGATTTAATGTGGCCACATGTCGGTTATTTTTAACAGAAATTGTGCATCTTATGTTCTATAAAAAGAACACCCCAGTTGAGCTGGCATTTATGTTTTCAAAAATATGTCAGATAATGTTTGACATTTCTAAAGTTATCTAGACTGAAAGACTTGTCAATAAAATGACATTTATTACATAAACCAGAAATAGTACATAAATATTCAATCCAAGTTCGTGGGCTGACCTAAATACAGAGCTTATCTACACAGATGAATAGACAAGGGTAACATGTAATCTACCATAATCATTGTGTGCCATTAAAGAAGATGCTGGACATCATGTAACATGTAATCTACCATAATCATTGTGTGGCATTAAAGAAGATGCTGGACATCATGTAACATGTAATCTACCATAATCATTGTGTGCCATTAAAGAAGATGCTGGACATCATGTAACATGTAATCTACCATAATCATTGTGTGCCATTAAAGAAGATGCTGGACATCATGTAACATGTAATCTACCATAATCATTGTGTGCCATTAAAGAAGATGCTGGACATCATGTAACATGTAATCTACCATAATCATTGTGTGCCATTAAAGAAGATGCTGGACATCATGTAACATGTAATCTACCATAATCATTGTGTGCCATTAAAGAAGATGCTGGACATCATGTAACATGTAATCTACCATAATCATTGTGTGGCATTAAAGAAGATGCTGGACATCATGTAATATGTAATCTACCATAATCATTGTGTGCCATTAAAGAAGATGCTGGACATCATGTAACATGTAATCTACCATAATCATCGTGTGCCATAAATCAGACATCATAGTACTATGACTGCAAAATTGTACAAGGTACATTAAAATTCCAAATCACACACACACGTGTTGATGTTTAGGCGTTACAAATATTCAGTCAAAGCTGATTAAAGTAATTTGCATTCAGTAATTAGGTTCCATTTATTTCAGATTTCCTACAGTTGTTGAGCATTTATTTGACATTGCTCTGCCATATGTGATGTGGGCACGAGGGAATATCCAGTCTGCAACTGAGATGTTTATTAACTTAGCCAAAGCAGAGAAAAGAAGCAAGTAGAAATATTATGATAAGTGTAGTTAAAGACTTTATTTTTATTTCTTTAATGAAAAATGTACTTGATAACCTGTGGTGAAACTTGACTTTGACAGTACCTCCAATTAAAGGACACCTTAACCCAGTTTCACAAGCATAAGCCTTAACTTAAGACATTTGATTTGGCCAGAATTAAATGTCAGTCAGCAGCAGGAGGGGTTTCCGTTACTTTTGGTCCCCCATTTTGCAACTTTAGTCCTCCATTCATCAAACGGAGACTTAACAAAAAAATCGCTAACTCTCCGTTTATCATTCTGCGACTTAATGATTTTTTGCAACTTAGTCTTCCACTTAATCTGAACTTAAAAAAAATCGCTAACTTGTATTTTGCTATTTCTAAGACCTAAAAAAAAAACTGCTTCGTTTATGAAATCACCACGGATAAATCAAAATTTGTTCACTTCAAAATCTTAAAAGGATTTTACAAACAAACTAATTTGCAAGACTTCACCTCGTAGATCAATTAAATTATTAGATTGGTCGGTGAGTTTGAAATTAATTCTCGTTAACAAATTATTGTAACATCGCATATAGACTGGAGTAGTTGGATTTTCAATAATTAAAAATCCTGGAGGAGCTGTTGGTGCAAAAGAGTATAAAATATATCCCTGTTGTGCTTGATTTGATTTTTCAAGATCTATTTGATAACTTCCTTCGATAACATCACACACTAAATTTAATGATATCACTGATGATATATTCACATTGTTCGGAGCAATATGTCTACCACCACCATCTAGATCGTTATTATGTCTAAGGATTTTTTGTAAGTTATTCGGTGGTAATTCGGGCCATCCTAACACTGATCTTATAGAACTCTGGTAAATATCTACAATATATCCAGGGGAATTAATCTCAATAGCAGATGATAGAGTTGGTTCATGAACTGTTATAGCGATTTTTGATTCTTTTCCAGTGATAGATTTAATTCTGCGTTGAAATTCAGTATTAATTTGTTCAATTTGATATGACCCAGTTGGTATAGAAACAACTTGCCAGTCTGGGGTTCCGTTTTCACGATTCTTGTTTGCGAACACTAAGGAATTATTTGGTTGTTGACCAGCAAATGCTACCGATCTGATATTAGGCCAGCTATGATATACTCGTAGTTTTGCTAGCGCGATCTCGCTCACCGGAACTGGACTTGGGAAATTCACACTGAATTCTGGATTTGTTGAGGTTACTGATATCATGCTTGTTTTCACTGGTGATGTATTTGTTACTATTTGTTGAAGTAGTTCTTGCGACGACATTATTATTATTATTATTATTATTGCTCTGCTCTAATTTTAGCATTACTGTTTTATACAAGTCTGCCATTGTTGAAAATTCACTATCTGATATTGTTGTGTCATCCAACGATGATGATATTAATGAGGATAATTGTGAGTAACCGGCAGATGCAATGTGAAATTTAATTACATAATTACGTAGTTTACTTTGACTACACGATGATAGTTTTTTTGTAATCCCAGTTAATATACCAGCAATTGTAGCCACCGCGGAAATAGCGATTGGAACTACGACCGGAGCAATCATTGTAACTGAAGATAATATTATTCCAGCAGCAGTAATTACTCCTGACACCGAGTATATGGTAACATCAACTGCGGTTATTCTTCTTTGGTATTTTTTGATTTTTGTTTGATACTCCTCACAGAGTGAGTTGAGTTTAGTTTGAAATTCTCTGACTTGATCATAGCGATATTGATTTACTGATGGAATTGTCATTTTATTTTAAAAACATTAGCATTTTCAATTGTGAAATTCAAAATTGTAAAGTAATTTCTAATTTAGTTGTTTACTTAAATCCACTACGAATTCTACGTACCACGTTATTGAAACACTAGCTAAATTACTATCTGTGGTTGTTATCATGAATAGTTCAGTTGTTCCTTTGTCGATGATCGTTGATATTGTATTATTGACTCCAGATGAACTCGCTGATGAAATATTAAACTGAGTTGGTGATACTATTGTTAATCGATAAATACCCTTGACGTCCGCGGTGATATCTAGTTTGTTGTTTGTGGGAGTCCACGTATATGATCCGTGTTGAATCGTGTATACTACGTTGTTGACGATAGATTTCTCATGAGGAATTTTTGTTTTTTCAATAACGCTTATCATCCTCGTTGCATCATCCCTTATTGCATTATTGAATGTTTTAAGCTCATCAAGGGATTTTTTAATATTAGGAAGAGTTGTGTCAATTTTATCAAATGTGGTTATAAAAAATTTATCAATGAGGTTTTTACGGAGAGTTGAAAACAGTTTCACGTGTTTTTCATATTCGGATTGAAGAGTTGTTAGTTCTAATATAGAATCTTTTATTAAGGTGAGTTTTGGTTCCGTTACTGGTGGATTTCCAAAAAATTCTAGCAGGGGTTTATCAATTTTTTCAATTGTATTTTTTTGTAATTCAGAAAATTGGTCAAATACAACTATATGATCATCATACTTATCATTAAGCGATTTCAATGAATTCGCCGTGTTATCGACTGTTGTTAGTTTATCCGTAATTGTTGAAATAAGTACACTTGGTTTGAGTTTACCCCCATCAGAAAATAACGCGATAGTATCCTCTGCTGCGTCTCGTCGTTTAACCAAAATATCATTAAGAGAAATATTACTACTTTTCAATTTACCCTGACGATCTTGAAATACAACTATTTCACCAGGATCAATATTTGCTAGGTTTAATATTTCAGATATTTCATCTTCGATTATTTTTTTAATATCCCTATCAACGGTTTTAACTTCACTATCAGGTTTCTTCAGCGATGATAAAGGTCGTCCCCAAATATCAATCATTATTATAGAAATCTTTTCTCTTTCTAACGGATTTTCAATCATGAATTTTCAATCCATTTCCCGCTAGTATACTCATTTACTACTATATGAGGTGGTTTTAAAGATTTAGGAATCAAAGATTTCTTTGAAATAGCATCAAGTACATTTAATACTTCATTGCCACATATAGGTGGGTCAATCATTGTTTGTGTTGGTAATGTGGAATACCAAATTGGAAAATTTAAAGAATTTTTAATATAATGCATAAATTCTTTTGGAGGTGCTAATCCATATGAATCAAAATAAATAATCCCACGTGGATCAATCGCGTAGGCAACCCAGTGAGTTCCAGGTCCAGAGCTGTTATCTAGATTAATAATACCAGTTTCAATATTATTTGGTTTTGTCGGTAACTGATCTCTCATAAAAACACCTCTGAAGTTTTTTATCGCGAGTTTTTTAGCGGCATCAATTAAATCAAAATTGGACATAGGTGTGAAATCCGAAGGATTTCTAATCAAACCGTTCCTGGAATTCGAAGACCCTTTCCGCTGTACCATGAACTCGGGGTTCCTGGTAATCTTAGACCTTTTCCCTTTTTTTTATACCCCTTTCCAGTTGCTTTTTTCAACGCCATTCCTGCTGCGGTACCAATGGCTCCTAACGCTGCAGCTTTCGCCACTGCTGGAGCTGCTGCGGCAATCAACCCTGGAATCAACCCTAACAACGGGAATATACCACCAGTTTTTTCCATGTTACGGATCGCGTTTGTAGAAAGAGTAACTTGAACTCCTTTTTTTTCTTCCAACGCTTTATTAAAATGATTAACCTGAGTTTTTGTTAGCGATAGTTTATTCCCTCCGCCATTCATCTGATTAAATTTCAGCGTTATTGTGGTTCCACATTGTTTAGCTGATTTAGATTGTAATTTTTTTATTTGACCAGGTGTCAATGTGACATTGATATTACTATACGACATTATACAAAACAGATTGATTCTAAATCGGAAATGCAAAGCATTTCTAAATGATTCAATTACAGATTTAGAAAATCTACAGATTTTCAACTGGTGCATCTACCAATCTCATTCGTCCACCAATACCTTCGAGTATCCTTGATTTATCACTGAGAATGACAGCAACTGCTCTATAATTAGCAATACCACCAGGTTTTGCTACACGAGCTCGGAAGTGTATATCAACGACGGATTGTCTCATCAAGTCAAGATGTTCTAGTGAAAAGTAATAAATCGGGTACAGACTTCTAAAATCCAATTGTGATATTTGCAATCCAGTATCAACATTTTGATCACGTCCCATATATGACAGCAACCGATGATAAACTCGTGCAATATGATTGTTTTCATAGTTAAGTTGTACATCCTCGGATGGTTCTTGCTGTCCGTTTATTCTCAGCGAGACTTCACTACATCCAATTTGATCAAATATCATATGGGAACGTTCTTGATGATTTAATCGCGCAGTATTCTGTAGCGCAACAAATATATGACGTGGGGCTGAAATACCTTGTTTTGATGCCATGTAAGTGTACCATCAATATTAGAATCCATAGTATCTGTAGATGTTGACAACCAACTTAATAATCTCTTTCCTCCTTGATCCATAAATGATAGTAACTTCGGTTCTACTGATAATGATGGAGTCAACACTGGCATCCATAGTGATAGTTTTGATAAAACGACTTTACCATCGGCAACGCCAACACCGCGCCAGATTGCATTATTATCAGTACCCCTTCTCATTAGAGCTACAGTATGCTTTACTCCATAGATAACTTTTCTGACGTTTCTGCAAAATCCAAATATATGATGGAGCGGAATAGCACATGAAAACCGTCGACGCTCTCCTTGCAACGTTGCTACTCGTGTTGCAAATCCTAGGTTATAATTAGTAATATTATTTATAACATCAAAATCGGCAGCTGGTCTTGTATATCCGGCTGGTGCTGGATTAACTGCTGTAGCTTGTGTTGCTTTTACTCTAGAATACTGGACGTGTTCAGCGTTATCAGTAATATCCTTAGAAAACATCATAGATGGACCAGCTGATCTAGTATAGTCATCAGAATATCTTGCTAGCCCAATTATTGTTGTTGCTACATCAACTTCACGTTCAATAGATTCGATTTCTCTTCCATCAATGAGATATCTAGCACTTTCAAATAATGCCATGATACCATTATTGACAAAACCAACTCGGATAGTTGGGTCATTTGCATATGGTGTATCATCATGCTGTAAAAGCTCACCTTCGACTTCAATAAAGGCTTCAGCAGGTAAAAAGTATTTACTGGTATCATGAACTTGAAGTTCGATTCTTCCACGAAGATCAGGTTGCACTGCGTGATAAGCAAAAAATTGATAATCGCGTACAGAATCATCTTTAAGTACTGGGGCTTCCATATCAAATGCAACATCAGGGTTTTGTTTGAACATTTTTATTATATACCCGTTGGTCTAAATCAAAATATTTTTCAAATTCTAAAGAATTTTTAAATTAATTATTTAGTTGAGTATTTAAATAATGAAAATATCTGAAAATGTAAGTGGAAATGCTAGCATTTCTGACACAAGTGATTCTAATGCTAGCATTTCTGATTCTGATTCTGAGATTTTAAAAATAAACATAAAAACTGAGAATCCTATTCAAATAAATGATTCTAGAATAAGTGATTCTATCACTAGAAATACTAATATTTCTAGCGCTACAATAACTATAATATTTGGAAATCCTATCCAAATAAATATTTCAAATGCTAGTGATTCTATCGACGGTGAGCCCCTCTAAAACCACTTCCTGCTATCATATTTGCTGTTATATTATCCTGGGTGTTAGTCATTAACGACTGTAGTTTTTCATCTACCGCATTATTTATAATTTTACTAACACTAGCAGGCATTACCGTGGTAGATGGTAAAACACTTGCGTTAGAAACACTAGTGTTTCTAGTTCTAGGTTTTGAAATTCTTCGTCGAACTAACGCTGTTAATTTATCCTTAGCAGTTGAAAACGCCTTCCCAGCAAGATCACCAATAGTATTAATCCCCTTATCTCGAATAACATCAATCGCCTTCATCGATAATTGTTTAGCCAATGGAGCCACTTTTGGAGCCATTCTTGAAAATAATCCCATTATAGTATTACCGAGACCATCTCCATAGTATGCTCGGTATTTTGGTAATCGTGAATTTACCACGTAGACGCTAGTTGGTTTATCATGGTTGTAGTGTATGATCATTCTATATACAAAAACACTAGTGTTTCCAAATTGTTATTTATCTAATTAGTCACTATGATAACCATAGAAATTCGAAGAATTTCCATCCAAAGGATTTTCTACTAATTCTTCAATGAAATCTCTATATGTTGCAATATTCATGATACCACCTTGAAATAACCTTCTACAGATATCAGCTGCTTCATTGATTATTTCTGGTGAGTTATTCCCGGCTCGTTTTCCTCCTACGAGTACTTCTAATCGTGCTATATCGCTAAGAATATTGCCAGGACATGTTACACTAGAGTTTTCAACTCTTGAGTGAAAATCCATAGGATTTTGAAAGCCACTGCCTGTTTTTTTAGTTGTTCCAGTTGCACCCTTCTTAGAATCAGCCTCTGCCATTATTTGTATTTCATCAGGTATTGGGTCTGCTGTGTATACTGGTGGTGCTGATGTGACTCCCTTTACCATAGCTAGAAATTGGTCATAATCAGATTTTATTTTTTTGGTGATTCTAGTTTTCTGGTGGTTTGCTAAAAACACCTTATTTGCCCAAACTTCTGAACCATTTACAAAATCTTTAGACGTGTCGTCTATTAAATACTCATCTCTATTCGGTTTTTTAATGTTGTCTTTGGTAAATTTAGCTAATTCAGCAAGTGTTGGGATACTTCTGATTGTATTTAACGCATCAACTGTAAATATCTTTTCAGGAGGATAGTCCCTTTTTGAAACAGCTCCTGTTTCTTCTTGAAATTCTTCTTGAAATTCTTCAGGTTCAGGTGGTGGTGAGGAAATATCAACATCACCTAATCGTTCAATTTCTTCCTGAAGTTCCGTTGTTGTTCTTCTTGTCGTCTTGCAGTAGTTATTATATCACCTGGAAGTGTTTTTAATGATTTTTTTGTTTGTTTAGTTCGTTTTGCTATTTTCTCTAACACAGGGAGAAGAGGTCTCTCTTCTCGTTTTCCCTCGGCCGGGACATCTCCATATATTGCTCGTTCAGTAGCTTTTTTTACATCTGTAGTTGCAGTAACAACTGGCTTAAATAGTTGTTCTGTATCCTCAGAAAAATCAGTCTGAAGTGATTGTCGTTGTTGAAGTTTTTCACGTATACGATCACGAAGAGGTAATATTTTCTGGATAGCTGCTAATCTTTCTCTAGTTAATCTCGTTGTTAATGATTCTCCAACCATTATAGAAATATATATATTTCTAAACATTAATCTTTTCAATTACGAAATTCTTTCAGAACTTCAAAAATTCGAAGAATTTTGAAAGCTGTTATTAATTTTCAGAAATTGCAAAGCAATTTCCATTTATAAATATTTTTTTATTTTATAAATATTTTATTTTGCTAGATTTTACGCTGTTTTTAGTCGTTTTTTGATGATTTTGTGACAGTTTTTGATCAATTTTAACTGGAAACCGGAGGGTAAAGTAGTCGATTTTTAATGTTAATTTCCATAGGAAAAAGCTGTTAGAAATTATTTTTATGATTTTTTGATGATTTTTTCACATATTTTCATATTTTTCATTGATTTTTCACCTTTTTTGCTGATTTTATACCATTATTTAACAAAAAACATCAATAATCGCCGGAGGGTAAAACGGTTGATTTTTAATGTTAATTCTCGTAGACTTTTCCACCTAGAAATTTATTTTTTTAATTAAAAATATAAAATATTTTATATATATATAATGAATAAATCGATCGTCGACGATATTGTAATTCAACTTAACCAGCTTCACGAAATTCCCGAAATCACTGCTATAATCACACAAAAAAAAATATTACACTTTAACGCTAACTATCTTGTAGATGAATTTCGTAAAATTGAGTCTGCACGGGCTAAGGATTATCCAACTTATCGATCAGAGTATCGTGTTATTAAAACATTGATACGACAACGTAATATAATAATTTATTATCTTAAGAAATTTGGTAATGATAATGTGTTAGATGAACTTATTGAACTTAGCCAACTTCTTAATCCACTATTGAAAACGATTGGAGATGTATTTGAGGAGGAAAAAAATATAGCTCAGTTTGCCGAGCAATTTGATAATAGTTGTATGTAGAAAATCTTTCAGATTTTGCAATCTTAGAAATGCTTGCATTTCCATTTTAATAAATTTATTTTTTTTTAATGAAAATTTGGAGAATTTTTTAAGCCCAACAAAATGAGACTTTACAATCAAATCTATCAGAGTATGATGAATATATACCTTCAGCACCATCTCTTACAGATGCTGGATCAATATTAAAAAACTTGGCGGCAGAACTAATGGATGGAAAATCTGTAATCTCATTATTATAAAAGGCAATAACTGGTCTTGGAATATGATTTTTACTCGCATCTGGTCTTTTATTACGATTATTTTCACCAGGAGTAACTATTCGTAAATTATCGACACGATTATTTAACTTATTGCGATCAATATGATCCACCACATATCCAGCCGGAATCTCTCCAATAAATACTTCAACAATAAATCTGTGAACCTGATACGATTTTATTTTTCCTCCAAGATTTATACTGATAAGTAAATATCCTTTATTATTAACACAACCAATTTCTTTTCTTAATCGCTTATTTCTAATCATTCCATCTCGACAGGCCTCGTAGTTAACGTAAATCGGATGCGGGCGGTATTCGTTTGAACTCATTATATAATTATACGGGAATTTCTTTGTTTAATTGGAATTGTATATTTAATTTTTTTAGATAATCTTCCGGGGTTTGAATAACATCTCCGCGGTGTTTTACATGTTGATGTGTGTCATAATATAATTTTATTGTTCTATAGTTTGCAGCGTGATGATCCGCACATAACTGAACTTTACCTCGTACCCCAATACCACATACGATACAAGGTCTTGGCCCTGTACTCCCGCGTTTAATATTTCTATTATGAGTATAACAATACTCTCCGACACAACGTCGTTGACATTTTATTTTACTACCGATCGGTAACCAATTACACGTATTTCGGTTGTTTGAATCGGATTTCATATCCATATATAATATATATTTTAATTATTTTTTTTTCATTTAAATATAAAACACTATTGTATATATTATAATTGTATATTTATGGCAGTATCAAGTAAACCTTATTTTTCACTTGATGCAAAATCTGGATTATCACTGCGAGGACTTGATAAAGGTCTTAAAAAACTAAGAAAATTCGCCATGAAAGAATTTCGCCTTGACGGAGCCTTAGGTATGTTTACCAGTTACCGAATAATGGCGGAAAGATTTTATGATGGCACAATAGATGAAGTTCGTGCGATGAATATAATATCATTACTCGGTAATTTTACATATTATTGCAAAGTAAAATGGATAAAATATGACGATGAAACTGGATGGGTTATCCGAGATAATTATAATCCGGTGATGAGAGACGGGAGAAATGTAATATTTAGTAGCGATATGGATCCCAGAGCGGTCGTTGGAATTGATAGCCATTATTATAATAGAGCTTATCCCGAAACTCTTGTGATGTACGGGCTATACAGAATTCATACAGATATTGATCACGATAGAATGTATCCAATGAGAAAATCTGATTTAATAAATTGCGTTGCAGAACGAGTTATGGAACATTTTGAAAATTCTTCACGAGGACACGGATTAACTGAACAACGACGTGAAAAGATTATAAGCTGGGGAAAAAGGATGATTGAAAAAGGTGGAGCATTAATTAGCGATGTTGCTGAATTACAAAAACTTTTGAGATTTCCTATTTCAGTTAAATCGTTAACCGGAGAGGTATTGCATAAATGTAAATATAAATCAGATAAAGCGGCAATTGAAATTATCGATCATAATGGACACGCCTGGAATTATAATGTTACTGAATTCCCTAAAAATAAAAATATAAAATATATAAATGAATTTAACGGGAATATATTTGATACTATTGCCGCGGTACACAAAGATGATCCAACAGGAATTTGGTTATTTAGGAGTGATAATGAAGAAGAAATGGATTTTGACCAATTTGTAAAAACTAACGGGGAATTACACCGAACTGAAGAATTAAATAATCGTATGAGAAATGTTACAAAGGATTTTGTAGAAAATTTTGATGAAAATATATTACTTAACTCTTTTACTATATCATCGGTGGCTGCCCATTATGCCAGAGAAAAGAATTCCTGGAGAAAAACCCCTAAAATGTTTCTGGAGGACGTAAAATTAAGTTGTGTTGAGTATAGTCACGGAGGATTATGGAATACCAAATACGATATTAATGGATTAATTTCTGCAGATATGAGCGCTAGTTATCCAGGAGGGTTTTTAGGAATGGGAGAGTGTTCCGAATATTTTAAACGTTTTGGACATCCAACGCATGAAATGGCTCGTGTTGCAATAAATGGAGATTTACCTAATTTTGATAAACCAGGATTTGCTAAGGTTATTGCATTTCAATTTAGAACTGGATTACACCCTTGTAGTTATTGCTGGCTTGGCAAACATATGTCTGAGAAGAATTGGATGCCAATAGTATTGTTGCGATATATGCTAGATAGTGGTATGTTAACTATGTTGAAAGTTAGTGAAGCAATAATAAGTTATGGAAGTCAAAAAGATATTTGGCTACCAACACCAGACTTAAATAGAGAGATTAAAAAAGTAAGAGAGAATTTCCCTGAATACGATGAAGAGAAGATTATGGAAACTGCTAAACAAATATATTGTGATAGAGAGAAATCAGCAAAAGATTTAGGAAGAAAAATCATTGGAAAGTTTACTCCAGGAGGGAGATTTAATAACGCTAGATACTCTTCTAGATTAGTAATTGATCCAACTGAAGAGAAAATTATTATTAAAAATCTTAATGATACTAATAGATTTGCAACGGATACAAAGGCATTATTATCAAATGGGAAAGAATACGGTACTATTATAACTTACATAGATGGAGAAAGTCCTCAATACGCACATTTAAGATCTTCTATGTTAGCTTATACAAGTATTAATTTATTCTCGATGATAAATAGATTCCCAGATATTGCTGTAAGAGTTGCCACAGATTCGATGTATTTCCATAAAAAACATATTGATAAAGTTACACCGTATTTAGGTGGAACTGCTAGTAGTTCTAATTGGGGAACTTGGAGAATTAAGAAAGAAAAATTACACTGTTATAATCATCATGTAGATGTTGAAATACTTGATAGTTATCGAGGTAAAAACGTTAACATTTCTAATCCTGAAATTTCTAATGCTCCATCAATATTTGATCCGATAACTCGCTATAAGATAATTTATTTAAACGGTTGTGGCGGGAGTGGAAAGACTGAAAGAGTAATAAGATTGTATAAAAATCTTGATATAATAGTTCTAACACACACTCACGCACTAGCAAAATACTTAGGAGAACGAGGAGTAAGAGCTATGACTTATCACAGTTTCTTTAGGTGGAAAGGTGATAAATGGGATCCTTCTCGAATGGGTAATAAATATATTCCACGATATATTCTTTGGGATGAAATATGTACAGTACCATTAGATATATTAAAACAATTTCTAGGTTGGTTATCAAAGAATAATGTTAAGATAATTATGTGCGGAGATGACGGTCAACCACCTCCATTTATCGGAAAACCTCCTCATGAATGGCTGAAGGCTAATGTAGATTATTACGAGGAAGTAATGGAAGATTACAGATCACTAGATAATGAAATAAAAAATTTAAAATCTAGAATAAGACGGCAACCTGATTATGAGCAATGTAGAGTTCTCAGAGAAGTTATTAATGAAACAATGGAAGATGAATTTTTAAGATCTTGGAAACCAACCGATAAAGTATTTGCGAGTTTAAAAATAACTCGGGATGATCTTCAACGACAATTATTTGAGATACACAAAGAGAAATTTCCTAATGAAAAAGTACCATTATGTTACAGACCACGTGATACAAGAAAACAAAATATTGATGTTGAAATTCCAGGTGGTGGAATTGAGGAATTAGTGTTAAATGAAATTGTACACGTAGATATTGATGTAGTTGAAGACGCATTAAATATTGAAAATTCACCTTGGATGCTAGGATACGCCGCAACAATACACTCATCACAAGGATTAACTATTGAGGATAAAATTATCTGGATCGTAGATAATCGTATCGAGTGGTCGAATTTAGTTTATTTAGCGGTATCTAGAGCTAGACGAATAAATCAATTGAGAAGAGTTATCATTAAAGATACATCACACTAACTAATTTTTCGTGATGGTAATTGAGTATCCTTAGGAATCACTTGTAATTGTTCACGTGTAAAACCCCGCTGAGGAGCAGTTGAATCCAGTCTATAGATTGGAGGTCTACCCGTAGATCGTGTTATACCAGATATATTATGCGTGGTGACACTCCAAATAGGATCAGTAGCTCTTTTTTTACCACCCTCAAGCTCTCCTGGTTCGTATAAGTACCTAATAGTAACATTACTACCAAGAATTGGTTGGAAAACATTATCTTTTTGTGGAATTTTATTTATAGATGTTTTCTTAATCGCGTTGATAGGTTTCATGTTAATTGTTCTAGTAATCTCATTATTTATCGCAGTAATCACAGCTGGTAATCTTTTAACCCATTCACGGGATCTTTTTTCTTGGATGAATTCTTTTGCGTATTGATATCCAAATAACCGCTCAGCGAGAGTTCTATTAAATCTCTCTACAATTGCCTGATCGCGATGTAGCGCAGTATACCCTCGTCTGATGGTGACATTATGAGTTTTCATCGTAGATGTAACAACACCTTGAAATTCCTTGCCAGGATCAACTTGTAATAGATTTGGCCAACGTAGTGGACCTTTACGATAAATCTTTTCAAATGCATCGGAGACTTCTTTTGACGACTTTGTTTTTAATGGTATTGCTTGTTTATATCTACTAGCGATATCAACTACGGTTAACGCGTATTTATAACCGTTATCACGAGGAAGAAATAATATATCGGCTTGATGAACTTCATTCGGTACAAAAACATCAAAATGAGAATAATTAATTTTTTTAGGACCCGGAAGATAAATTTGCCATAACGCCTGTTTAGATAACCAATCTTTCGCGGTTTTATATTTCACTGATGCGGCGGTGGCTAGTTTTTTAATTGCTGCGTAACCTTTCCAGTAGCCAGTAGGTGAGTAATAAATAGATTCCATATTAAAATGCTAGTATTTTCAATTACCACTTCCAAGCATCAGTTTACCCTTCATAGCAGATTTTACCAACCACGAAGCCAACTTTTCTTTGAAGGTTTTATCAGAAATAGCATTTAATGTATGAATTAATTTCACATCTGCTAGATGTCTATGTTGTAAATTGCTGCTTTTATAAGCGACATCATGAAGATGACAAGCTTTATCAATAGCGTTTATTGGATATTCACCGGGTTTGGGTAGATTTTGATCATCAAGTCTGATATCTAATCGTGTTCCCGGTCCACAGTAGCTATATCCTGGAAGGTGCTTTTCTCCTGGATACTTTGCCCACGGTGTTCCTGGGAGTTTTGCTAACTTGGCTGCAATATCACCTCCTCTTTTTTTAAAACCTTGGTTGGACCAAGGGAAGTAAATCTAAATTTTTTCGTATTACACTGTACACACTTACCAGAAAGCGCTGATCGATTATTTTTAGTTGTAATCGTCGTCAAGTCATTTGTGCCAGTACGCGTCCTACATTTCACACAATATAAATCCATAATTATATATATAACAGCATGAATGTAATTGATTATTCAGCTACGAGACGACGAGAACCTATTAAACACCAAGCAATGTTACCAAACTCTATTCGCGCGATTATCATCGGACCATCTGGATGCGGCAAGACACAACTACTACTTAATTTAATAACGAGATGGATGAAGTGGGATAAGTTGTATATGATTGCTCCGAGTGTAGATGATCAGCGATGTTATGAAGTATTAAAGGATTTTAATGATGCAGCGCAAGAAATTAACGGCGATGATATTATCGAGTTTATAACCGATATCGAAGAGGCACCTAGTATTGACTCCATTGACGGAAGTATTAACAATTTAGTCGTATATGATGATATCATGTTAGATAATCAAAAAAATCCTGCTAGAATATTTTCCAGAGGTAGACATAAAAACACCGACGTGATATATGTAACTCAACGGTACACTCAAATACCAAAAGTAATCAGAGATAACTGCAATTTGTTATGCGTATTTAATGGAGTTGATACTCATACTCTTAGAAATATTTGGCAAACTTGGTGCGGTGGTGATATGGATCATAATCAATTTAAAAATTTCTTTAGTATAGCTAAAGCCACTCCACATGGATTTGTGACGATAAATTTATCAGACCCTCGGACAAGATATCGTGTAGGACTTGATAAAATATTTAGCTAGGAATAATGAAATTTTTTTAATTGTTTCTGTGTTCGCGCTAGTTCATCAGCATAGTATTCCAGTTCTTCTATGTATCTATTTTCGATAGTAGTACAATTTTCACAAGTGGTCAATTTTCCACCACCAGAGATTATCTCTTGCCGGTATTTATCACACTGTTGTTGAAGTTGTTCTATCTCTTCTTTATATTTTCCATGTTGATTATGTAATAGTTTTTTTAATTTATCTATTTGATTCTGTTGCAACTGAAAATCCTGTTGTTGCTGTTCTATCTGCTTCTGGTATTTATCACATTGTTGTTGGAACTGCTGTTGCTCACGTAATTGTTGTTGTGATTTTTCATTAAGATTATAATTTATAAGCTCCAGGTTGCTGATTATACTATCTTTTTTTGTTATTTTTGAATTCAGTTGATGGATTTCTTCTTGAGATTTTTTTAGCTGATGGATTTCTTCTCGAGATTTTTTTAATTCTTTTTGTAAATTCTCGAGATCATTCTCATAAGTATTTTTTAAATTCTCGAGATCATTCTCATAAGTATTTTTTAAATTCTCGAGATCATTCTCATAATCATCTTTTGAATTATCAGTGGTATTATCACTGACAGTCTCTGTATCCTCGATAGAGTGTAATGTATTATCAACAACCCCATCAGAGGGGATTAATGACCCTGGAATAGTTGGATTCTCATCTGCAATTTTATTTAGAAATTTATTTAATATATTCAGTTTCTTACGACTATTTAACGGTATTCCCCATATGGAATATACCCTAGGAATCCCAATATGATATCGTTGTGCAATATTCGCAATAGTATCTCTACCACGAGCTTGTTGTATTTCTCGAATTTGTTCAGAAGTTAATGAGGTTGATTTTATTGGCATTATAAATTATTCAACAAAAAAAATTATTAATAATTATTTATGATAAATTAACACAATTATTAATAATATATTCGATAATTATCAAATAATATGATAATATAATTACCGATAATTATTCATAAACGAAGCAGTTTTTTTTTTAGGTCTTAGAAATAGCAAAATACAAGTTAGCGATTTTTTTTAAGTTCAGATTAAGTGGAAGACTAAGTTGCAAAAAATCATTAAGTCGCAGAATGATAAACGGAGAGTTAGAGATTTTTTTGTTAAGTCTCCGTTTGATGAATGGAGGACTAAAGTTGCAAAATGGGGGACCAAAAGTAACGGAAACCCCTCCTGCTGCTCAGTCAGAACTCTTAATTTTAGACATACGTTCAAGTACAGACTTAAGTTTCAAGTACAGACATAAGTTTCAAGTCCAGACACAAGTTTCAAGTACAGACATAAGTTTCAAGTACAGACTTAAGTTTCAAGTCCAGACACAAGTTTCAAGTCCAGACACAAGTTTCAAGTACAGACACAAGTTTCAAGTACAGATATTAAATTCATGTACAGACTTAAGTTTCAAGTACAGACATAAGTTTTTTGGTGAGGTCCAAGTCAGGGCTGGATATAATTAAACATGGAATTTGAGATTGAGTTTTCAATCTCTGCAAATTTAAAGAAACATTGACTCAAGTTCAAGCTAAAGTACAGATCTTTTGATTTCCTTCTTCAAGTACCATTCTCAATCATCATACTTCAAGTACCATGCTCAATCATCCTACTTCTTCAAGTGCCATGCTCAATCATCCTACTTCTTCAAGTATCATTCTCAATCATCCTATTTCTTCAAGTACCATGCTCAATCATCATACTTCTTCAAGTACCATGCTCAATCATCCTACTTCTTCAAGTACCATGCTCAATCATCATACTTCTTCAAGTACCATTCTCAATCATCATACTTCTTCAAGTACCATTCTCAATCATCATACTTCAAGTACCATGCTCAATCATCATACTTCAAGTACCATGCTCAATCATCCTACTTCTTCAAGTACCATGCTCAATCATCATACTTCTTCAAGTACCATTCTCAATCATCATACTTCAAGTACCATGCTCAATCATCATACTTCAAGTACCATGCTCAATCATCCTACTTCTTCAAGTACCATGCTCAATCATCATACTTCTTCAAGTACCATTCTCAATCATCATACTTCTTCAAGTACCATTCTCAATCATCATACTTCAAGTACCATGCTCAATCATCATACTTCAAGTACCATGCTCAATCATCCTACTTCTTCAAGTACCATTCTCAATCATCATACTTCTTCAAGTACCATGCTCAATCATCATACTTCAAGTACCATGCTCAATCATCCTACTTCTTCAAGTGCCATGCTCAATCATCCTACTTCTTCAAGTATCATTCTCAATCATCCTATTTCTTCAAGTACCATGCTCAATCATCATACTTCTTCAAGTACCATGCTCAATCATCCTACTTCTTCAAGTACCATGCTCAATCATCATACTTCTTCAAGTACCATGCTCAATCATCATACTTCTTCAAGTACCATTCTCAATCATCATATTTCTTCAAGTACCATTCTCAATCATCCTACTTCTTCAAGTACCATTCTCAATCATCCTACTTCTTCAAGTACCATTCTCAATCATCCTACTTCTTCAAGTACCATTCTCAATCATCCTACTTCTTCAAGTACCATTCTCAATCATCATACTTCTTCAAGTACCATTCTCAATCATCCTACTTCTTCAAGTACCATTCTCAATCATCCTACTTCTTCAAGTACCATTCTCAATCATCCTACTTCTTCAAGTACCATTCTCAATCATCCTACTTCTTCAAGTATCATTCTCAATCATCATATTTCTTCAAGTACCATTCTCAATCATCCTACTTCTTCAAGTACCATTCTCAATCATCCTACTTCTTCAAGTACCATTCTCAATCATCCTACTTCTTCAAGTACCATTCTCAATCATCATACTTCTTCAAGTACCATTCTCAATCATCATACTTCTTCAAGTACCATTCTCAATCATCATATTTCTTCAAGTACCATGCTCAATCATCATACTTCTTCAAGTACCATTCTCAATCATCCTACTTCTTCAAGTACCATGCTCAATCATCCTACTTCTTCAAGTACCATTCTCAATCATCATACTTCTTCAAGTACCATGCTCAATCATCATACTTCTTCAAGTACCATGCTCAATCATCATACTTCTTCAAGTGCCATGCTCAATCATCATACTTCTTCAAGTACCATGCTCAATCATCATACTTCTTCAAGTACCATTCTCAATCATCCTACTTCTTCAAGTACCATGCTCAATCATCCTACTTCTTCAAGTACCATTCTCAATCATCATACTTCTTCAAGTACCATGCTCAATCATCATACTTCTTCAAGTGCCATGCTCAATCATCATACTTCTTCAAGTACCATGCTCAATCATCATACTTCTTCAAGTACCATTCTCAATCATCCTACTTCTTCAAGTACCATGCTCAATCATCCTACTTCTTCAAGTACCATTCTCAATCATCCTACTTCTTCAAGTACCATTCTCAATCATCATACTTCTTCAAGTACCATTCTCAATCATCATACTTCTTCAAGTACCATTCTCAATCATCATATTTCTTCAAGTACCATTCTCAATCATCATACTTCTTCAAGTACCATTCTCAATCATCATACTTCTTCAAGTACCATTCTCAATCATCATACTTCTTCAAGTACCATTCTCAATCATCCTACTTCTTCAAGTACCATTCTCAATCATCCTACTTCTTCAAGTACCATTCTCAATCATCATATTTCTTCAAGTACCATTCTCAATCATCCTACTTCAGGAGAAGTACTACTACCTCTCAAATCCAGCCCTCTCAGATTAAAACATTTTAACGAAACGTTATCTGCCCATCTAGGTGTGCAGTTAGATTGAGTAATCTCCCATTGATTGCAAGAGTGGCAACAAATCCCATGAAACAGTAACTACATCGGTTTGTGCTGAGTAACATGCTCTATACAGACAGAGAGGCCTAGTAACATCAATATAAGCTGTATGGAATTAAAAAAACAAGTTGGATGGGTTTCATCTTTAAAGAGAAGTTAACTCCATCTGTAAATTTATGACTTGTAGGTTTTTTCTATTTGTCGATTACAGGGTTTCTAACTTTTCAATATTATCACTTTGCCACCTTCACACACTTAAGCACCTTTGGTAGATATCTGTACGGGTCACATTGGCATTCTCTCATCACTATAACCATAATAATAACTCCAGGTGTGGTGCTTGATATAGAAATATAATTTAATATTGCTGTTAATTTTCACTACATCTGGATACATACAAGAAAGTTTTATCTTGTCTTAGTGTTCACTTTTTAGTTATATACATAATGCGTTACTGATTTATACTTGTATTGTACGTCACTGGGTCTGTCCTACAGGTAACATTGTTGCACAATGGCTGTTGTAATGTTTACTTTGTAAGTATCAATAAAAAGCACTTTTCTTGTCTGCAAAATTAGTTTTCAAACAAATACCATGCTCCAAATAGGGTGATTATTGTTATTGTTATTATTATTATTATTATTATTATTATTATTATTATTAATTGTATTATTATTATTATTATTGTTGTTATTATTATTGTTATTGATATTATTATATTGTTATTATTATTATTGTTGTTGTTGTTATTATTATTTTATAATTGTTATTATTATTATTTGTGTTATTATTATTGTTGTTATTATTATTTTTCTTCTTCTTCTTCTTCTTCTTCTTCTTCTTCTTCTTCTTCTTCTTCTTCTTCTTCTTCTTCTTCTTCTTATTACTATTCCACTAATTAACAAACTTTTAAAATATGTATATATGTTGTTTTCTCCCAAAGTTCTAAATACAATTACTGTATCCTCCTCATTGGAATCTATCTCAAATCATTTTTTTAGCCAAAAATTAAAAGTGATGTTTCTGTATATTGTAGATCTTGTCGTATATGTCACATGGTAAGAAAATCAAATCAGAGATACCAAAGGCACATCTGCAAACTATTCCTGCATTTGATGAGCCATTTAGTATAATAAGGGTAGATTGTGTCATCCCTTTACCATAAGCCAAGTTAAGCAACTGATACTTGTTATTGATTATGTGCAAGATTATGCACAAGATTTCAAGAAGACATTCTTTCGAGGAATATAAAAATAAAGATCATTGTTAAAGCTATGGCAAGGTGTTTTTACACATTTGGCATTCACAGAAGTACAGGAAAGATTTGGGACTAAGGTGTTCATTTGTTATTGTTTCTTGTTAGGGAATCCTTATACAGTTGGAAAGAAAAGAAGTGACTTGGATTTCATGCGCCTGCATGGCAAAACAGAAATAATTATGTCATAGTAATATGTTAAAGGAGTATGTTGACAGAGGTGTGTAAATTATTCAGCTAATTTAATAGTAACTGTTCCACACACTGAATATTTAAATGAAGATTTGAAATCAGACTCTAGTGACTTTGAAATGACCAATATTCGCAATTCAGAAATATTGGACAATCTGGACCAAACACTTTAGCATCTGCTACCACAAAAGATGAGTGAACTAAAACAAATAAAATCTACCATATCACATTGAAATTGTAGATTCTACACTAATGAAACAACATCCATACAGGATGAATCCTCTCAAACAAAACTATTTAAAGAAATAAGTTAAGTTTTTGCTTTAGAATGACTTAACCAAGTAAATGTAAATTTAGTTCTGGTGCCAAAACAAGATACTACTATCTGTGTGTTTACTGATTACAGAAAATAAATGGTGTCGCCAATACAGCTTGATTTCCAATACCCAGAATCAATGATTGCATTGACAAAATTGGAAATGACAAATGTCTTACCAAGTTTCACCTCTTGAAGGGATTCTGGCACATTCCAATTCTATAAACAGCAAAGGAAATTTCAGTATTTATAATTCCAAATGGATTTATCCAATATATGTTTATGCTGTATTTTCCAAACCACTCCAGTGGTCTTGTGACTAAAGCATTGATTTAAACTCATCTTCATAAAAAAACTAATGAACAGCTCCTTTGCCTGCCATTGCAAACATTTATAAAAACTCAAAATGTCATAATATATAGTATTAACCTACGTCTTTTTGCTAAATGGTGTGACATTAGCCTTTGTGGAGGATAGTTGACTGACCTCAGACTTATTATTTTCCAGATCTAAAGACTGAACATTTTATTTATTATGTAGCTGTGGGCTACATCATTTGATTTGCTGATGGTGACATAATTTTGCTGACCTGAATGTATGCCATGTAAACTAATACAATTACCCTTCATTTATCATCTGTTATCTGTAGCCTATTGTAAACATTGTCTATTGTAAACTAATACAATTACCCTTCATTTGTCATCTGTTATCCATTGTCTATTGTGTGTCATACATCAGTGTTTAATATTTTCATCATCTTCTAAAAAAGATCACTGGTCCAGTCTCAAAGAGATTTTTAAACAGAGCAAATAGATGTTTCAGATCTGTACAAATCAAATCAATCCATTCTTATGATATAATTTGGCTTCTTTTACTAGAAGTTGTATGACCTTAAAAAAAAGTACATTGAACATGATTCATTTAAATATAAGAGAAAGCAGGTTTGCACATTTTATGTGAAGACATGGTGTTTCTTCAAAATTTATTCATTTGCTTCTTATGTAATTGTTGCTGTTTTGTAATTTATGACATCTACTTAAAGTCAATTCTTCTCTACTACAGTAATAAACAGAATGTGTAATGGACTGTACATTCTATAGCAGATTTTTATTTTGTCTTAGGTCGTCACAAAGCCATGTATCTGAGCGAAGTTGCCCGGATGAGCCTTCAGTTTGGTGACATAGAGAAGGGTGTGAGGTTTCACCATTTGGCAGCTGACACAGCCTTGGAGAAATCTCGATATTCTGATGCTCAAATCAATGAAGTTAATGAACAGATGCTGGTCCTGATTGCAAGTGCCTATGATCAAGGGTTTGTTATTTATTGATTGCATGTACTGATTATCAAGGGTTTGTTATTTGTTGATTGCAAATGCCTATGATCAAGGGTTTGTTTTTTGTTGATTGCAAGTGCCGATTATCAAGGGTTTGTTATTTGTTGATTGCCAATGCCTATGAGCAAGGGTTTGTTATTTGTTGATTGCATGTGCCGATTATCAAGAATTTGTTATTTGTTGATTACAAATGCCTATGAGCAAGGGTTTGTTATTTGTTGATTGCAGGTGCCTATGATTAAGGGTTTTGTTGATTGCAAGTGCCGATAATCAAGAATTTGTTATTTGTTGATTGCAAATGCCTATGAGCAAGGGTTTGTTATTTGTTGATTGCAGGTGCCTATGATCAAGGGTTTGTTATTTGTTGATTGCAAGTGCCGATTATCAAGAATTTGTTATTTGTTGATTGCAAATGGCTATGAGCAAGGGTTTGTTATTTGTTGATTGCAAGTGCCAATTATCAGGAGTTTGTTATTTGTTGATTGCAGGTGCCTATGATCAAGGTTTGCTTTTTGTTGATTGCAAGTGCTGATTATCAAGAATTTGTTATTTGTTGATTGCATGTGCCAATTATCAGGAGTTTGTTATTTGTTGATTGCAAGTGCTGATTATCAAGAATTTGTTATTTGTTGATTGCAAGTGCCAATTATCAGGAGTTTGTTATTTGTTGATTGCAAGTGCTGATTATCAAGAATTTGTTATTTGTTGATTGCAGGTGTATACATTCTACTTACCTTTACCCATTCACCATAGGTAGGAAAGCCAACTCATCTTTACCAAATACTCATATGATATGTAGAAAATCCTACCAATTTTTACCAAATACTCATATGATATGTAGAAAATCCTACCAATTTTTACCAAATACTCATATGATATGTAGAAAATCCTACCAATTTTTACCAAATACTCATATGATATGTAGAAAATCCTACCAATTTTTACCAAATACTCGTATGATACGTAGAAAATCCTACTAATTTTTACCCACTCAACATATTTTTTGTAGGAAATACTACTCCCTTGTCCCAACCAACAATAGATTAGATAGTAAGTCTAAGTCCTTATTCATCTTAAGAATAAGGGAATCCATGCTCCAGGAATTCTTTCGACACAATGCAAAATTTATTGTACTGATTTGTCTTTTCATGTCAAGACCAATGTTACCGTCCAAAGCAAGGCAGGCTGGACAGAGTTGGAACAGTGTCCTTCACCTTCCATCCCAGAAGGAGGCAAATGCAATTGCTGCCATCACATCCTTTCTTTGTTACCATGGTTACCATTGGACAGGTACATTTCTGTCTGTCAAGTTAAGGTTTTTGTTTAGGAAAGTTTCTATAGTGGAATATATTTTCCATGTACATACTTCTAGTTGAATTTTGTTTGATTAGGATTTTTAACGTAGCTTTAACAATTTTTCAGTCATATCGCTACGATGTCTGCAGTGAGGCAGTTTATAGTGATGTCTAGCACTGAGACATCATGCCGCAGACATGTAGCATGATGTCTCACCCAGTCACATTATCCTGACACCAGGCCGACCAGTCCTAACACTAACCTCTTAATGCTGAGCGTCAAGCGAGGCAGCTGTTAGTACCATTTTTGTAAGTCTTTGGTATGACTCGGCCGGGGATCGAACCGACGACCTCGCGCTTCCGGGGCGGATGCTCTAACCACTAGGCCACCGG
The DNA here is from genome assembly GCA_030141615.1 of Unio pictorum. NCBI lineage: Eukaryota > Metazoa > Mollusca > Bivalvia > Unionida > Unionidae > Unio > Unio pictorum. The sequence goes on along the minus strand of JARLTB010000202.1, from coordinate 1,806,793 downwards.
AGCGGTTAAAGGAAATCTTCAGACAGTATAATTTGCACAACTAGCATTATTGGCTGCTTAAATTATAAAATTTTAATACCATTTTCTATCATTATCTCTCCTGTCAGTTATTTACTCTAGGAGTTTTTAAAGAATATGTTAGAATTAATGTCTTCCATGCCGATCCATGTGTTATGCTAAACAAGTCCAGTATAGAAACTTAAGACTTTGGGATATGACCAGAGTGGTCTGTTCACAACAGTTTCATAGTTGTGAGAAAATTAGAAGAATGGGAAATTCAGGTTTTAGGATATGATAGGTCATGGTCCGTAGATGAGCACAATTATTTTGGAGATTCATAAAATGTGTGAATAATGGGGGTTTTCTGCAGACTTCTACATTTATTTGATGCTTATACCATTTGTCTTATTATTTGTTGCTAATAATGACATGGTATGATAAACAATGTTGTTCCTAGCTGAAACTAACTCTGCAATTATGAATATCAATATATAATGAACATCAGGTTTGGATCCCTTCTTCACTCAAACCCTACAATCCATCCCATTTTTAGTTTCTCATTTTTGTTTGTTAGTCATATTGAGGAGCTGTTCTCACTTGATTCTGCAGGACCATATACGGCAGTGTATAAAAAAACATAATTGCTATTATAAATATTGCAGAGCCAGTGCCCAACAAGAATAGCAATCTTTTAAGGACCACATGAGTTGCAAGTGGCCATATAATCTCAATGACAGGCCAGGAGGGGGAACAAGAAACAAAGTTTCTCCACCCCTGAGCTTCCTGTTAGCTGTCAGTGGCTGATTCTTCATCATTCCATTTTTCATTGAATAGACCTATAAGGAGATGGAATAAGAAACAGTAATGAGATGGAATAAGAAACAATAATGAGATGGAATAAGAAACAATAATGAGATGGTATAAGAAACAGTAATGAGATGGAATAAGAAACAGTAATGAGATGGAATAAAAATCAGTATTGACATGGAATAAAAATCAGTAATGAGATGGAATAAGAAACAGTAATGAGATGGAATAAGAAACAGTAATGAGATGGAATAAGAAACAATACTGAGATGGAATAAGAAACAATAATGAGATGGAATAAGAAACAATAATGAGATGGAATAAGAAACAATAATAAGATGGTATAAGAAACAGTAATGAGATGGAATAAGAAACAATAATGAGATGGAATAAGAAACAATAATGAGATGGAATAAGAAACAATAATGAGATGGAATAAGAAACAATAATGAGATGGAATAAGAAACAATAATAAGATGGTATAAGAAACAGTAATAAGATGGAATAAGAAACAATAATGAGATGGAATAAGAAACAATAATGAGATGGTATAAGAAACAGTAATGAGATGGAATAAGTAACAGTAATGAGATGGAATAAAAATCAGTATTGACATGGAATAAAAATCAGTAATGAGATGGAATAAAAAACAGTAATGAGATGAAATAAGAAACAATACTGAGATGGAATAAGAAACAGTAATGAGATGGAATAAGTACCAGTAATGAGATGGAATAAAATCAGTAATGAGATGGAGTAAGGAGATGGAATAAAAATCAGTAATGTAATGGAATAAGAAACAGTAATGAGATGGAATAAAAATCAGTAATGAGATCGAATAAGAAACAGTAATGAGATGGAATAAGAAACAGTAATGAGATCGAATAAGAAACAGTAATGAGATGGAATAAGAAACAGTAATGAGATGGAATAAAAAACAATAATGAGATGGAATAAGAAACAATAATAAGATGGTATAAGAAACAGTAATGAGATGGAATAAGAAACAATAATGAGATGGAATTAGAAACAATAATGAGATGGAATAAGAAACAATAATGATATGGAATAAACAATAATAAGATGGTATAAGAAACAGTAATGAGATGGAATAAGAAACAATAATGAGATGGAATAAGAAACAATAATGAGATGGAATAAGAAACAATAATGAGATGAAATAAGAAACAATAATGAGATGGAATAAGAAACAATAATGAGATGGAATAAGAAACAATAATGAGATGGAATAAGAAACAATAATGAGATGAAATAAGAAACAATAATGAGATGGAATAAGAAACAATAATGAGATGGAATAAGAAACAATAATGAGATGGAATAAGAAACAATAATAAGATGGAATAAGAAACAATAATGAGATGGTATAAGAAACAGTAATGAGATGGAATAAGAAACAGTAATGAGATGGAATAAAAATCAGTATTGACATGGAATAAAAATCAGTAATGAGATGGAATAAGAAACAGTAATGAGATGGAATAAGAAACAGTAATAAGATGGAATAAGAAACAATACTGAGATGGAATAAGAAACAATAATGAGATGGAATAAGAAACAATAATGAGATGGAATAAGAAACAATAATAAGATGGTATAAGAAACAGTAATGAGATGGAATAAGAAACAATAATGAGATCGAATAAGAAACAGTAATGAGATGGAATAAAAATCAGTAATGAGATCGAATAAGAAACAGTAATGAGATGGAATAAGAAACAGTAATGAGATCGAATAAGAAACAGTAATGAGATGGAATAAGAAACAATAATGAGATGGAATAAGAAACAATAATAAGATGGTATAAGAAACAGTAATGAGATGGAATAAGAAACAATAAAGATATGGAATAAGAAACAATAATGAGATGGAATAAGAAACAATAATGAGATGGAATAAGAAACAATAATGAGATGGAATAAGAAACAATAATGAGATGAAATAAGAAACAATAATGAGATGGAATAAGAAACAATAATGAGATGGAATAAGAAACAATAATGAGATGGAATAAGAAACAATAATAAGATGGTATAAGAAACAGTAATAAGATGGAATAAGAAACAATAATGAGATGGAATAAGAAACAATAATGAGATGGTATAAGAAACAGTAATGAGATGGAATAAGTAACAGTAATGAGATGGAATAAAAATCAGTATTGACATGGAATAAAAATCAGTAATGAGATGGAATAAGAAACAGTAATGAGATGGAATAAGAAACAGTAATGAGATGGAATAAGAAACAATACTGAGATGGAATAAGAAACAGTAATGAGATGGAATAAGTATCAGTAATGAGATGAAATAAAATCAGTAATGAGATGGAGTAAGGAGATGGAATAAAAATCAGTAATGAGATGGAATAAGAAACAGTAATGAGATGGAATAAAAATCAGTAATGAGATTGAATTAGAAACAGTAATGAGATGGAATAAGAAACAGTAATGAGATGGAATAAGAAACAGTAATGAGATGGAATAAGAAACAGTAATGAGATGGAATAAGAAACAGTAATGAGATGGAATAAGAAACAATACTGAGATGGAATAAGAAACAGTAATGAGATGGAATAAGAAACAGTAATGAGATGGAATAAGAAACAATAATGATATGTAATAAGTATCAGTAATGAGATGAAATAAAATCAGTAATGAGATGGAGTAAGGAGATGGAATAAAAATCATAATGAGATGGAATAAGAAACAGTAATGAGATGGAATAAAAATCAGTAATGAGATGGAATAAGTAACAGTAATGAGATATAATAAGAAAAAGTAATGAGATGGAATAAGAAACAGTAATGAGATGGAATAAAAATCAGTAATGAGATGGAATAAGAAACAGTAATGAGATGGAATAAAAACCAGTAATGAGATGAAATAAGAAATGGCCAACCGTCATCTCCCCATTCCCTTCCCTTTAGCTTTTGTCATGAACACCCTTGCAGTCAACTGGGAGGGAATTTAGCATGTACCTTCCCATTAATTTAAAAAAAAACATTAATTTAGAAAGTGAGGTGCATAAACTGCTCAATGACCTCATCAATATGACCACAGATGTAGCCAGGAAAATATTTTAGTGAACTCAATGCTTCTCAATCAATGAAGGTCAATACTATTCTGTCCATGTCAGGAGAAACCCTTTCTTCACGCCAGGCTCAATTCAGAGAGGCCTTGCATGAAAATAGGAGTTCTACCCTTCTGTCACAGAGAAGATCACAACAGCTAAATGGCCTGCCTTTTTGAAGGCATATGAGGTAATGTCAGACCACTCTTAACCCCCCATTCTCCAACTAACTTCTTTCTTTTACATTTTGAAGATAGCTGGCTTTCTGAAGAATACTAAGCTAGCCCATTTCACATTCAAGAGATACCATTCCATTTTATTTGGGATTTTCCTACATGATGGAGATGATATATGGCAGCAACAATGACCTTTTGGTCTTGTTGACCAATTCTGATATATCAGGTCCCATACATATTCTGGGTATTAGCATGGGTCAGTCCCCCATCTTCCACCTTGCTGAAGCATGTCTAGAAGACATGCTTCCAGATAGCACTAGCTTCATTTTCCTGGTTGAGTTAACTGCATGTGCTGTCCATTGACACTTGCTACATACAATTCTGTTACAATGGCTTAGTCATATTAATGATGGAACTAGGTTTGGCTTTGAGAAACAGGTTCAATCAGCAAATGACTACCTTTCCTAAATTAATCTGTCAAGAGAAGCAGGATCTGGACTGTGCTCTCATCAGAGACTGTCGAGTCACAATGATAATATCCACTAAGGTTGCCAAAAATTCTGGAGACTGGAAAGCAAAACATATTCCCACAAGTTGGCTTAAGTGGGTTACTAGATTAGCTTACCCAGATGAACTCTCACTGATTCAGGTACAGCTCATGAACAATTTGAACCACAAATACCGGTAAGAGCAATTTCACTGAGACTGGTCTTTGAACATAATTTCTGAATTTGAGGCATACTGGAGTCAGTTGGCTGGCACACACAGTCTTCTTTCTTGCGTGATTTACATGGTAAAGATCTTGTCAGCTTCTGGTATCTCTACAAACAGTTATAATGCCCCCATTAACAACAGTTATAATGCCCCCATTAACAACAGCACAACATCAGTCCCAAGAATGACCTTGTAACTTTTACTGTATTCACTGGGAAACTGTTGAATCCAAGGAAATCGTCAGGTCATGGATCGCTTAAGGATTGGTCATTCACATCTAATGTTAAAAGTTATTAGAACAGTAATATTGGTAGCAGTTCAATGTGAAATCATCACTTTACTTATTCTCATTATGTTAATGTGATGTGATCTGGTAATTTAATTGACAGAAAAGATAATTTTGTTGTAAATTATGTCTCTGTAAAAATACTTACCTAATCACATTGCTATCAATCCATCCCTGCAAATACAAACATCCTGTTAACAATGTTGCTCTTTTTAAAACTCATAATAAGTTGACACATAGTGGGAAGAAGGGGATGTGATCTGTAAGAATTAGTCCCCTTTATCTGTACCATACACATGGCCCTGGGTGATCTAAAACACTCACCTTTACTGATCATTGTTACCTTGACTCTGTCCATGTTAGTTGGAGTTTCGGACTGCAAGTAGCTTTACCATGAGTTAGTGGTTCTTAATGGGTTTTATCTGGGCTCTTCCTCCACCAGTTATACTGGCAGCCATATAGCCTATCTTAGGCTCAGAAATATTAAATCCAAAACAAAAACAACTGTACCATACAGACAGCAAATGGGTTTTTTCACCTTTCAGCAAATGTTGAATTTTTGAGGTAGCAGAAAGTAATTCTCAAATTTGTTAATTAGATTATGTGAAGGTGAATATTTTCAGAGAAACATAATTTACTTCAAAATTTCCTTTTTACTTTAATTAAAGAAATCCAAACTAAGATACCAACCATTTAAATGGGGATTTCCCTTTAACCTGTGCTATTCTATTTTTTCAACTGAAAGAATGGATATAATAGCTTCTTGTTTTTACAATCTGTGCAAGAATTAATTTCTCAAACTATTGCAGGGCTAGAATTCTTTGAAAATACTATTCTAGCCCCCTCCATGTACAAAATTAAGTGGTTAGTCTTAACTTTGTAAGAGGCATATTTGTTGACGTTCAAAACAGATGGCTTTGTGTAATGTAAATGACACCTTTTCACCAACCCGAAATTGACATCCTTTTTTCATAATAATTTTTGTAAATATTTTATAATATTGTTGAAAATGGTTACTCCTCTATAAAACATCCATTGAAGTCAAGTCTCTGTTAGGAACAGGCCATCTAATTCTTTTAAAAATGGGGCAAGTGGGATTTAGAAAAATAATGTATCCATTAATTTAGAAGGGCAGTGACACAGATGAATTAGTGCCTCACTGAGATAGCTCTCTCTCTCTCTCTCTCTCTCTCTCTCTCTCTCTCTCTCTCAACGAATTCTTTAGTGCATGTCTGCAAATGTCATAAATTGTAAGCCACACCCACTTTATTAAGATCATGTCGCCCCCGCATTGAGGGTTGGATCCTGGAGAAAGCATGGTGTGCAGCACTATTCAATGTGAAAAGTTGTGGCAACTCCATCAGGATGCATTGGGAGATGGTGACTGTTTCTTAATCCCCTCCATTCTGTCTATATCCCCACCATAATTGATGGAGAAACCTAAATTTCATGAACTGCATGTTATTTATTAGAATATTTGCAGTCTATCATTTTCTAGGTATGTTTTAGCTTGCTATTCGTTTTGTAGATGTGTTATTTTTTAACAAAAGAATATATTTCTGTTTACCTGATGGAAGTTGTAATAACTTTAAGATTTTCAACAGCCCAACATCTTGCTGCAGGTAGGAAATAGTTTTAATCCATTCTGGCAGTGCCACAGCCATTTTACAGTGTCCTCATTATTTAAGACTTTTGTTCTTTTTGCCAATAATAATAATAATAATACTTTAATTATAGAGGGTGACTCATTAGTCAAGGACTATTCTCCCTTGAGGTCCATATACTCCAGCCCTCCCACTGATTAATATACAAGGTCAAGGCCATTTGAATTTGAAATGTGTCAGAATCAGGTTAAAACTATTGCAGTACATAAGGTTTCTTGGATTTTGTGTTACTAGTTTGACAGAAACTTAAGATTTCGGAAGAAATCTTTATGCCATGACTCTGAAATCTCTGATCCTGTCTAACAAGTTGTCCCAGGATATGAATTCAACTTATGCATTATTTCTTATTAGATATATGGTAAATCTATTCTTCCTGGGCCACTTTTGGGGACAGTGATTTTGTGCATAGATATGGCTGGCATATTGAAATTGAATATACCAGTAAAGTCAAAATGGAGTAAGAATATTTTGCCGAGAGAACCAGGTAAATGAGTGAGTATGTCATGGATAAGTTACATGCTTTGCACTATATACCGAATGTAATTTGCATTTTATTAGAATAATACTTATTTATTTATAGACAGTAATTGGTTACAAGAAGCCAAGCTGCGTCTGCAGTTCATCACCAAGTCACACCCATACCTGCGTTACCATCTGTGTATGTTGCAAGCCTTACTAGGTGAAGAGAAAGAATCAAAATTAACCTTCACGCAGTTTACAAACAGGTAAAGGTGATAGGTTCTAAAAATGAATGCATCAACAGTCTTACTATACTTGCAGATGCTATAATTCCAAAGTACTCTTAATTCTGTAGATACATTTTATTTGTGCAGTTTGTTTTATACAAAATATGGATAGTAAATATTTGAAAGTATAATTGACTTTTTTATTGTGTTTTCTTGTGTGTGTGCTTTAAGTCTGTTGAAAGTTTTTGCAGTATTGCAGAAAACATAATGTGAAAAAGAATGTTGCAGTTGCATTGTTGAAAATATTACAGCCAAACCACTGTTTCACAAAAGGTTTTGAACAAGTTTCAGTCTGGTTCCCATTTCAATAAGTGCCCCAACCCACACACTCTTTTACACCCTGGAACAAATATTTTTCAGTGAGATTACATCTTGATGGTAAAAGTACTTTAGGTCTGCACAAAGCCTTTACCATGCTGAAAACCTTGTAGAACCTTCAATTTGACAACCTTTAATTAGAACAAATCTCTCAGAAACAGGAATGACTCCTATTGCAAAAATGTTTTTCTTTTTACTGTTGACTACCTATTAACATTAAGGATTATAAAAGACATAAAAAAGTAGCTAAATGTGCCATGCAATCACCTGTTTCTAAATGGAAGATTCCTAATACTGACTTCAAATATTATAATACAAATTAATATGTTCAATATACTTGGCAAAAATATGTGCAATGAAGACTCAATGGAGAATGTTATCCAAACATCAAAATAAATTAGAGAGATTAAATTAGAGAGATTAAATTAGAGAGATGAGGTGGTCTTGTTCTTGTTTTATAATTTTAATGGTTTGTTGATTTGTCTGGTCATTAATTTATTTATTAGTAATAATAATAATAATAATAATAATAATAATAATGATGATAATGAGGATTTTGTATAGCACCTAATTTTCAAAGTCTAAGCGCTTTACACCATCAATAATGATATGACTACACTACAGAAGAACAAAATGACAAAAACAATGAAATTGGAAAACATAAAAACATGCTGAAAACATATAAGATACAAAACATGATTAGGTCGCTAAGTTTGTCCCTGCAGTCCAAACAGTTGAGTCTTAAGAGCACTCTTAAAAGGGATCACTGTGTCTTTGTGTCGCCGGGCCCTAGTGTGCAAACGAACGTTGTCCATATGACTTTGTTTTCACCTTGGGAACAAAGAGTATACGATTATCAGAAGAAGAGTGTAAGGATCTAGCTGGTGTATACACATTGGTGAGGCTGGATAGGTATGTTTTACTGGAGTCTGTCATTGAAACATAGCACAGAGAACAAATTTTGTGTTTGATTCTGTATCGAATTGATAGCCAATGTAGGGTACAGAGCAGTGGTGAGGTGTGCTCTGATCGAGGTACTCTAAAGATGATCCGTGCAGCTGTGTTTTGAACTTTTTGAAGTTTCTGGAGTAAATATTGTGATGAACCAGACAGAATTGAGTTACAATAGTCCAGTCTTGAAAGTACTAATGAACACACAAGTGTTTTAGTGGCATCAGCTGAAAGATATTTACGAATGGAACTAATGCATCTCAATTCAAGATATGCAGCCTTGCATATGTTCATGACATGTTGGTGCAATGTGAGAGTACTGTCTAGAGTAACGCCTAGGTTCCGCACTGACTGTGAGAATTTTATGTTGGTGTTGCTGATATTTATTGTCTGAAGTAAAGGATGTGAATGAGAAAGTCTTTGTGATGTGATCAGAATAGCCTCAGTTTTATCATCATTCATCTGCAGCTTGTTACATGTTAACCATGATTTCACATCAGAAATGCACTTCTCTACTCCATGGATGGTATCATCAACTTCAGTTGGGTGGCTAGACTTGTATATTTGGGTGTCATCAGCATATAATTGGTGCGACACTGGGTGATGATCTATGACACTTGAGAGTGGCTGAGTATACAAATGAAGAGAACAGGTCCAAGAACAGATCCCTGTGGAACACCACAACATACGTCAACTGGGCTGGAGTGTATTCCATTTGCAGATATAATTTGTGTCCTGTTGACTAAGTAGGACTTGAACCACTGTAAGGCTATATTCTGAATGCCAAATACATGCTGGAGATGCTGAAGTAATATATCATGGTCTATTGTGTCAAATGCTGCAGATAAATCCAGGAAAGTGAGGACTGTAATCTTTCCACTATCCAAAGCAGAGAGAATGTCCCTAAATACTTTCGGAAGAGTAGTTTTCGTACTGTGGCAAGGGTGATATGCAGACTGTACATTGCTAAAAAGACTGTTTGAATTCCAATGAGATACAAGTTGAGTTAGAACAACCTTTTCTAAGATTTTTTATATGAATGGGAGATTAGAAACTGTGAATTAGTTCTTTAAATCGTTATGGTCCAGTGTTGGTTTCTTCAGCAGTGGCTTTACGATGACAGTTTTGAAAAATTATGGGAATTCCCCTGATGGGAGAGAGATATTAATAACATCAGTTAGTGAAGGCAATATTGGGTCTAAGCACTCAAGCAGCAGTGATGTCAGAATTGGATCAAGTTCACAAGACTTTGGTGCACTTTTCATCACGATTGTCCGTACTAAATCAATAGAAACAGGTTCAAATTCTCCTAATGGTTGTCGCTGAAATTCTGCATCATAACTGTATGGTGATGAATCAGTTGAAATTGTGCTGTCAAGCAAATCTCTATTGGTTTGTACTTTGTCATTGAAGAAATTTGCAAATTGGTCTGGTAGGTCTAGTGGAGAGAAGGTTGTTGGAAGTGGTGTACATTTGTTCCTTGACATTAGTTTGTTAGTTATCTTGAAGAGCCCTTTGCAGCTGGAACTCTCCATGGTCTTAGTACTGTAGTGGGATAATTTGGCTAAATGGACTATGTTTGTAACATTCTTCTTAGCGGCTTCGTAGATTTGTTTATGAATAGTGAGTCTGGTGGAAAGCCAAAGCCTCTCTGCTTTTCGGCGATGTCTTTTAGCAGTGCGAAGCTGGTCCCTAACACTGCTATACCATGGAGAACACTTCTTTTTATTGATACTCTGCATTTGGTGGCTGGGGCATGTTTTTCAAGCAATGAACGCAGGCAGTTATCAAGTTGTTCCGCTGTTGGATGTAAGAAAGTTGTTAGGTTTTCTTGGATGTCATGCATGAATTTGGTTCTATTTATCATACGGAGGTTTCTCTTAGTAGCAAATAGAGGTGGAGGGTTAGGGACTGATACGTCGAGATGGCATACAATGCAGAGGTGATCTGATGCAAGTTCGTGGGATACAAGGGTGGATTGCCGAATATTATCATCAGGTCTATAAAGAAACCAGTCTAAAATGTGACAAAGTTTATGGGTAGGTTGGTTAACTGACTGTTTAAGATTGAAAACATGAATGGAATCTAGGAGTTTTGACATGTATGGTTTACCAGGACAGTCAAAGTGAAAGTTGAAATCTCCAAGAATAATTAGGTTGCCACCTATCGAATTTCCATACTCTAGAAGATTTGGAAACTGCTCCAAAAAGAGAGATTGTCAGCTTGTTTTTTCTACTAGGAGGAGGATGGTAGAGACAGAAAAAAATGTACTGACCTTTGTTCCAGTGTGAGTATTGTTTGGACTAGTTCAAATGATGTTTGGCAGAAATTGAAGGTTGTGTTGTACTTAAGGCATTTGATCATGGAATTCTTTGTAATTACAACAATTCCACCTCTGCGAGTGTTGCGGGAGAACGACTTGATGGAGTAATCACTGGGTGTTAGATCCGCACACTTAGATTCATCACCTGCGGAATGTAACCAAGTTTCTGTCAGGATGAAGACGTCAATATTCTGGTCGTTGATAAAATTAACAATTTCTATGTGCTTTTCCGGTGATCCTACTGATTGAGCGTTGAATAATGCAATACGTAGTGGTATCCCTGGGACAGTTATTAGCCACATTTTCAAAAAATCCTCTAAAACTGTTGAAGAGAAATTTGGTACACATGTGAGATGTATAGGGATATGTGTGTGTATATATATATATATATATATATATATATATATATATATATATATATATATATATGCTTTTTGAATAATTACAGTTCCCTAGTTTCAGAATTTTTAACATTCATCCATTTGTTTGCTTGCGTCTAGATTGGTTGAACTTTAATTTCCAGAGCAATAACTTCTAATCACTCAAGATATCTCTCTAGAAATTGTACCCATAGTAGGTTAGTAGCCCTGTTGTACCTTTTGATTTGTACAATTCTTTAATTTCAATACTGTTACTGTATTTCTTGCATGTCCATCCCTCTAGCCATTGTCCACACATTTGTACTAAGGGGCATAATTCCAGTACATTTTAAGATATCTCTGAATAGAATTTGGTATACATATTATTATAGTTGTGTGTAGATGTTTTTTTTCTGTTCACAATTCTTCAGTTTCATTGAACATTCTTCTTTCTAGTCATCCATCCATCATCATTTATACTTCCATTTACAGAACCGCTCTTGTGGCCTGGTGGTTAGAGCATCCGCCGCGGAAGCAGGAGGTTGTGGGATTGATCCCCGGCCAAGTCATACCAAAGACTTACAAAAATGGTACTAACAGTTGCCTCACTTGGCGCTCAGCATTAAGGGGTTAGTGTTCGGACTGGTCGGTCTGGTGTCAGGATAATGTGACTGGGTGGGACATTATGCTACATGTCTGCGGCATGATGCCTGAGTGCTAGACATCACTATAAACTGCCTCACTGCAGACATCGTAGCAATATGACTGAAAAATTGTTAAAGCTATGTTAAAAATCCTAATCAAACAAACAAACAAACAAATCCATTTAGAGAGCAAAAATGTGATTCTGTTCTCATATTTCAATATTAACTTCCTTCACATATTAAACCTAAGGCCTAGATGTACCATTTGCAGTTAGAAAGTTTTCAAATTTGGTAAATTATTTTGTTTTTCCCATTGAAGCGACCATCCATTGCACATGTTCACATTTTCATCTGAGGAGCAAAAACAAAAAAATTTTCAATAATTTTTATTCTTTTATGAAGGAGCAAACTCAGTTAATTTGCTTAAAAATCTTGTTTTTTTTTTTAAAAAACAGCCCAGATGTACATGGTCCTGCTCCAGGTTTACAGGTGGTTAGAATGATTGGAAACCAGGTTAGGAATCCATGGCAGCCGCTCTGTGACATGATAAGGAATCAGGTGACATCTATAAAACCAATCAAAGTTGAATGGAGAACTCAGCTACTACATCCAAGGAATTTAAATGAAAATATGCGCAGTATCACTGATGGCAAATATAAGGGGTACTTCAATAGCTATTTCTCTCATTTTCAGTCTCTGTCACTTTGTATCTGTTTGTTTCTTTATACACAAAAAGATAACCTGCAAAGCTAAGTATGCTTGTAAGAAGGCAGTTTTGGTCTTGTAAATATTCTGAGACATTGGTATAGTATTTTATAGCAATGTGTGGGTTAAAGTGGCATCAACACTGTTAAAGTATTTGTTACAAGTTTGTTGGCCATGATGGCATCAACACTGTTAAAGTCATTTGTTACAAGCTTGTTGGCCATGATGGCATCAACACTGTTAAAGTATTTGTTACAAGTTTGTTGGCCATGATGGCATCAACACTGTTAAAGTCATTTGTTACAAGCTTGTTGGCCATGACGGCATCAACACTGTTAAAGTATTTGTTACAAGTTTGTTGGCCATGATGGCATCAAAACTGTTAAAGTCATTTGTTACAAGTTTGTTGGCCAGGATGGCATCAAAACTGTGTGTGGTTGGTTTTCAATTTGTATTTGATAATTATTTATCATTGTTATATGTGTTGTGTTTTTTAAACTACGGGTAGTGTGATTCAATCGATCAAACTATGATTGGTTTCAGTGTGGACATTATTCAAGTATTGTGACAGTTTACAACTTTGAGCAGAAACCATGTCCACTACCATATCTCATTAAACAATACATCTGAGAGTTGGCATCTATTAGTTAAGTCATTGGCATTGTGCAACAAAACAAACTTATTATCCCTGAGGCATTTACCACAGATTAAGCATATGATAGCTATTGTACAACAATCTTCCGCTAACATACCACTTTGCTTTACAAACAACTAAACAATAGTTGTATATAAACTGTGGCTCCCGATTACTTCTAAAACACCTGTCAAAGAAATCCAACAAATTATATTGTTTTACAATTATTCACGCTGACTCGTATATTGCACTTTTATTTACCGTTCCTAAGCGTGCGCGCAACAAACCCCTATGGAGCCTCTTGCTATTGTTTCTTGAAGACTGTCATATATGTATTTCTACTCTCGATCAAAATGTTTGTCGTATATACCTTCAGTATCGTAATTCTTTTATTTCTTTTTACGTAGATTCTTTTCATATTTACACTGATATAGGCTAGCGTGCATTTCTACGAAACCATAGAGCTTAATTATTACTGATTAGCTGAGGATTAAATAGCAGCAGAGAGGGTGAACCCTACAACTTTATAGAGGCGTCGATTTGGCAAACTGAGGCTTCTACCAAATAGTAAAAAAATGATGTCTATTCGATAAAATAAGATTTCCTTATATACGCCAAACGTCGTTGTCATCCACCCTCTCTGCTGCTACAGGTTAACCAAATATTTGATCCAGTCCGATACGATATCGTGTTCGAGGATCATGTAAATTTATTGTTATAAATCCATACGGGGTTGACAGAGCGTTACTAAAGAAATTTTTAAATTGATTGAAGTCCATATCAGAGCACCATGTCTGCCAAATGTTTCGTAACGTATGTGTATCAACGCCGTTAAACACAGCAAGAATATTACAGTTATCTCTGATCACTTTTGGAATCTGAGTGTATCGTTGAGTGACATATATCACGTCGGTGTTTTTATGCCTGCCTCTGGAAAAGATCCTAGCAGGATTTTTTTGATTGTCTAACATCACATCATCGTATACGACTAAATTATTAATGTTCCCATCAAGGTCATCCACGGATGGTGCCTCGTCAATATCAGTTATAAAATCAATGGCGTTCTCACCCTTAATTTCTGATGCATTCTCGTTAAAATCCTTTAACACTTCATAACATCGTTGATCATCTACGCTAGGGGCAATTAAATACAACTTATCCCACTTCATCCATCTCATTATTAAATTGAGTAACAATTGCGTCTTGCCGGATCCAGATGGCCCGATTATAATCATCCGGATAGAGTTTGGTAGCGCTGCATGATGCTTAACCGGTTCTCTTGCTTTAGTCGCTGAAAAATCAATTATATCCATGTTTCTATACATAAATTATGGATCTATATTGTGTGAAGTGTAAAACGCGTACTGGCACAGATGACTTGACGACGATTACAACTAGAAATAACCGATCAGCGCTTTCTGGTAAATGCGTGCAATGTGGTACAAAAAAATTTAGATTTATTTCTACAAAATCAAAGATTTTACAATCCGGAGATGTTTTTAAAAAAAACGAGGAGGTGATATCGCAGACAAATTGGCAAAACTCCCTGGAACCCCATGGGCAAAGTACCCCGGAGAAAAGCACCTTCCAGGATATAGCTACTGTGGCCCCGGAACACGATTAGATATCAGACTTGATGATCAAAATCAACCCAGATCCGGCGAATATCCGATAAACGCCATTGATAAGGCGTGTCACGCTCATGATGTTGCATATAAAAGCAGCAATCTGCAACACAGGCATCTCGCAGATGTGAAATTAATTCATGCGTTAAATGCTATTCCTGATAAATCTTTCAAAGAAAAATTGGCTTCGTGGTTGGTAAAATCAGCTATGAAAGGCAAATTGATGATGGGTGCTGGTAATTAATAATATGGAATCTATTTATTATTCTCCAAAAGGATACTGGAGGGGTAACGCTGCAATCAATAAACTCGCCAACGCCGCAAAAGTGAAAAAGTCTACTGCGGCTAATTGGTTATCCAAACAGGCACTATGGCAGATTTATCTACCACCGCCTAAACAAATCAATTTTTCGCATTTTGATGTTACCGGACCCAATGAAGTTCATCAAGCTGATTTATTGTTTTTACCACATGACAACGGTTACAAATACGCGCTAACCGTAGTTGACGTTGCGAGTCGATACAAACAAGCAGAACCGCTAAAAACAAAGTCAGCTACTGAAGTAGCTTCTGCATTTGAAAAGATTTATCGAAAGGGTCCTCTGCGTTGGCCAAATCTGTTACAAGTTGATCCTGGCAAGGAATTTCAGGGTGCAGTGTTATCAGCGATGAAACATCATAATGTCACCATCAGACGAGGGCATACTGCGCTACATCGCGATCAGGCAATTGTTGAACGATTTAATCGGACTCTTGCTGAACGGTTATTTGGATATCAATACGCGAAGGAGTTTATTCAGGATAAAAGATCCCGTGAATGGGTTAAGAGATTACCAGCTGTGATTACCGCGCTCAATAACGAGATTACTCGAACAATTAACATGAAACCTGTCAACGCGATTAAGAAAGCGTCCATACCAAAAATGGAAATCCATGGAATTTCACAAAAAGATTTCAAAGAACCAATTCTTGGTAGTAATGTCACTGTGAGATATTTATACGAACCAGGAGAGCTTGAAGGTGGCAGAAAAAGGGCTACTGATCCTATTTGGAGTGTTACTGCACACAAGATATCTACTATAACACGATCAACTGGTAGACCTCCAATCTATAAACTGGATTCAACTGCCCCTCAGTGGGGTTTTACACGCGAACAATTACAAGTGATTCCTGACGATACTCAATTGCCACCTCATGGTCTTAACTAGCACCCCTTCGTCTGTTGCACTCAAGACAAGTCAGCATAACATTATCGTTGGTATGACCAATGCTGCTATTTTTTCTGTCTACGGTAAATTGGCGAGGATCTTTATCCGAATACTGCCAACGCATTATACAATTGCAACTCGCGCAGTGATTATTCTGTTGTTGTTTCAGCGTAATTATTAATTTAGCATCAATGTCAAATTCTCTATTATTTTTTTTATCCTTTTGTTTATAACCGGAGAGTTTTTTATTAATGATGCTAGCATCATCCATTGTAGTGTCATCATCGTCACCAATGATTTCATCATCGCCTGACTCTGTCAGGACAACTCTTCAAAGTTGATTTAATCTCCTCACTCTGGATACTGCAAGATAGACTAAATTCGACCATTCGATGCGATTATCTACCATCCAAACAATTGTATCCGATATAGTCAATCCCTGTGAAGAATGTATCGTCGCTGCGTATCCTAGCGTCCACGGGGATTTATTAGCACGCAATGCATCTTCAACGACGCTGATATCAACCAGCACAATATCATTTAACACGAGAATCTGCTTTTCACTCTTCCCTGGAATATCAACTTCAGTATTCTGCTTTCGTGTATCCGAAGGCCTATAACACAACGGTACTGGAAGTGTTGCAAATTTTTCTTTATGCGTTTCAAATAACTTCATCTGAAGTGTGTCTCGGACTATTTTTCTACTTGCTACTATCAAATCATTTGGTCTCCACGTTTCCCAAAAATCATTCATGGGAGTTTCTGAAATTATTTCACGCGCTATTTCACATTGGATTTTATCCGGCTGTAATCTAATCAGTGCTTTGAACTCGCGTAATTGTTCATCAAGTGATCTATAATCAGTAGTAATTTCTTCATAGTAGTCTACAAAACCCTTTAGCCATTCATGTGGAGATGCACCGACAAATGGTGGTGGTTGGCCGTGATCACCGCACATGACGACTTTTGTGTTTTTGTTTAACAACCATTCGAGAAATGTTTGTAATACTCTCAACGATACCGTGCATATTTCATCCCAAATTATGATTTCAGGAATGAATTTATCGCCCATTCGATCAGGGGTCCATTCATCGCCTTTCCATCGAAAGAAACTGTGATAAGTACAGGCATTTACCCCTCGCTGTATCATCTCTCTGGCGAGTCTGTGAGTCGGTGTTAACACAATCATATTTGACCGACGATATAATTCAATTGCACGAGTTGTCTTTCCTGACCCACCACAACCGTTTAAATAAACTGTCTTGTATCTACATATTGGATCAGATACCGGTGGTGCATTAGAAAATTCTGATTGAATCTTATCACACTTTAAGTACTTTTCATCCATGGTAACATCTGCCGATTCACAATACTCATGTAGTTTTTCCTTTTTAAATCGCCAACGTCCCCAGTTTTCCTCGGGATCTGTGAATTTAGCTACATCTGATTTGTATTTCTCGTGGATATAAATAGAATCAGTGGCTACTCTAACTGCGTTATTAGGAAATCTATTTATCATCGAAAATAAATTGATAGAAGCATAAGCTAGCATAGAACTTCTCAGATGTGTATATTGTTTAATATATCCATCACAATAGGTAACAACCGTACCCAATTTCTCACCATTGGATAGAAAAGCGTCTTTACGATTTACAAGTTTTCCCTGTTTCGTTAAATCCGTTACAATAAAATCGTATTCAGCGACGTCTATGATCAACCGCGAGGAATATTTTGCATTGTCGTATCTTCCACCCTGGGTAAATTTACCGATTATTCTTCGTCCAAAATCTTTTGCTTGTTCTTTTTTAATTTCAGATAACTTCTTAGACCAATTCATGACTTCTTCCTCGCTGAAATCTGGAAACTGTTTTCGCTGTTCGCTAATTATACGATCTAGATCGGGTTGTGGTAGCCAAACTTCTTTCTGAGCTCGATAGCATATAATAGCTTCGGAAACAATCAACGATTGTAACATCTCACAATCAATCATATATCGTAGTAACACTATTGGCATCCAGGCCTTTTCAGATATATGTCTACCAAGCCAAACATAACTACACGGATGTAACCCTGTAGCGAGTTCAAATGATATCACACGAGCGAATCCGGTTAAATCAAAATCAGGTAATGGCCCATTAATCGCAACACGAGTCATTTCATGCGTGGGGTGTCCAAATCGTTTAAAGTATTCAGCGGCTTCTCCATATCCAAGAAAACTCCCTGGATAACACGCAGCTATATCAATTGAAATCATACCATCACGTGAGTATTTTGTATTCCACAGTCCTCCATGACTAAATTCGACGCAACTCAATTTAACATCCTCGAGAAAATCACTTCGTGTTGGACGCCATGAGTTTTTTTCTCTTGCGAAGTGAGCTACCACTGATGGAATAGTAAAACTATCCGTGAGTAGTTTTTCATGGAAACTCTCCGGTGAAAAATCATTAGCGATTTTTCTCATTCTGTTATCTAATTCTTCAACGCGATATAATTCACCATTTGGTCTTACAAATTGATCAAATCCTATTTCGGGATCTTCATCACTTCTAAGTAACCACACTGACACAGGATCATCTTTACACAACGCATGAATAGCATCGAATAATTTCTCATTATAAAAAACATCCCCGGAAAATTCTTCGGGGATATATCTCACGGTTCTATCTCGTGGAAATATTGTTACTGCAGGTGTCCACGCGTGTTCGTTATGATCAATAATTTGTATTGGAGCTCCATTTTTGTTATATTTCGGTTCGTATAAAACTTCTCCGGTTATCGTCATTACTGATATTGGGAATCTTAAGGATGTTTCTAATTTAGCTATATCAGAAATCTTTGCACCGTGCTGTTTCACTGTCAGTTCCCATTCGGTTATTTTCCTACGTCGCAGATCAGTTAGTTTATTTCCTCGGGATGCATTTGTGAAGTGTTCCATTACCCGTGTTGCTACACAATTCAGTGAACTAGAATATTTCATAGGAGCTAGTTTTGCGATATCGGGTTTATCATTTAGCGGGTATATCCCATATACGATTGCTGTTAAAGGATAAGATCTCTCGTAGTATGGTTTGTCGATTCCAGTTAGAATTCCTGGTTTGGAATCTCTACTCACAATGACAGTTTTTTATCCTTGAGGATTGGTTGAAATTTATCCCTGATAATCCATTTGCCTTCGACTTCGATAATGAATTTTATTCTGAAAAAATACTTCCTTGGAAATCCCTTGGATTTCCCGCCAAGGTGTGAAATGATCTCAGCTGCTCTTTCATCATTCATGGTAGCATCGATGTTAGGTACATTGACATCCTTGTGTATAATTCAAAATGTCGACCAACAGTATGCTGCACCGTCTCGGTAGAATTCATTAAAACACTCCTTGATTTTACTTAGTATAGTTCTGTCACCGATTAGACGTTTTGGTGTATCAGAGACTCTATCGAGATTGAATTTAGTATTTCTCCAAGGTTCGATTTTCGATAATCTCTTGAACTCTTCCATGTTATAATTAAAACAAGTATTTAAATAGAAAAATATAGTATAATGAATCACTGCAAGTGGCTTATGATTGGATCATCAACCCCGTGTAACAAATCATGCAGAAGCGAATTCTGTGGGCATCATTTACAAAGCGTTCGGCGAGGAAGTTTTGGTCCTCTCCCATGCCTCCAATGTGGGGCTGGGGTAAGGCTGGGGTAAGGGGAAAATCACAATTATGTCTCAGTTGCGGCGGCAAACGATACAGGGAACTAAAACGCTATTATGACAAACGAATAAAAAATGCAGTCATTGACCCCAACGACCTTGATAAAATCAAGGACAAAATCATAAAAAACCCTCAAGACTACATTGATAGACTTATAATTAAAGCAAATAATAAATTAGACAAATAGTATTATTATACAAATGAGCCAAGATTTCAGACCTCACCCAGTGCTTGTTAATTATGAAGCATCCCGTGATGGTGTTATTAGAAATTGCAGACTAAAAGAACCGGTTGAGTATCTGAATAATATGGGGTATTTGATGTTTTCAGCTGGGAGGAAGAAGTATCTCTGTCACAGAGCCATCTATGAAGCATTTTACGGATTAATCGAAGACGGCCTTGTGATTGATCACATAAATGGCGTAAAGACTGATAATTGTCTTGAGAATCTTCAAGCCGTCTCACAAAGTCAGAATGTAAAAAGGGGCGGGACAGGGACCTGTAAGTCAGTTGGAAAGAGATCCGTCAAATCATTTGATACAGAAACCAACGAGGAGAAAATATTTCAGTCAATAAATGAAGCCAGTAGATATTTCGATATTTGTAGTCCTTCAGTACAAAGAGTAGCAGAAAATATAATTAAAACTGCTCTGTCGAAAAAAAATAGTCATAAAATAAAATTCGTATACACCTGAAACTATTCAAGGGAGATAAATCCCTATGGACAAATCCGCCGCAACTCACTAAGTTCCCTTGTATTATGACGTCAAAGAAATTTGTCGTCTGTTAACTAGGCGCGCACGTGACTGTACATAGTTTCGGTAGAATTTTATTTTTTAGCAATTTCTAAAATGTTTTATTGTCGCTTGGCTACGCTGAGTGCAGGATAAACCACGCGGGGAAATAAAAGCAAATGCATCCTTCCGATAAGAACCATATGTACATCGCGAGTGGTTTCTATTCATTGAAGTAGGTGGGCGTGGTTAAAATTCCTGTATACAGCTCTTTGTGATCTAATCTAGTCACTGACGCAGGCATGCGTGACTGATAGTTACATTATATTTTAAACTGCTCCGATTTTATGTTTTCACTGTTTTCTGGATAGTTACAACAGTTAAATTATTATTCGTTTTCTTAAATACGATAGTAAAATTGTCTATCTTAAAAATCTCTTAATCAGATATATATATTAACAATCTCTATTTTATATGACGGCTCCGTGGTGTAATGGTAGCGTGTTTGTCTTGTAAACATAGCTATCAACTACTACGTGTTCGGTCCCCATAGCAGATACATTATTTGATGGCGAAACGGAAGATGTTTTTTCTATTAATTGGGGGGGGGGGGGAGGGGTGGACTCCCTCAGCCAAACCAACATTGTAACTCATGCTATCGCATTCTCGGTAGCGTGGGTTGGTGTTTTTTCCAACTCATGCAACCATGAATTTGATTTCATGGGTTGCCATGTTGGTTTGGTTTACCACGCCCACATGCCACATAACATCCAATAAACATATACCTTCTGAGAGATCTAATTCAGCCTTTGCTGAGTTAGACCCCTCGCCGGAGATTATGTGTTTATCAAAGTAATTGGATGTAAAATAAATGGTATAAATTGATGCAAAAGCTCTACATTCACATGAGGAACCCCACAGGGTAGCACAGAATGGGCTACCGGCTAATAGAAACGGTGTTAGGGTCACAAAAGGGCATCCAAATGGATAGCCAAAAGAAAAAGGCATCTGGAATGGATAGCCAAAAGAAAAAGGCATCTGGAATGGATAGCCAAAAGAAAAGACCCTAGCAAAGACACAAAGGCCTGAATAAGGGACTCATGAATGAATAACCGCTCATAATTGATATCATTTATTTTGCATTTTTTTTAATAATTAGAGATACAGTATACTATATTTATATAAAAATATAAATAATGGATATCAAAGATGTAAATGCTATAATTACCGAAATCTCAAATTTAAAAAATAACGGGGTAGTATTATCTGAAGGTCTCGACTGTGACAAGATTACCTCGGAATATGAAGATATTGAGTATCAGTCTAGTAAGGGTCGTTATGTTTTACCTAAAATGTACAGACTCGTGAAAGGAATTCAAAAGTCCATCTATGCTTGTTTGTACGGTAACGATATTGACGTATTTATAACGCTATTTAGCACCGTTGAAGCAATACGTCAAAAGCTCAGCCAAGAGTATCAAAAACGAGCTGAAATTAGTTCTAAGGTTCGTGATCTTAAAAAAATGTTAAACGAGGAAAAACCAGTATCTTAACCACGTGAGCGTTACTATAAAAAAACAGTAAATAATTTAAAAAATAAATTTTTTTTTAGCATTTTTTGTAACACTCACATGGGATTTTCTCCTGAAAGGATACTCAGCAGTTTGGGCCTGCTTATGCAGTTATGTGCATAATGGATGATCTGGTTGTGATAGCAAGTAATTACCGCGACGCCTCCATTTTCACGTAGTTGTTGTTGTTGCCGCGTCGTTAACACAAATCGTTCATCGCCGTTCTCAGATATTACAATTCTGAAACCCCCAGCGATGTTATTTCTGAAACATTCGCGGATAGCGTCGTACAGTTTAACCCTGTCGGAGATGGATACGTTAGCTTGATAGTACATTTTATTTAATAACTAAGTTATTTAATAACTAAGCTTTTAATTGTGATAGTTTCACATTTGAAAAATTAGTTCACAAACAATATATGGTAGGTGAATCACTTACAACTAGATTAGCCCGAGAGCGGCTAGCAGCAATTAAAAAGTTTATACCGGCTCGAGACAGACTTCGTGAGAAACTTCAACAACGACAACAAGCGCAGACTGACTTTTCTGTGTCAAGTGAACAACTGTTCGCCCCGATAACAAGTGCGACCAGCGATGTGAAAACAGCAACTGAACGAGCAATATTTGGAGATATTCCTGAGGAAGGCAAGCGACGAGAAGTGCCTGTTCTTGGTGTGCTTGAAAAGATAGCAGCGGAAACTGAAAAGACATCAGTGTTGTTACAAAAAACCCCACCTGGTCCGAAAAAGACCAATGATAAAATAGTAGATGAATTACACGCGCGATTTAACGAAGAAGGGTTAGCAACAATTGATAAGACTGACCCTACAGAGTTTCCTGCACTTGTTGTTACGACGTATGAAAACAGAAAAAAAATGTTAAAACCAGAACAGCACAAGTATGTAAGAGGTATACAACATTGGGCTGATATATTTTACAAAATTAAAACTGAAAAAGTCAAATTAAGACAGATAGTGCATCATACATTGAATATATCAATGCGGTGGGTATAGTGTATAAACAATATGAAGAACAAAAATCACAAAGAAAACCACAAAGACTGCAGCGACGGCGACAACAAACTGCAAAAAAAATATCTTTTTCACCTGCTAAACAAGAAAAATCTCAACTACAACTACCACCCCAAGCTTCGCTTGGACCTTCGCCTGAACCATCTGATCGAGATGATGATGATCCTTTTAGTTATTTACAAAGTACGGATTCAGAAAAACCGTGGGAAGCACCTGATTATAGTAGTGGGAAGGGATTTTCTAAATCGCCAGTAATTTCAGGTAGTGGTCAAAACGTCTTGACGTTTCGTAGTTGTCCCGGTAACATCCTCAGTGATATATCACGGTTAGAGATTCTCATCGGGGGGAAGCGAGCCGGAAACAACTCACCGGAAATAATTAATGAGGCCGCTGATATCTGTAGACGATTATTTGCCGGCGGTATCATGGACATTGATGTATATCGAGAACTCATTGCTGAATTAGTTGAAAATCACAGAGACGCCCATGGTTATTACAGCGATTGATCACTAATTGAAAAATTACTAGTTTTATAACAAGATGATCATACACTACAACCATGATAAACCCGTAAGCGTCTACGTGGTGAACTCACGATTGCCTGTTTATAGAGCATATTACGGAGATGGTTTCGGCAATACCATTGCAGGGTTATTTACAAGAATGGCTCCCAAGGTGGCGCCGTTAGCTAAACAATTATCAATGAAAGCCATTGATGTTATTCGTGATAAGGGTGTTGGCAAAATCGGAGATTTCGTTGGAGATCTCGCCGGAAAAGCGTTTTCAGCTGCGAAGAATAAAATAACATCATTAGTGAGACGAAAAAAGAAACCGTTACCGTCTACAGCGGAAATGCCTGCAAGTGTTAGTAAAATTATAAATAACGCAGTAGATGAAAAACTAGCGCAATTGACTTCGTCAATAGTGGCTGCTTCGGTGACTCCGTCGCCACCGGTAACAGATAGCGCTATCATGAGCGCGATAGCAGGAAGTGGTTTGAAACGAAAACGAAATTCGAAGAATTTTCAACGACGATGATTATAAAGAGTTAAAACGCTAGCGTTAAACTCTTCGAGTTTCACAATTGAAAGCACTAAATAATAATAATAATGTTTAAACGAACAGCTGATCCCGCGCTTGATATGGAAGCCAAAGTGGGCAAGGACGATTCCGTCCGCGATTATCAATACTATTCCTATCATGCAATACAACCCGACCTACGATCGCGAATTGAACTACAAGTTCAAGATACCAGTAAATACTTTTTGCCATGTGAAGCATTTATTGAAGTAGAAGGAAAACTTGTAACAAATGTTGCAGCTGATACCCCATATGCAGATGGTGCCAAAGTCGGCTTAGTCAATAATGGTATCATGGCGCTATTTGACAGTGCAAAATATCTCATTGATGGAAAAGAAATTGAATCAATAGACCGTGATGTTGATGTTGCAACAACAATAATCGGATTAGCAAGATACTCCGATGATTATACAAGGTCTGCTGGTCCATCTATGATGTTTGCTAAGGATACTTCTGATCATCCTGAAAACGTTCAGTATTCTAGGGTAAAGGCGACATGAGATACCGCAGTTGATCCAGCACCAGCCGGATATACTAGACCGGCCGCAGATTTTGATGTCATAACTACCACCATTCCTAATTTCAATTTAGGATTTGCAACACGAGTAGCAACGTTGCAAGGACAGCAGCGATATTTTTCATGTGCGATTCCACTCCATCACATATTTGGATTCTGCAGAAATGTCAGAAAAGTCATCTATGGAGCCAAACACACAATCGCATTAGTGCGAAAAGGCGATGACAATGATGCTATTTGGCGTACTGGTGCCACTGATGGTAAAGTTGTTTTGAGTAAAATAGTATTGTGGATGCCAGTAATGACACCATCAATTACCAGAGAAGAGCGGCTACTTTCATTTATGGAAACAGGCGGCAAATCATTGCTAAGTTGGCTAACAACAACGACTGATGTCAAACAGGATAGTGTTGCTGGTACATTTACATGGCACCTGGCATCAAAACAAGGCGTTTCAGCTCCACGTCATATATTTATAGCGCTGCAGAATCAGAATCGATTAGGTTCCCAAGAACGCAGTCATATGATATTTGATCGATTAGGGGTAAGTGAGGTTTCACTGAGAATAAACGGACAACAAGAACCATCTGAGGATATACAGCTTGATTACGAAAACAACCATATAGCACGTGTGTATCATTGGATGCTGTCATATATGGATCGTGATCAAAATGTTGATACCGGTTTGCAAATATCACAACTTGATTTTAAAAACCTATATCCGATTTATTACTTTTCGCTGGAGCATCTTGATTTAACAAGGCAATCCGTCATTGATATACACTTCAGAGCTCGTATAGATCCTGGTGGTGTTAATTATAGAGCGGTTGCTGTCATTCTCAGTGATAAATCAATGTTGTTAGAAGGGGTTGGTGGACGAATGAGAGTAGTTGATGCACCAGTGGAAAATCTATGATTTTCAAAAATATGTAAATGAAACTTGAAGAGTTTCCAATTAGATCAGTTGAAAGCATAAATGTGTTTTACAATAAAATGACATATAGTGTTGTTAGTGTCAATCTGACTGATGGTCAGGTCAAGAAATTGCGATCAAAATCCGCTAAAGAATGTGGAACCACAATAACGTTAAAACCAGCGCAGATGTCCGGCGGTACACATAAAATATCACTGACGGATCGTCAAATAAAACATTTCAATGATGCGCTAAAGAAACGGCGAGGGGTTCAAATTGTATTTTCAAAAGCTGCAGTCGCGAACATGATAAAATCAGGTGGTATATTTCCATTGTTAGCTGCAATACCAGCATTGATTGCAGCGGCTGCCCCAGCAGTGGCGAGGGCGGCAGCGTTGGGAGCCGTTGGGACCGCGGCAGGGATGGCGTTGAAAAAGGCAACTGGGAAAGGATATAAAAAAAAGGGAAATGGTCTAAGACTACCAGGAACCCCGTATTCATGGTACAGCGGGAGATCCGTTCACGGATCAGGTCTAAGAATACCAGGAACGGTTTATTAGTTGAAAACCCAATTGTTGAGGAGTCTATGACTGAGGAACCTATGGTTCCCATGTCCAATTTTGATTTAATTGATGCTGCTAAAAAACTGGCGATAAAAAACTTCCGAGGGGTTTTTATGAGAGATCAATTACCAAGAAAACCTAAACGCGTCGAAACCGGTATCATCAATCTTGATAACAGCAGCGGATCGGGAACTCACTGGGTTGCATACGCGATTGATCCACGTGGGATTGTCTATTTCGATTCATATGGGTTAGCTCCGCCAAGCGAGTTTATGCGGTATATAAATTCTTCGATGAAACTCAAAGAGTTTCCGATTTTTTATTCCACGCTGCCAACACAACAATTAAATGATCCACCGATATGCGGCCGTGAAGTATTAAATGTCCTCGCGGAGATTTCATCGTCACAGAAACCACCTCATCTGGTTGTAAATAAATACACGAGTGGGAAATTACAAGGTAATTTTAGAGAATCAATAAATTGAAAATACTAGAGTCTTTACAATAATGATTAATATTTGGGGACAATCTCTGTCAATGTCGGAACCCACCGCGAAAACATCTGCGGGTTCTATCGAGGATGTAAAAAAAATAATTAAAAATGAAATCGCTGAGACGTTAAATTTAGTAAATGTTGACCCGAACGAAATAGTTGTATTTCAAGACAAACAGGGTAAATTGAAAAGCAGTGATGTGTCATTAGATGACATTTTGATACGGCAGCGCGATGCCGCTGAAAACTCTATTGCGCTGTATTCCAACGGTGGACAACTTAAACCAGGCGCACTTGTGTCTACGATCACCGACGCGATTGCCACCCACGACAACACGATTGCCACCCACGACAACAAGATTGCCGCCCACGACAACACGATTACCACCCACGGCCGTGAGCTGGATGATCATATACGAGGTTATAATAGTTTTCGCAAAAATGTCGTACATAAATTCTTTGGAACCCCGCTTGTGGTTGGCATGACTCTCGCTGAAATTAAAAACTATCTATCGCTATTCTTTTTTAACAAGGACGCGGGAAGGGTGATGAATGAAGATGAAATCAAGGCAAATTATCTCGATATTTACAATGATATTTCTAAAATAATAGAAAATCTTGAAAAGGTACAAAAACCCACCAACGACGTCGTTAGTAAGTTTTTTGGATCCCCACCTGTGGCAGACTCGACTCTCGCTGAAATTAGCGAGTTTATTATCAGGCATACTCACAATGCCTACGTCGCTAATAATTTCTTTGGTGTCCCAGCTACATCTACGATGACTCTCAACGATATTATTAGGTTTATGGTGAGACAAGCAACACTTAATACCATCGTGGATAAATTCTTGGGGAGAACATGCGAATCTGAAACCACATCGTTGACAGGCCCAACCCTCGCTGAAGTTAAAAAAGCTATTGACGAACAAAAACTCATCAACGAGTTTGTTAAAAATTTCTTTGAGGGTTCTGAAAGTGACCATAACACGACGACATATTCTCAACTCCACGGGAATTATCTAATCCAAGAAGGTATAGAATCTAACTTACTTTTGATTTCATTTTTTAAACGCCGCGATGGAAAGGTGATAAAAGCTACCGGAATAAAAAAAACCTATCTCGACATTTACGACGATATTGCTAAACTACGAGAAGATTTTGAAAAGGTAAAAATTCCGCATCCAGACATAGGCGTTAAAAATATCGTGTATAAGGTCAATCATGGGACCTTTGATTGGGTAAAAAACTCAAATGCTAAATTGAAAGTCACTAACGTGAAGTGGCCCCATGGTATCTACAGGATGACGTTAATCTCTAACAATCAATTTGATATCATCGTGAAAGGTAAAACCTACTTTGCTGGCACCGCGACAGTAATTATCGCGGGGGGAGAAGAAGAATTTGAGATTATCGCGGTTGATAACACCATTAGATCAACAATAACCTGGTGTTTAGAATTCGTAGGTGAAGTAGACATCCCCTGATCTACTACCCGGAAGATGGCTAATAATTGAAAACACTAGCGGGTTTAAAATAACAATGTCATCAACAATGTCAACAACAATGTCGATGAAATCAATTGAACCGATAATATTCCCGTTGACGGAGTCAGCGGTATCACAATCGCAGATGACGCCGTCATCGCAATATCGATTCAACACCGTGAAAGAGTTTTCCGCGAACTTGAAATCACTTTCTGAGCGTTATCGTGAAAAAATGAAAAAATACCGACGCAGCGTAGCAATCATCGACATCACCGTGTACTCGGTGTCCGGTGTGATGGCCAGCGCTGGGGTTATTATGTCGACGGTGACCATGATGGCTCTGATTGCAGTTCCAATTGCTATCTCCGCGGCAACAACAATTGCTGCAGTCGCCACCGCGATAACTAAAAAATTATCATCGTGTTCTCAGAAAAAACTCAGTGATTATACAGCTCGGTACAGGGTGGTATTTGATGCGTACTCAAAATTATCCGAGTTGATCTCGCTGTCGATAGATAATTCAGTGATATCTGATGTTGAATTTTCCACGATGACCCAGTTGTATAACTCCGCGATGTTGAAATTGGAAATTGAAGACAGCGTTAACAATAATGTCACTACAATTCAACGAATTGCAACTGCTTCAACGAATCGCGGAGAATACCACTCCGATACGAACAAGCATGATATCAATAACATCAACAACCCCTGAATTTAGTGTGAACTTTCCTTCTCCGATTCCAGTGCGTGAGATCGCGCTGGCAAAATTACGAGTGTATCATAGCTGGCCTAATATCAGATCTGTTGCATTTGGCGGTCAGCAACCCAATAACGTACTGGTGTTCTCGTATAAGAATAAACCCGATGGCACTCCAGCGTGGGAAACTGTTTCGTTACCAACTGGGTCGTACCAAATTGAGCAAATCGATGCTGAAATTCAGCGTAGAATAAAATCAATTACTGAAAAAGAATAAAAAATAGCTATTAAACTTCATGAACCGACGCTCTCGTCGTCGATCGAAATAAGCACAGAGGGATACATTGTAGATATCTATAACAGCTCGTTAAGAACAGTGTTAGGATGGCCTGAAAAACCACCGGAAAAATCCACCGCCGACTTAACCACGGACGTAAAATCATATCATGAAATCAATCCCAGTTATCGAGATAATTTATCTGATATAAGAAAAGGAAGAATCGGCAATAGATTTATATTTACCAACAAAGACACATTGCAATGGGATTTTATCATTAAAAGAACAGCCGACTCATCTGTTACTATTTCATTTACGCTAACTGACATCCGTGGTTATTTTAATGAAATTAAACAATTATATGAAACACAACTAGAACAACTACGGAAAACAAAATTGCAAAAACACGTTGAAATAATAAATCAACTTATATCTGACATGGAATATATCTATGAACTAATTATTCAAACAATAATTAATGACAACAGCGACAATAAACAACGATTCCTAACCGATTACAATATCACAGAAGACAATCTGCGTAATTTCAAGTTTCCCAAATACAACGCTGATGAACTAGCAAAAATTGTTAAAACCGATATCAAGGCGCTACAAAAATCAGATTCAACTGTCCTCAGGTATAATAATGATCCAGATGGTGGCGGTAGGCATATTGCCCCGCATAATGTAAATATTTCAACGGTGATTGCGCTCAATTTAGTATGTGATGTAATTGAAGGAAGCTATCAAATTAATCTAGAGCAATCAAATCAAGCTCAGCAGGGATATATTCTTTATTCGTTTGCACCAACAGCTCCTCCAGGATACCTAATTATTGAAAACCCAATTAATCCTGTCTACATGCGATGCCATAATAATTCGTTAACGAGAATTAATTTCCGACTCACCGACCAGTCAAATAATTTAATTGATCTACAAGAGGAGGTGTTAGCGATTAGTTTGTTTGTGAAATCATAAATGATTTTCGTCCTAAGGACTGGATCAAATATTTGGTTAACCTGTAGCAGCAGAGAGGGTGGATGACAACGACGTTTGGCGTATATAAGGAAATCTTATTTTATCGAATAGACGTCATTTTTTTACTATTTGGTAGAAGCCTCAGTTTGCCAAATCGACGCCTCTATAAAGTTGTAGGGTTCACCCTCTCTGCTGCTTAAATACTTGACAAGAGATTATTAATATGGCGGTTCTTTTGGAAAATACACGTATTTGCGTGGTTCAAATAACACGTATGGCTGTATTTTCTGGTGGATGGACATCTGTCAAATAGACGTCAAGTACGTTAACACATGTTTTTCATTCATTATCCTACCACTTATGTTAGAAAAAAAATATTTGTTTTACTTCACGACAGGACAAATCTTATCAGCCATGTGGCATCATTAGGCATGTGATCTCATATTCGGCAATCGACGGAAACAATAAATATTGGAAATCGAGGGGAAAAAGCATTATAAATGTCAGATTTGGAACTTGACCCGCAGATAAGCCGACCCCCCTTCTTCCAGGCCTAATTTTTGTCCTAAATTTCTCAGCTTATACGCGAGTATATACGTTAGATCTGAGTTGTGAAGCATAATTTTGGATATGTGGACATAATATGCCATAGTCTCAGTTGACAGAGAACATAGCAAGACAGGTCGTATCCTAGGATGAATTCATTTAGCAAAAAGCATCTATTAGGTATTTAACCAACTTGAAATGTTAATAGTGAATAATAATGTTAATAATGAATAATAATGTTAATAATGAAATGTTAATAATGAAATGTTAATAATGAAATGTTAATAATGAAATGTTAATAATGAAATGTTAATAATGAAATGTTAATAATAATATTGTTAATAATGAAACTCTTAATTTAGAGAATTATGTGAAGCAGACAATACTGGCAGCAACCTCAGCCTCCATATCAGCTCAAATGGCTACCTGACTGGTGACATGCACCTTAGGTTACCTTCCATGAGAAGTGTGTTTCTGGATCCTTATACAGGGTAAGTCATGAAACTATTACCCTTACATGTCACAAACCCCGACCCTTTGAGACCAACAGTTTCTCCTTTGAATACATTTCCCAATATCATTAATGTTAGGAAAAGCTCCACTATATGTTGAATCCAGCAGTTCCAGAAAGATGAAAAAGTTTTTTTTTTCTTCACAGCTATAGTCCATATAAACAAAGGGAGGAAACTCTTTTCAACCTTCCCCATACCACAACATGGTTATGTTAACAAAGTATGCAAAATGCAAAAGATTTAACTCTTTATGACTTAGTGATGAGTTATGATGTCTCTCTTGCTTATTTATGATAACATGCCTTTTCCCCTCCATTATGATATTTGATGAGTACTGCATATCCCTTATGACGATACTTTACAGGTTTAAAAATATACTCAAGTTTTGTGGTAGTAAAGTTTGCCATAAAGGTGAAGTATTCATATTTTCAGTGAATTGGTTTATAGAAAATTTAGTACTTTCCTTATTTATTGTGAAATTTGAGACATATCAGAAATGTGAAGTGTTATAAATTATATATTACAACCCTGAAACCAATGCATACACACCTTATTTATACAAAATGGCTGTCATGGAATTGTACAAACCCTTTTGTTTATTATTAAATACATGTGCATGAGTTTCGTTTATGGCATACAATGATACCCGACGGTGATTAATGTATATTGTGTGTTATTTCAAAATAGTGAGTTTGGTCCATCCTATGCCGCACATGCAAAGCGCTTTTGATGGGAAGAACCGAATGCCTTTAGTGCACAGATAATATTTGTGTATAAATACCTCACCACATATAAAGCTCTTTTACATTGCGGATTGTTATTTCAGTCAGCGGTCTACTATAAGGATTGTACTTCTCCAGCTGTAGAGCTGTCCAGTATCTGGATTTTTAAGTGTCTGGTGTTGTCCAGTATCTGGAGTGTCCAATGTTGTCCAGAGTCTAGTGATCAGAGCATCCGGAAAGTGTAGAGCTGTCTGGAGTGCCTAGAGTGGCTAGAGGGACCCAAGCATTCCAAGTTATCGGAGTGATCGAGGTCTACATGGTGCAAGCTGTAAAGCCAATCACAGGAATTAATCATAGCAGCTGTGAAGCCAATCACAGGAATTAATCATAGCAGCTGTGAAGCCAATCACAGGAATTAATCATAGCAGCTGTGAAGCCAATCACAGGAATTAATCATAGCAGCTGTGAAGCCAATCACAGGAATTAATCATAGCAGCTGTAAAGCCAATCACAGGAATTAATCATAGCAGCTGTAAAGCCAATCACAGGAATTAATCATAGCAGCTGTAAAGCCAATCACAGGAATTAATCATAGCAGCTGTAAAGCCAATCACAGGAATTAATCAATCACAGGAATTAATCATAGCAGCTGTAAAGTCAATCACAGGAATTAATCATAGCAGCTGTAAAGCCAATCACAGGAATTAATCATAGCAGCTGTAAAGCCAATCACAGGAATTAATCATAGCAGCTGTAAAGTCAATCACAGGAATTAATCATAGCAGCTGTAAAGTCAATCACAGGAATTAATCATAGCAGCTGTAAAGTCAATCACAGGAATTAATCATAGCAGCTGTAAAGCCAATCACAGGAATTAATCATAGCAGCTGTAAAGCCAATCACAGGAATTAATCATAGCAGCTGTAAAGCCAATCACAGGAATTAATCATAGCAGCTGTAAAGTCAATCACAGGAATTAATCATAGCAGCTGTAAAGTCAATCACAGGAATTAATCATAGCAGCTGTAAAGTCAATCACAGGAATTAATCATAGCAGCTGTGAAGCCAATCACAGGAATTGATCATAGCAGCTGTGAAGCCAATCACAGGAATTAATCATAGCAGCTGTGAAGCCAATCACAGGAATTAATCATAGCAGCTGTAAAGCCAATCACAGGAATTAATCATAGCAGCTGTAAAGTCAATCACAGGAATTAATCATAGCAGCTGTAAAGTCAATCACAGGAATTAATCATAGCAGCTGTAAAGTCAATCACAGGAATTAATCATAGCAGCTGTAAAGTCAATCACAGGAATTAATCATAGCAGCTGTAAAGTCAATCACAGGAATTAATCATAGCAGCTGTAAAGTCAATCACAGGAATTAATCATAGCAGCTGTAAAGCCAATCACAGGAATTAATCATAGCAGCTGTGAAGCCAATCACAGGAATTAATCATAGCAGCTGTGAAGCCAATCACAGGAATTAATCATAGCAGCTGTAGAGTCAATCACAGGAATTAATCATAGCAGCTGTGAAGCCAATCACAGGAATTAATCATAGCAGCTGTGAAGCCAATCACAGGAATTAATCATAGCAGCTGTGAAGCCAATCACAGGAATTAATCATAGCAGCTGTAAAGTCAATTACAGGAATTAATCATAGCAGCTGTAAAGTCAATCACAGGAATTGATCATAGCAGCTGTAAAGTCAATCACAGGAATTAATCATAGCAGCTGTAAAGTCAATCACAGGAATTAATCGTAGCAGCTGTAAAGTCAATCACAGGAATTAATCATAGCAGCTGTGAAGCTAAACTTTAGCAGCCCTAAGGCTGAAATAAAGTGTTCTGATGACGTAGTGTAGCACATTGCATATAATCTCTTAGCCGTGGCTAATTTTGGGGTTCGTAAAACCCATTGTATCTATTGGGACTGGAAAGATAAGTTCTATATCAGTCCTTTATTATTTTGCATAATTTCAATATGAGTAAATTAATTTTACTACAGGAGTAAAATTCTACATTGTTTTCTAGCTGAATAAACTATATCATTCTATTGTTTAGTCACTGTGAATCATTCACACCTTGTGTTTGTATTTTGTAGAGTAATTTGTTTGCATTCTTTGTTATTACATTTGTGAGTTCTTATGTTACTTAATCCAATATTTGGATTAAATATACATTCACATATCCATAATTTAATTGCTCATTCAAGTCATTCATCATTAAACATTGTATTTATATCATCATCAAAAGTGTTTTGTTGTGAATCTGGAAAATCTGACCCGGTTATGTTGTTACAATGGCAATCCTCAATCAGTGGGTATGAATCTATCATAAACACAACTTGGAATGAAACAAAATTGTGATGGTTTGTACAACTATATTGCTGATGATTATGTTGATTATGAAGTGAGAAACAGGTGGGCAGACATGCTTAACTGATCTGAAGAAGAGGTGTAAACCATGTTTTCAGAGAAAAGTTCATCATGAAATTGTCTATGGCTGCTGTGTCTGCAATATCCATAATGTACCATGTTTGTTTCCTTGCACTGCATATCAGGAATTAACCAATTGTGTTTCAAACAGGCTATAACATTTAGTTCTCTGCAGAAAAATTAGGAAACAGGCTATAACATTTAGTTCTCTGCAGAAAAATTAGGTTGAAACAGGATATAACATTTAGTTCTCTGCAGAAAAATTAGGTTCAAATTTGTTACCTATTTTTCACCTGTTTAGTGATGTTGTAATTGTTCATTATCTGAAAAACTTGGTTTCAAGTTGAACATTAATTCCATGCCATTTGTTTTAAAATATAATATATTTGATAAATCGATTTTGTAAAAAGGAGAAGAAACAGTGAAAAATTTCTGCATGAATTATTTATTTAAAATCCTTCAGCCTTGGCTAATAGTATGCAGCCTTACATAATAGCATCCAATGTTTTCATTTGGTTGTACAGGTGGTTAACCAATAAGAGGTAAACAGTTATGGCATATGAAGACATGCGTGGAACCTGCCATGTATATTCCAGTTGTTTGTCTATGGGTTCATGCACTGTTTTGTGCATTATGATTTAAAATATTTAGTCCACATCAGGACTAAAGATGAAAGAAAAATGCAGCAAGTTCAGAGAGATGGACTGCAACCTATTAAGTTTACAGCAGAAGATATCTTCAATGGCCGTTTTAGTGAGCAAAACTATCATGGTAGTAAATGGAGATGTGGAGTTGCCATCAATATTTTTGCCACAGGCATTGTCACAGTTGCAATGAGTACCAGATGCATAGACATAATTGATAACTAAGGTCTTATGGGAGACTGACCCCCCTCCCCATTTTTAGGCTGTCCAGTGGGTCATACCCCCCCTTCTCTACACATCAGAGTTTGGCCTTTGTGCGTGCTAGTTCAGGAACAGAGGATATTTTTGGGGACATGGATGATCTGTTTTGTCAGGCTAATCAGTCTATCTGTAATGCCGAGCATTTGCACAGCTTCAACTCTCTACAGTTGCTGGATTTGTATGGTGAATGTATTTGCTAAGAAAAAGTCTTACTTTCTATTCTCTTACATGTGTTATGTTGTCCTGGCTTATGTGACGTTTTCAATAACTGGATTGTGACAATATTTCTCAGTTTTGTGTCTTTTGTGATAAGTTTAGCCAAAACAAAAGAGTTGAACTATTCCCTTACACCAAATGCACACCCTGATTGCCTGGACCAAGTTTCATATCTAACATTTGGCTTTTGTATCTTGGTTCTGATGAGATCTTTATAAATAATTTATTCTTTTGTTTTTACTCTAGGAAGCTAAATTGTATTCAATATTACATGGAAACTATTTCCAGTTACAAAAAGCTTTCATTTTATTTTCCCACTTCACTGTTATCTTTGAAATAAGGTCAAAGTATTGTATACAATGATTAATGTGTTGGAATGTTTTGAGGAGAAAACAAATAATTATTCAGTAAATTATATTTCTACAAGAGGACATAACCAATCACATTACAATTCAACCCACCCACACCTTCCCAAAAGTGCAAGCATTCTCATGGAAGTACAACTCTGGCTAAAACTGTTAAACAACTGTAGCCACCTGGCGATGGAGAGAGAGGTGGTGAGATGTGATGAGAGGAGTTTCATAGTGTATGAAATGTGAAAGGAAAGACAATATTATTGTCTTTTTACAATAGCTTGATATGAGAAGTAGTGGAGCATCTTCATAATTATTATATGATCAGGTAAATATTCTTGGAGAAACATAATTTGCTAAAAGTGTTAGGTGCTATATGGCCTATTTTAGGCTCAAAAAATTAAATAGTTTTAGGAAAGTAGTTGCTCCTAAAATACTGTGCCAAAACATTGATTGGGTTTTGAAAGATGTTCATATTGCAATTGATATTTACAAATTATTTTGAAATGACATCATGTTCTCATGACATCACATATGGATATTAATAGTCATTTTGTTCTAAAACTGCATCTTTCTTTAAGGTCTTAAAGCATTCAACATGCAAGAACCAATTTCTTATTTTTATAGAATATAAAGGTATGCAGGAATAACCTATTACTAAAATTATATCATTAAGATGTGGACTTTGAGTGACTATTGTTTCTGCATAATGTTATTAATGATTGTTGGATATTTTCAAAAAGTTAGTATACAACTTCATTTTGTGGTGGTTTCATATGAGTTGTGTTATCATTGTTAGAGAAAGTTATAGTCCCTGATTTCTTCTTCTAAATGTTTTGGTTTACATTTAGAGAAAGTTATAGTCCCTGATTTTCTCTTCAAAATGTTTTGGTTTCCTTAGTATTCCTTTTTATTGCATTAACATGTTTCATTAAAATTTAAAATAAATTAGGTATGCCTGCTAGTTTGTATTAATTTAAAATAAATTAGGTAGGCCTGCTAGTTTGTATTAATTTAAAATAAATTAGGTAGGCCTGCTAGTCTGTATTAATTTAAAATAAATTAGGATGGCCTGCTAGTTTGTATTAATTTAAAATAAATTAGGTAGGCCTGCTAGTCTGTATTAATTTAAAATAAATTAGGTAGGCCTGCTAGTCTGTATTAATTTAAAATAAATTAGGATGGCCTGCTAGTCTGTATTAATTTAAAATAAATTAGGTAGGCCTGCTAGTTTGTATTAATTTAAAATAAATTAGTTAGGCCTGCTAGTCTGTATTAATTTAAAATAAATTAGGAAGGCCTGCTAGTCTGTATTAATTTAAAATAAATTAGGTAGGCTTGCTAGTTTGTATTAATTTAAAATAATTTAGGTAGGCCTGCTAGTCTGTATTAATTTAAAATAAATTAGGTAGGCCTGCTAGTTTGTATTAATTTAAAATAAATTAGGTAGGCCTGCTAGTTTGTATTAAATTAAAATAAATTAGGTAGGCCTGCTAGTCTGTATTAATTTAAAATAAATTAGGTCGGCCTGCTAGTCTGTATTAATGACATCATGGATGAGTATAATTTTCAGTCATCTACTTCTGCTTTGAGATTGATTGTAAGGATTTAGTGTCATCGTATAGTTGTGTGTTGGATACTAATTGTCAGTTTCTTTTAAACGTTGGTTTTTGAACCCACCCATTTCAACGAATCATTTGATGTCAGTAAATATTTCTATATGCAGCTTTATAGTTTTGAACTGAGTTGATGTCTAGTATTTTGTAGAGTTATGGTCCTTAATCAGATATTCTCACTATGTTTAAGTCCCTTGTGAGCAATCTGTGATGAGTGTGACAATTTAATGTATCTGTATTGCTAGTAGCTCTAATTACTTATTGTCATTATATGAACCATTTTTTACAGAACCCTGTCAATAGACCAAATCCCAGGACTTACAGAACCATGGCAGACTCTCTTAGCAGATGGCAATAATTTACCAGGTTCGTATCAAATTAAAACGTATAATTTTGTAAGCTCTGGTTAAAGGAGATTGAACCTGTATTTTCTTATATGCCTTGAATGAATAAACTAAGTGAATGGAATTTATAACACAGTTTTACTGAAGTCCACAGAACATATATTGCCAAATTTGAGCATTGAAGTTTGGACAACAAAAGTCAGTATGACAGATTCAGTTGTGATACTAACTGTTTTGTCTGCAATACTTTATTATGTATATTTATACACCAGTAATCTTTTTTGTGGCCTTACACATATTACCATTTAGAATGCTGTTTTCGGAAAAATGTTTTGGTATGTAATTAAAAATATTAAGGTCCTGCAGTAGAAATGCATTGGAATGTAATTTTTGCCTCACATTCATTATCAGATTGCACGATCTAGATATGTCTTTTTTTCTGGCAGCAAATACATCATTGTCAGTGATTCACATTATGTCATTGCAAGCGATTAAAAATACGTCATAGTACAGATATGCTACATGGAAGATAGACCTCCCAATCCTTATGATTTGAATATAAATCATGCTGAAATGATCTGTAACCAACAGTCTTTTCAGAATAATAGCAAAATATATGGAAATATAATCATTGATGTTAGATCTGGATATAGGTTGCACTGGGTTTGGTCTGGTTCCAGATTTTTATACTAAATTTAGTTGTTCAGAAACTGAAATTTATAGGAGTACCTCATTGCATTAATCTGCTAATAGTTTTCAGACCAAATTCCTTTGATCAAGTTTTTACTTTTGAAATTAGAGCATTATCTAGATATATTGTATAACAAACCAAAACACATTGAAGGCAAAAATGACAATGGAATTTTTATACTTCAAACATATAGCACAGAAGTGTTGCAACAAATATTCAGAATCTTGGCTATGCTTGGAATAAAAAGCACATCATATTTCGATTTGAGTACTGCTCATTGCTGGAAAAATGATTGTTGCTGCAAGTTGAAATTAAAAAAGAAGCCAAATAGATTATATCCAGTTGAGATAGTGAGAAGCCAGGGACCTCCATAGAGTTAGGAACTGTAGTTTCCAAAATTGAAGTAGTGTACTTTACAAACCTTTTTTTTGAACATTTGTTTGTTTGTTTGATTAGGAGTTTTAACGTAGCTTTTAACAGTTTTTCAGTCATATCGCTAAGATGTCTGCAGTGAGGCAGTTTATAGTGATGTCTAGCACTGGGGCATCATAACGCAAATATGTGGCATGATGTCCCACCCAGTCACATTTTCTGGACACCAGGCCAACCAATCCTAACACTAACCTCTTAATGCTGAGCGCCAAGTGAGGCAGCTGTTCGTACCATTTTTGTAAATCCTTGGTATGACTCTGCTTGGGATCGAACCCACGACCTCCTGCTCTTGCAGTGGACGCTTTAACCACTAGGCCACCGGAACGGTTTTGGTTGAACATAATTTCTTTGCGGCATCCAATCACATTTCTGAGCTTTTCAAATACAAGTTTTCTAAGTCAGTGATAGCAGTACATGATGTTTCATTCAACATTATTGAATATTGGTTTAACTGTTAGAAGAATATTGATGTCTTTACTGTCAAGGTCTTTTTAGAGTTTGCATGTCTGGAAACCTATTGGGAGGGGGATTTGATTCATGGTATCTTGGGTATAAAATTCATTTATAATTCTTAAGTCTCATATGCTTTTAGTATGAATATTATACCTTGGATAAATCATAATTGCAGATAATATGTTCATACCCACATTGCTGGAGCTGTACCGTGACGACAAAGGCCAGACAGTGACACTCTATGCTCCACAACAAATGGGAGAAGAGCCATATTCAAGAATGAAGATGGTGTGGCTTCACTGGTCAGGTGCATCTGGGGAAAAAGCCAAGATTAATTTGTTTCAGTTGATCAAATTAGAGAGGAAAATGGTTAGTTGTGTCCACTATGATTGTAAGATATCAACAGCTTTTACGTTTTTTATGTCTTTGATATGATAGGGGAAGGAACCAGTTTGGCCTCATCATGTACAGGTGTGAATATAATTATCTAAAGTAGTTATTATTAATGATATTGTGAAACCCACCATATATCTCTCTTTTTTGCCCATGTGACAGAGTAATCTAGTTGATTTACCAACCATTCTTTTTCCTTTTCCATCCGTAATCTGTCACAGTTGAGTCAAACATAATGTAATTGCAAAATGAAAACACCTGTACTTACCAATCGTAGTGGTTCATTCATAAGTTCACACAGTATTCCACATTTTGTTACTTGTACCATTGGCTATTCAATTTTTCCAAATTATAACTGATGAAAGTTAAAAGTTATACATACAAAATGTATTAATTATGTATTGTTTTCATATGACATCCATTGATTAAATGTGATAATATTGTTATGGTATCATCTGTTTACCCATGCATAGACCATTTTTACTTATGTTTAAAATGTCACCCATCTGTCCTCATTTGCATATTTCACAATTTTGAATTATTTAAAACAATTCTGACAAAACTTTATATATAGAGTCATATAAAAAAAGACACCATATTCAAGTAATGGATTTGGGTTTACATTCTTTGTAAAAAAAAAATGAAAATAAAATGAGAACTCACAAGTAAGCAATTTAGATCCAGATTTTTTTTTTGCATAATAACCAGCATTATGTCTCCCCTAATTTTGTACCTATAATCCCTAATTTTGTACCTATACTCCCTAATTCTGTACCTATACTCCCTAATTCTGTACCTATACTCCCTAATTCTGTACCTTCACTCCCTAATTCTGTACCTATACTCCCTAATTCTGTACCTATACTCCCTAATTCTGTACCTATACTCCCTAATAGAGGAAGATATATTGGTTTTATCCTGTCCATCCATCCATCAAAATTAACTTGCAACCAGGAAATCTCAAATAGTTATTGATCTAAACCATTAGGTTCTGTTGAGTCTGACCTTATTTTGAAGGTCACAGGGTTATACTTAGTTTTAAGTAACTGCATCAGCCTGTATGCAAGCTAATCATGAACAATTTGACTAAACTCTACCAAATTTGATACACCGATATCTGGGAGTGGGGGACGTGCTCATGATCTTTTTATCTTTTGTTGACCTTTACCCAGTTTTGAAGGTCACATTGGCATTCTCTCTGTGGAGTGGGTATAGTTTTAATTTATATTTATATTTTTATTTTTGTTTGGAGATTTTAATGTTCTTTTTATCATCAGCAGTGTAAAGAGCTATTAGCTCTACTGGTTATAGACCAGAAACTATTTGAAGCAACTTTACACAAACATTGATCACAAGATCTAATTGCTCCATAATGGATGAACTTGTCAACCTGGATTTTGCATTCAAAGACTATTTATGCTCTCTGTTTGGTCCTAACTGAATATGGTTTCACTATGAAAGCCATTTTCACTACAATGAAAGCGATCATAAAAATCTTGTTTTTTCTCCTTCAAATACGTTCCCCAATCACATTAACGTTAGGGATATAAGCCTGCTACTTCGTGAATCCAGCCCTACTAAAAGACGAAAATTCGTCTTTTCTATGTCCTATAGACAAAGGGCAATAACTCTTGCCCCTTACCTCCCCTTGCCACCGCCAAGTGTCGCTAGTTTTTAAGCTTCACTTGTACTGTTCACAACATACAATTACACCTCCATATAATCCAAGCCATCTTAGTGTAAAATCGGACCATCTGAAGTTAAATTTGGAATTATTGGGTTGGACAATCATTCTTCTACAGGTTGTATACATTAGTTTACAATATTTTCAAATTTTGAGTGACTTTGTCACCTTTACGGACTTCGTCTATGGACGACCACGTTGCAACACGCTAATGGCGGTACTCGTGTTGTCATT
Organism: Unio pictorum; assembly: GCA_030141615.1. Lineage (NCBI taxonomy): Eukaryota > Metazoa > Mollusca > Bivalvia > Unionida > Unionidae > Unio > Unio pictorum. Next base: position 1,764,957 of record JARLTB010000202.1, on the reverse strand, counting down.
TACGAGTTAACATGGCACTGAATAATTTCGTTTTCTCCGTTAGTAACAGTTGTGGTATTAGCGAATTAATAACGTACTGAATTGCTAATTTATGCTTTGTTTTATCTTCTTTTGTCGTTTCAGTAGAAATGTCAACCAAATGCATGAAATGCAAAAAGTGTACATCATCTATACCATGCAGCGTGTGTAATACTTGGACAGAGCCAATGTGGCAATGGAGGAAAATAATGTTGACATGGTACAACAGTCCACCTTTGAACAGATGCGTCATTTGGACCAGGAAACTATGATGCAGCTATTGAATTCAGGCTAGATATTACCTCTTTGGGGGAGTGTTCCCCCAATTTTCAGCTGCCCAGTGGGCGTAAGTCCCCCGCATGTCCAAGCATGGCCTTCGGCCTGTAAGTCAGGAAGCATGGTTTTTTTTCTGGATCCATTGGATCTATTTCATTATACAACCTTGACGTCACCAGCCGTCCCAGCAGGGGGACCTTATTGCTAAAACGGTCTGACCAACTATGATTTATGGGGATTTTAGTGACAAATCCATCCATCAAGCTCCGGCGGCAGCATGCCAATACTATGACGGAGGTTTTAGTGAGAAATCTGTCCGTCCAGCCAGGCCATTGGAGCGGCTGGTACCGGTGATAGCCGGACCATCGCCAACATTCAGGCCGACCATTCGCCAGACAAACCACAAGGGAGAATTAGTGAAATTGTCAAGGATGATGGAGTTGCATCATCTATGTCACCTGGTATGCTCTATCCAGAGATGCAAGCTGTGCCAGAACCAATGTTCCCTCTAAGCGAATGGTAGATGTGTGCGCAGTGCTCACTGCACTGCGCAAGCATTGTGGAGATGAGAAAAATTTAATGTTGGATTGAGCAAAAAAATTAACAATTCAGCTGCGCAGGGATGCCTGAGCAGCTGCACGCGCAGCTTAGAGGGAACGTTGACCAGAACACGACTCAGCACACAGTGAGTGTGACGAAACACTTGCAAATGAGCAGTATACAGATCCAGTCATGGAATGGACTGAGTTTAGCTTCAAGGCCGCAGTGGAAGAAATTTATAGGATATTGGCAACTTCAGAATGCCCACCACCTCCTACCGCCCAGTCAAGAATACAAAGTTAAGGCGTCTGTAGATCTTGAATGGGAGGAAGAGACGATGTCTCTCCTGCTCCTTCCCCACTCGGCAAAAATTCAGAAAGCTAAGTACCAGCGACGTTCTAGTATAACTGGTACAAAACTCAATCAGACGCCTTCAGTACTGATCTCCAATCAGTGAATCAAGCTCCGGCGGCAACATGCCAATACTATGACAGAGGTTTTAGTGAGAAATCTGTCCCTCCAGCCAGGTTATTGGAGCGGCCGGTACCGGTGATAGCCGGACCGTCGCCAACATTCAGGCCGACCATTCACCAGACAAATCACAAGGGAGAATTAGTGAAATTGTCAAGGATGATGTCAAAGCTAGTCATAAATGTAGCCTACCTGTGGGCGACCGCCTCCTCCAATTAAAGTACCACTGGACCATTTTATTACCTCAGAACAGTTGGGTGATTCAGGTCATTTCGGAGGGACTTTGGATTTCATTTATCCATCCCCCTCCCCTGTCCTCCTCTCCCCTCTTCATGGATGTACTGTCAGATCAGGAGAAGGATGCCTTTCTACAAAAAAAAAAAATATAAATAAACCCCACAATAGCCGGGGTTTTATTCATGGCTGTTTCTTATCCAGAGGCCGTTCATCGACCTGAGTTGCCTCAACCAATACATTTTACCACTGAAATTCAATGTGGCGATGGCGAGATCAATCCGTCATTCCATCCAACCGGACAGGTATGCTGTCAGTCTAGATATGACCGATGCATATTTTCACATCCCTATCCACCGAGTCACTGAAATTTCTCCGTTTTGCTTAACGGGACTCAGTTTATCAGTTCCAGGTCATACCTTTTGGCCTCAACATCAGCCCTTGGGCTTTTACCAAACTTTTGGATTGCGTCGTCACCCTGTACTGCTCGACTTCATCTATAATGACGGCAGTGTACTTGGACGAACATCCTCCAGAAACATATGTTAAGTTTTACTCTGCTCAAAGGCAGAAATGATCTTCTATCACTTTTCGATCATCTAGGCTTTCTCATGAACTATAAAAAGTCCAAGCTCTGTCCATCCCAGAGTTTTGGTCCATCTGGGTATGGAGTTTCTCACCGATCTGAATCTGGTAAGGCTTCCTCGCGTTCGAGATCATCCAGATAGTCGAACTTGTTGAGTCCATTTCCAACAGGATGTGCATTTCAGTGAGAGAGCTCTTGCGACTCCTCGGATTATTCAATACGGCGGCGGACTTGATCCTGCTTGGCTGTCTTTTTATGCGCCCCTTACAAATGACGTTACTAGCATAATGGCGCCCTTTTTTCAAGTACCCTCAATCACACAATAATGATCACGCTCGAGATAAGATCATTCTTGCATCAGTGGCACAACCCCTGTTGGCTGTCCACAGGGATTCCTCTGGACATACCCCAAGCGGAGATAACAGTATGTACCGCCACCAGTACCTACGGTTGGGGTGCCCACCTGTAGCCAGACTTTGATACCGTCAGCGGCACGTGAGTGCCAGGGGAGTGTCCTCTCCACATCAACCTTTCAGAAAAAAAGGCTGTCATCAATGCTTTTCAGGATCAATTCTTATTCAAAACGTCCTCGTTATGTCAGACAACTCTGTGGTGGTGATTTGCCTCCTCAAGCAAAAGGGCACCAAATCATCAGACCTGTGCAATCTTATTCAGCAGTTTCTACATTGGTACGACAATCTCCACATCAATGTACAAATCAGACCCATTCCCAGTAGACTCAATGTCTTGGCTGACACTCTATCCAGGAAAGGTCAAGTCATTCACATGGTATGGTCACTCCATCAATCGGTCTTTCTTCCAATCTGCACACTTTGGGGACGTCCGATGATCGATCTTTTGCAACAAGGTGGAATCGCAAGTTGCCCACCTTCGTCTCTCCGGTTCCAGACCCAGAAGCTTGGGCCGTGGACACTCTGTCATTCAGCTGGGAGGATTTGTGGGCATTCTCCTACCCTCCCACGGTCTTGGTACTGAAAATAATCCAGAGGTTAAGGGGTCATAACTGTCAGATGATTCTGATTGCCCCTCTCAGATGGAACAACTCCTGGGTTTCCAATCTACTCGATCTGGCGATAGATCTACCCAGGAAGATTACAGTCAGCCCAAATCTTCTCAAGCAGCTGCGGTCACAGGTGTTCCACCCCTGTCCAGACCATCTTTATCTTCATGCTTATCTCTTGTCCGGACAGTCTTGCGAGACAAACAATTTAAACCTTTGATTGTGGAGAGACTCTCGAGAGCAAGAAGGCCATCTACTCTGAAGGCTTACGAGAGAAAGTGGCATGTTTTCAAGGACTGGTACCATATCAATAACATCGTCCCTATGAGTGTCTCAATCCCTCAACTGGCTGACTTTTTTCTCTGGCTTTTCGAGGAGAAACAGTCTAACTATCTTCAGTTCAGATCAGATGGTTCAGTGGTTCTCTTCACGCAGCCAGGCTTCATAGCCAAAAATAGGTTACCATCCATTGGCAATCAAAGAGTCGTCATTGGCTCCCTTTCTTCCATATATAAATCAAGAGCAACAGCCATGCAAGATCCTGTTAGTGCACTCGAGCACTATTTTAAATGCACAGAGGCGAGTCGGGTCACATGCAGGCACCTCTTTCTTTTGGTACAGCTGGGAAATGGGATATCACCCCTCAAGCCCTTGCTTCATGGCTGAAGTGAGTTATACACTCAGCGTACTCTGAGGTCTCACAAGATCAGAGTCACCTCATGAAGATTACCGCTCATGAGATTAGAGCAATCTCAGCGAGCCTTGCATTTGAATGCAATGTTTTGATCCGAGATATAATAGAAGCTGTTGGCTGGCATGCAGAGTCAACCTTCTCCAGTATTATCTCAAAGATTTGACCTCACAGAGGCAAACCTTGAATCTAGTAGGTCTGGTGTTGGCAGCCCAGATGCCCACCAGACCCATTTTAAACAATCAGCACAGCCTATCAGCTTTGCTGGATTCAGCAGAAAAAAATTTTTGTAGGTAAGATTTCAATAACTATCTTAACCTTATAAAGGGGTCACATATCACGTGACCCTGGGCTGTGTTGCTGATTAAATTAGGAGAATGGGTTATCGTTCAAATGGGGAATCCAGCCATCATTCCCTAGAGGATACCCGGGGTAGAGGTAGGATGCTCCTATTACCTATTCTCCTAACGTTGATGTGATTGGGGAGCGTATTTGAAGGAGAAAGCAAATTTTTAAAGTAAATTAGGTTTCTCCGAGAATACTTACCTAATCACATTACTTAAAAACCCTCCTAACCACCCCGCCATGCGAGCATCCTCATATAGTATATATTGCTCAGCTTAAAAACTAGCGACACCTGGCGGTGGCAAGGGAAGGTAAGGGGCAAGAGTTATTGCCATTTGTCTATTGCACATAGACAGAAAAGACGAATTTTCATCTTTTAGTAGGGCTGGATTCACGAGGTAGCAGGCTTATATCCCTAACGTTAATGTGATTGGGTAAGTATTCTCAGAGAAACATAATTTACTTAAAAAATTTCCTTTCTACTCTGTCTTGATGGAAAGTCATATTGTCATTGTGTTTCTCCTTTGAATACTTTCCCCAATTACATTATGTTAGGAATATTAGCTGGCTACCTCACAAAACCAGCTCTACTAAAAGACAAAAATCTTCTTTTATTGTCTGTCACATAGACAAAGGGCAACAACTCTTGTCCATTACCTCCCCTTGTCAGCGCCTGTTGTCGCTAGTTTTTAGCTTCGCTTCTATACTGGTCATGTCATACATTTTTTCCTCTTACAATCCAAGCAGTTTTTGTGTTCTAATTTGTCCATCAAATACTGCTTTTTAGATCTGTTTTGAGTATTCATCAATCTGCTGCAGGTTGTATTCATTATTTTTACAACTTTTGCCAAAATTGAGTGATTTTGTTTACTCTCAGGACTTCATCTTTTCCAAAACCCATCCCACCGTTCTAATTTGACCTCCTAAAAGGTCATAATGAGTTAGTGGAACTTTGACTCTTTCACTTGCTCTGTTCTTAATGGAGCTTATATTACGAGGTTCTGACGTGCTGCATTGATAATTTATGCTTGGTTTCTTCTTACTTGATGTTGTTTTGAAAGAATTTTGTTAGACTTGTTAAACTAAGCTTTATGCATTAGTTCAGGCATGACCAAAGGTTTCTAATATAACACCTTTTTTCACTTTTCCATTATTAAAAGAGTGATTTAGCAGGTTAATGGTATCAATAATTTCAAATGCATGTAGTTTCTGCTTAAATTTTCTTGTGTTGTTTTATTGGAATGTTTATTATTTTATCCAAATGCTTAAAGTGCAGAATGTTTTAGATATGGGAGGATAACCACAACTCCTACATTGTCTGTACAAAATGTACATCGTCATCACCATGCAACATATGTATCACATGGTTGGAAGACACGTGGACCATAGTGATCCTAAAGGCAACTATGGGGACAGAATGACAGACAGTGAGAGCTTCTTGAGTTAGTGCACTCATTTCCACCAAGTACATGTAATCCACAGGAATCAATATTTATATTCACATATTCATAAAAAAACATAGACATCAAGATATCTTGTGTTTATAATATATATTAAACTACTTTTCTCACCACTATCTTGCGCAACAATGTGTCCACTAATTGATTGCAGATAATTTTTTATGATTACTTCCTGAAGCAGTCTCTGTCTACACACAATTTAACTGGAATTTGCATTACATTAAAAATGACATGTATTCCAAAAAATGCCTTCATTTCAGCAATAAATGTATTGAACACTTGGGTTCAGGCTTCTCGTCAATTTGTTTTCTGGCATATTTGATTGCTTCCTATACCTGTAACTGGATTATTTCTTCAGGAAATAGAACGTTAAAAGATATCTCCCTTGCATTTTATTCAGAAATAAATGTTGACCCTGAAACTGCTGTAAAGTCATCCACGTTTACCGGTCTTCCCTATTCTGACCAGATTTGATCATTGCACGTTTCATCCTTAGAATCAGATAAATTTGAAATGTCAGGTGTTGAAACAGGACTTATCCTAATGTCCGATCCTTCATCTTGAATCTGATTAAAATTAATAGCATTTGCAATGTCATCTGCAATGTTATCACTTTCAAATCCTTCAAAACTTTTGTCAGAATTGTCGTTTGAATACTTGATTGTTGCCAGTTTGTTTTACTTTCACAATTGACCTTGTTTTCAATATGATTTTCCGCTTATATGCTGTAAAACTACTAATATAATGCTTTCATCATTTTATATAAGGACTATTTTCATTGGCTAAATATTTTAAAAAACAATAGATGTTTGTAATTTCATCCAGTACAAAGCTTTAATATGAAACATGTATATGTGGCTATAGGGTTTCCTAACCCTTGGCCAGAAACGCATGTATGAGCCAGCCAGGACAGAAAGGGCATTATTAGCAACTTGTATATGTCCGTTATTACAAGGCTATTTTTATGGTCACATATATGCATCAGCGGAAGGTAAAGAGTTAATTTTATTTGACACACTATAATTGGCTATATCATGCCAAGGAAACTGGAACTAAGTACCTTTCACAGAGAGACAATGTGGCAGTCAGACCTGGGCTGATACTGATCCCACAACCTTTAGTTTTAGTCTTATGCTTTTCCAGCTCGGCTATGCCAGCTGCCTTGTGTTTAAGACTGGGAACAGTGTTTATAATTATACCACAGATACAGTAGCTCTCCCATTATAAGACCAGGTGACCTTACCTTATAAATTTGTTCAAAAGTAGGGGTGTGGTTAAGTTCAAAGATATTCTTAGGAAATATTTTCAAAATTATGTAATGCTGGGAGGGAATGGTCTTATAATCATGCATGGGATTTTTGTCAGATAAATATGATAGTTGAATAGAACAATAACTCTCCCAAATTGATTTCCTTGGTCCCATGGATGTTCTAGCCACCAGTAAAGGTTTCTCTTTGTTTAAATCTTAGTTCTGTTGCAGGCAAGGCATTGCATACTGTAAAATATGGATAATACATGTATTTTTTTAATTAAAATGTACCTTAAATATTCTGTTGTAAAGAAATTAGATTCATTCAGATATTTGCCACTAGGAAGCACACATCATCCTAAACTTGAGCTCTTTTATGTAATACTTCAGAAGAGTAAACTTTATGTCTTTGACATGTTTCCTTGTACATGTTCTTAATTTTACTGCATAAATACTAGCTGTTCCATGTCTTCCTGTATGCTTATTTTTTTATCACTGCTTATTTTATATCAGTGCTCATTTTTCAAAAACATAAATTCTTTACCGTTTTCTATTTTAATTAGGCAGTTGACAAAACCATTGAGGAAATGGCAGGAAAGACCCAGAAAGAGAAGGCTGAGATGAAAAAGATATGCCAGCTATGTTATGACCACAATTATGTTTGCAGCATAAAGGTAAGAATATTTCCTCATTTATTTGTGCCTTTATTCTGCTGATCAGTCATTCTTTACTTCTGTCATTGAATAACATTGTCTTCATGATAGGGTCTGTTGTAATGACTGTCGTTGTTGTAGGGTTTAACGCTATTTTTCAGCACATGATAGGCTATAGATGGTGGCCAGTATTAATGGTGGAGGAAGAACCCAGGAAAACCCCTACTGGTAAGCTTTCTCACATAACCACAATGGCCAAGTCGATACTCAAACCCACACAGGTATTAATGAGGTAGCAGTGATCTGTAACAGAGAGCAACCACAATGGCCAAGTCGATACTCAAACCCACACAGGCATTAGTGAGGTAGCAGTGATCTGTAACAGAGAGCACTTTAGACCACTCGGCCACTCAGGGCCCCCATAATGACTGTCCTGAGGGACACCTGATTGCGATGAATGTATAACAAGACATTGGTATCTGCAACATTGATCAGATTGTTTTAGTTTTGCATTTAATGTGCATGGGATATAATACATTTTTAAATCTTCATAATTTCACTTCATTTTCATAGTGTGACAATAGTTGGCCATTTCAGGTATTGCAAAGATCATCGTTTGCTATCGGACATTTCAACTGTTTACACTTAAACAACTGTCTGACTTTCCTTTTAAACTACATTACCTAGTCATAATACATTACCCAGTCATAATACATTAAGAGAACCACTATAACCCACAAATCCACCCCTCCCAGATTAAAACCTTTTAACTGAAAACTAAATATTATCTGCCCACTAGGTGTTAGTTAGAGTGTTTTCCCCTTGATATCAGGATTGGCACCAAATCCAGTGCAATTTTCAGTTCATACTTCCACTTGTGCAGAGTAGCATGGTCTTTACAGAGAGAGAGAGACCTCACAAAATCCACACGAGCAGTTATGGAAGTTTTCTACCTTAAAATAAGATGGAGGAGCTTCTTCTTTGAAGGGAAGTAGACTCCATCTATAACTTTCCAACTTTTCTGTTCTGCTTGTCATCAATGACAAAGTTTCTAACTCTTCAGTGTTATCACTTTGCCATCTCAAGACACTTAGATGCCAATGGCATATACCTACATGGGTCATGATGGTGTCCCCTCACATTGATATAACTGTACTAGTAAGTGTAGGTCTTGTGGGTGAAAACTCTTTTAATATTGTTGGATTATTCCCACAATGTCTGGATACATAAAGTTAAGTTTTCTGTCTTAGCTTCCACTTCATCGTTATATACGTGATGCTTTACTGATTAATAAACGCGATACAACATCAATTAATTTCCAACAGGAAAAATTGTCTCACAGCGGATACTGTAGCATTTAGGTATTGAAAATGATTCAGTGCAGATTTTTGTGTACTTTAGAAAACTTTTTTATATTACTGTATAATGATCCTGATGTGTATGATGAACAAAGACACCATTTGAACTGATCTTGAGATTTATTGGTTCACTTCCTGCCTCCTCACAGCATTGTCGAAGAGTAGATAGGATCAGAGAATATATGTCCTGTTGGTGGAGACATCTGCATAAAGTTCCCACAAAAAGGGTCAGTGTCACTCATGATGCTCCTTGCTTTCATTGCCTACAACAGGCTATACCATTCAGGGTAATCTGACTTTGGTAATAATTCCTCTCAACTCTGAACCTTTCATCTTGTGGTCATCAACAGGTGGTCATTGTGAGCTCTAAAGTGATACTAAAGGAAGACTGAATCGTTGCATCATGGTACATCATGCTTCTTCTTGCCCTCAAAGATGGAATGGATGATATATCGATAAACATACTTACAGGACAAAGTGGGTTATTCATTCTAAATGTCAGGACATCCCCACACCAAGGAATTTGCTTTACATTTAAATTCACAATGTCAGGACATCCCCACACCAAGGAATTTGCTTTACATTTAAATTCACAATGTCAGGACATTCCCACACCAAGGAATTTGCTTTACATTTAAATTCACAATGTCAGGACATCCCTACACCAAGGAATTTGCTTTACATTTAAATTTACAATGTCAGGACATCACCACAAACATTACACATGAGCAACTGTTCTATTATTATCTCTTTCATCCTAAAAGGCTTAACTTGATCTGGTGAGACCGATAGCCATGTTAGAAAAGGTTGCCCTCCTGGGTCATTCAACAGCTTCCTCAGAATGCGGCTTCACAGCTTTTGCTGGGTTATCTAGATGCTGTCTCACATACCTTAGGGGACTGGAATGGTCTCACTGGGGTAAGAGATGTATCTCTCTCCACCTTATACCTGTTCTCCTAAGGTATTATGATTGGGTAACATACCTGAGAAAAAATCCAAATTTTTTCTAGTAAAATGTTTTTTAGTTATCCATACCTGATCATAATATACATCCATCCTCACCGCAGTTACATCCATACAGAGAGCATGCCTTCCACTGCAGTAGGAAATCAAGATTTCACAGGATTGGGTGCTAATCCCGGTATTAAAGGGAAATCAATGCAACTGTCAGTTACATGGGCTTTTTCAGCTAAAAGGTGTTGATTTGGGAGTCCTAGATTTGTGTGGCAGTAGTATTTCTCCTAAGATATTATGATATGGTAAGTATTATTGAAGCAACCTATTTTTCAAGAAAAAAAATAGGTTTCTCCCCACCTGTTACCTACTCATCTCACATTTATGTGATCTGGTCATATATTCTACTTTAAATTACAGTAATGTCTGTAAATTAGATTGCTCTGAGAACACTTACCAGGTCACATTATATATTGGTCAAATGAAAATTGAAATAAATCCAGTATATGAGTAGCCACCTAGTGGAGACAATGAGGGTTAATTATAATAGTATCTTTAATGGAGATAATGGAAGTTAATTATAATAGTATCTTTAGTGGAGATAATGGGAGTTAATTATAATAGTATCTTTAATGGAGATAATGGAAGTTAATTATAATAGTATCTTTAGTGGAGATAATGGGGGTTAATTATAATAGTATCTTTAATGGAGATAATGGGAGTTAATTATAATAGTATCTTTAGTGGAGATAATGGGAGTTAATTATAATAGTATCTTTAGTGGAGATAATGGGTGTTAATTATAATAGTATCTTTAGTGGAGACAATGGGGGTTAATTATAATAGTATCTTTAGTGGAGACAATGGGGGTTAATTATAATAGTATCTTTAGTGGAGACAATGGGGGTTAATTATAATAGTATCTTTAGTGGAGACAATGGGGGTTAATTATAATAGTATCTTTAGTGGAGACAATGGGGGTTAATTATAATAGTATCTTTAGTGGAGACAATGGGGGTTAATTATAATAGTATCTTTAGTGGAGACAATGGGGGTTAATTATAATAGTATCTTTAGTGGAGATAATGGGGGTTAATTATAATAGTATCTTTAGTGGAGACAATGGGGGTTAATTATAATAGTATCTTTAGTGGAGACAATGGGGGTTAATTATAATAGTATCTTTAGTGGAGACAATGGGGGTTAATTATAATAGTATCTTTAGTGGAGACAATGGGAGTTAATTATAAGAGTATCTTTAGTGGAGATAATGGGAGTTAATTATAATAGTATCTTTAGTGGAGACAATGGGGGTTAATTATAATAGTATCTTTAGTGGAGACAATGGGGGTTAATTATAATAGTATCTTTAGTGGAGACAATGGGGGTTAATTATAATAGTATCTTTAGTAGAGACAATGGGGGTTAATTATAATAGTATCTTTAGTGGAGACAATGGGAGTTAATTATAATAGTATCTTTAGTGGAGACAATGGGAGTTAATTATAATAGTATCTTTAGTAGAGACAATGGGAGTTAATTATAATAGTATCTTTAGTAGAGACAATGGGGGTTAATTATAATAGTATCTTTAGTAGAGACAATGGGGGTTAATTATAATAGTATCTTTAGTGGAGATAATGGGGGTTAATTATAATAGTATCTTTAGTGGAGATAATGGGAGTTAATTATAATAGTATCTTTAGTGGAGACAGTGGGAGTTAATTATAATAGTATCTTTAGTGGAGATAATGGGAGTTAATTATAATAGTATCTTTAGTGGAGACAATGGGGGTTAATTATAATAGTATCTTTAGTGGAGACAATGGGGGTTAATTATAATAGTATCTTTAGTGGAGACAATGGGGGTTAATTATAATAGTATCTTTAGTGGAGACAATGGGAGTTAATTATAATAGTATCTTTAGTGGAGACAATGGGAGTTAATTATAATAGTATCTTTAGTGGAGACAATGGGGGTTAATTATAATAGTATCTTTAGTGGAGATAATGGGAGTTAATTATAATAGTATCTTTAGTGGAGATAATGGGAGTTAATTATAATAGTATCTTTAGTGGAGACAATGGGGGTTAATTATAATAGTATCTTTAGTGGAGACAATGGGAGTTAATTATAATAGTATCTTTAGTGGAGACAATGGGAGTTAATTATAATAGTATCTTTATTGGAGACAATGGGGGTTAATTATAATAGTATCTTTAATGGAGAGAATGGGAGTTAATTATAATAGTATCTTTAGTGGAGACAATGGGGGTTAATTATAATAGTATCTTTAGTGGAGACAATGGGGGTTAATTATAATAGTATCTTTAGTGGAGACAATGGGGGTTAATTATAATAGTATCTTTAGTGGAGATAATGGGAGTTAATTATAATAGTATCTTTAGTGGAGACAATGGGGGTTAATTATAATAGTATCTTTAGTGGAGACAATGGGAGTTAATTATAATAGTATCTTTAGTGGAGACAATGGGAGTTAATTATAATAGTATCTTTAGTGGAGACAATGGGAGTTAATTATAATAGTATCTTTAGTGGAGACAATGGGAGTTAATTATAATAGTATCTTTAGTGGAGACAATGGGAGTTGATTATAATAGTATCTTTAGTGGAGACAATGGGAGTTGATTATAATAGTATCTTTAGTGGAGACAATGGGAGTTAATTATAATAGTATCTTTAGTGGAGACAATGGGGGTTAATTATAATAGTATCTTTAGTGGAGACAATGGGAGTTAATTATAATAGTATCTTTAGTGGAGACAGTGGGAGTTAATTATAATAGTATCTTTAGTGGAGACAATGGGGGTTAATTATAATAGTATCTTTAGTGGAGACAATGGGGGTTAATTATAATAGTATCTTTAGTGGAGACAATGGGGGTTAATTATAATAGTATCTTTAGTGGAGACAATGGGGGTTAATTATAATAGTATCTTTAGTGGAGACAATGGGGGTTAATTATAATAGTATCTTTAGTGGAGACAATGGGGGTTAATTATAATAGTATCTTTAGTGGAGACAATGGGAGTTAATTATAATAGTATCTTTAGTGGAGACAATGGGAGTTAATTATAATAGTATCTTTAATGGAGACAATGGGAGTTAATTATAATAGTATCTTTAATGGAGACAATGGGAGTTAATTATAAGAGTATCTTTAGTGGAGACAATGGGAGTTAATTATAATAGTATCTTTAGTGGAGACAATGGGGGTTAATTATAATAGTATCTTTAGTGGAGACAATGGGGGTTAATTATAATAGTATCTTTAGTGGAGACAATGGGGGTTAATTATAATAGTATCTTTAGTGGAGACAATGGGAGTTAATTATAATAGTATCTTTAGTGGAGACAATGGGAGTTAATTATAATAGTATCTTTAGTGGAGACAATGGGAGTTAATTATAATAGTATCTTTAGTGGAGACAATGGGAGTTAATTATAAGAGTATCTTTAGTGGAGACAATGGGAGTTAATTATAATAGTATCTTTAGTGGAGAGAATGGGAGTTAATTATAATAGTATCTTTAGTGGAGATAATGGGAGTTAATTATAATAGTATCTTTAGTGGAGATAATGGGAGTTAATTATAATAGTATCTTTAGTGGAGACAATGGGGGTTAATTATAATAGTATCTTTAGTGGAGACAATGGGGGTTAATTATAAAAGTATCTTTAGTGGAGACAATGGGGGTTAATTATAATAGTATCTTTAGTGGAGACAATGGGGGTTAATTATAATAGTATCTTTAGTAGAGACAATGGGAGTTAATTATAATAGTATCTTTAGTGGAGACAATGGGGGTTAATTATAATAGTATCTTTAGTGGAGACAATGGGAGTTAATTATAATAGTATCTTTAGTGGAGACAATGGGAGTTAATTATAATAGTATCTTTAGTGGAGACAATGGGGGTTAATTATAATAGTATCTTTAGTGGAGACAATGGGAGTTAATTATAATAGTATCTTTAGTGGAGACAATGGGGGTTAATTATAATAGTATCTTTAGTGGAGACAATGGGGGTTAATTATAATAGTATCTTTAGTAGAGATAATGGGGGTTAATTATAATAGTATCTGTATCATATTGTTAACATTTGTATTATATCTATATATTACTGGGGAAAAGTGTCTCTGATAATTTACACTAAGCATTTTCTTTTTCTACATGTATGCTGAGGGAAATATTATAATTTTTTGTTTGCAGAACATTGAAAGAGCTGAAGAGTTGTTAGCAGCATCAGAATCACAAGATAATTGTCGTGCCCGTAAGAAAAAGAAACCCACTAAAAGGAAGAAGTACTTCTATCTTGTTAATACCCAGTTTGTTGTTGCTTTACATAAAAATAAGCGAGTTGGAACAAATATTTTGCTGGATGTCACAGCAGATGGAATTCATGAATTTGTGGCAAGTATTTTTTTAACTGGTTCTGTAGAGAAGGTGATAAAGTTTAAATCTATTCACATTGTAATACCTCAAATTCAGTTTTGCTCATTTTCAAGCATTTTGTTGTTGTTACACAATTCAGAGATCCAATTAACCATGATTATCAGTGAAAACGCTAGCACCAATTCCCAAATCAACAAATTTAGATTTTTTACCAACAAATTTGGCATTTGTTTAAAATGTCAGGAAAATCATTGAATACAGAAATAATTTAATTTTCAATAAAATTTGTTGATATTGCAATGATCTTCCATTGTATTTCCAAACCTTTGAAATGCAACCTCATGTTAAAACCCCAGACAGTTAGGATTAATTGTTCATTTTTTAAAAATATAATTAATATAAAGTTATTCTGGTTGAAATTTAAAAGTCCTAACTACATTGATTTAATTGCTAGCAGAGAATTTCATTGATGTTGATGACTTGAATTCAGTTATGGTATTGCATCTGGATTTAGCTCACCTGGCTAGAATGTCCACCTGGCAAGAATGCCCACCATTCTTCATGTGATTTAAATTTATCTTTTGTGTGTGAAGGGGCCCCAAGTGGCAGAGTAGTCTAAAGCGCTCTCCGTTACAGATCACTGCCATCTCACCTCTGTCTACGTGGGCTCAAGTCTCAGATTCGGCCAACGTTGTTATGTGAGAAAGCTTGCCAGTAGCTTCTTGTGGGTCGGTGGTTCTTTCTGGGGGTTTTCCCCGGGTTTTACAACCACCATTAACACTGGCCACCATGTATAGCCTATCTTGTGATGAAAAATGGCATTTAACCATACAACAACATAAAAAAAAAACTTTTGTGTGTGAGCCATCAGTATTTACTATTTTCAGCATCATGTCAAAAAGAATTAGATCACTTTTAACCAAGTTTGGAAGACAACAGTCTAGTTTTAAAAAACCTGTTCTGTTTAAACAAATTATGTAAATCTGCTGGCAAATATATACACCATTACTTACATGAGAAAATGCAGTGTAAATAACTTTCTTCAAAATTGCCTTACAGAATTGACAAAATGCATTTTGAAATGGAAGCCATGAAATTTTGCGTAAATTATCCCATTATATCAACCAATCAAACTGTTTTTACTTATAGCAGAAAAATCTTAATACAGCATCTAGAAAAATTACTGAATGGAATTTAGAAACATTTTAGGAACAGTATTTTGGCATAAAGTCTTTCATCTTTGTGATACATGATGCGCATTAACTATTAAATATGGTTTGTTAGAAAAATAAAAACTTTAAATATGGTTTGTTAGAAAAATAAAAACTTTAAATGAATTCTTTTACGAAGACTACTACAACAGAATTTGATTCAGTTTAACAGAAAGTACCATGATCTGAATCCCTCTCACATTTTCATATTAGTATAAATATGCGATCTAGTTTGACCACTGTTAAATTTAGTATAAATATGCAATCTAGTTTGATCACTGTTAAATTTAGTATAAATATGCGATCTAGTTTGACCACTGTTAAATTTAGTATAATTATGCGATCTAGTTTGACCACTGTTAACTTTAGTATAAATATGCGATCTAGTTTGACCACTGTTAAATTTAGTATAAATATGCGATATAGTTTGACCACTGTTAGATTTAGTATAAATATGCGATCTAGTTTGACCACTGTTAAATTAAAAATTGCTTCGTGATTTTTCTTCTTCTAACAACTCTGACAGATAGTGTTGTTCCGATTATCGATTATAATCGATCATCAGTTGCTTGAGCAAACCAATAAGATAATCGATTGTGTATAAAGGGAGACTACTTTTTAGGTGTATGCAAAGCACAAAGGTTAGTAAAACTCCCAGCTACTAAAGTTGACCTGAACTTTACTAATTCCTTCACAACTACAAATAAAAAAACCTACGATTCATAATTAGGAACATATTGTCATTATTACATGGTCAAGTTGTTAAATTGTTGAGTTAATAAATTTAAACACATTTTGTTGATTTGTTTCAGTTAAATTGCAACATCTTTTGTAGTATTTATAAACAATGACAAACAAGAAAATCATGTCCATCTATACTTTAAATTATAGACACATCACATATGAATGAAAGAATTTCAGGGGATTGTAGCAGCATTTCAGTTACATATGACTGATCAGCCATAAAAAGTTGCGTTCATTTAACAAAGTTATAGAACAAAAGTAACACAAAATTTAATATTATTGACAGGTTAAAGTATACATGTCATTAAAAGAGATTACTCCTGTACATTTATAAAGATGTTGAACTCGTGATCAAAGATATAACTGCGTAACAAAAATTAAAATTTGCTTTTAGTAACCAATTATAATCGATGATCAATTGGTTAAGGGGAACCGATTATCGATTATGAATTTCTGACCGATTCCCATCACTACTGACAGATTTTATCAAAACATGAATGAAAGAACCCAAGCAGCAAGGTCTTCAAATTTATGCAGAAAATGCTGATATGTTGTCCCTAACATAAAGGCCTTTTATTTTTTTATAAACAATACTGATATGTTGTCCCTAGCATCAAGGCCTTTCAGCTTTATACAGACAATGCTGATATGTTGTCCCTAGCATCAAGGCCTTACAGCTTTATACAGACAATGCTGATATGTTGTCCCTAGCATCAAGGCCTTTTATTTTTTTATAAACAATACTGATATGTTGTCCCTAGCATCAAGGCCTTTCAACTTTATACAGACAATGCTGATATGTTGTCCCTAGCATCAAGGCCTTTCAGCTTTATATAAACAATGCTGATATGTTGTCCCTAGCATCAAGGCCTTTCAACTTTATATAAACAATGCTGATATGTTGTCCCTAGCATCAAGACCTTTCAGCTTTATACAGACAATGCTGATATGTTGTCCCTAGCATCAAGACCTTTCAGCTTTATACAGAAAATGCTATGATGCCCTAACATCAAGACCTTTCAGCTTTATACAGACAATGCTGATATGTTGTCCCTAGCATCAAGGCCTTACAGCTTTATACAGACAATGCTGATATGTTGTCCCTAGCATCAAGGCCTTTCAGCTTTATACAGACAATGCTGATATGTTGTCCCTAGCATCAAGGCCTTACAGCTTTATACAGACAATGCTGATATGTTGTCCCTAGCATCAAGGCCTTTTATTTTTTTATAAACAATACTGATATGTTGTCCCTAGCATCAAGGCCTTTCAACTTTATACAGACAATGCTGATATGTTGTCCCTAGCATCAAGGCCTTTCAGCTTTATATAAACAATGCTGATATGTTGTCCCTAGCATCAAGGCCTTTCAACTTTATATAAACAATGCTGATATGTTGTCCCTAGCATCAAGACCTTTCAACTTTATACAGACAATGCTGATATGTTGTCCCTAGCATCAAGACCTTTCAGCTTTATACAGAAAATGCTATGATGCCCTAACATCAAGACCTTTCAGCTTTATACAGACAATGCTGATATGTTGTCCCTAGCATCAAGGCCTTTCAGCTTTATACAGACAATGCTGATATGTTGTCCCTAGCATCAAGGCCTTTCAGCTTTATACAGAAAATGCTATGATGCCCTAGCATCAAGGCCTTTCAACTTTATATAAACAATGCTGATCTGTTGTCCCTAGCATCAAGGCCTTTCAACTTTATATAAACAATGCTGATATGTTGTCCTTCAACTTTATACAAACAATGCTGATCCGATATGGATGACGATGCACTAAAATGGAGAAAATCTCAAACAATCGTTTTCTTAACTAGTTAACAGAAATTGAAGAAATTTGCCAAATCCCAAAATTTGGTAATTTTAGGTACTTTTTCAGCTATTATTTTGAAAAAACATGTCAAAAGGTCAAAGGTCAATCTGGCAAAAGGTCTACTGTCTAATGCTTTTTTTGGGGAGATGTTATTAAAAGTCTTTAGTACATCTAAATATAGATGAACTACTGATTTTCCTGTGCTTTCAATTGCATGAATCTTTAGTTACAAAAATTGTTAATTTTTGCGGAATGTTACACATTAAAAGCAATCATCCCATATTATTTTTTTTTGTTTCCAGGTCATCAAGTGCACTGACAAACAGAGTTTTCTGAGTCCAGTATTTCTGAAGAAGAATTCCAATGACAGCCTGGTTGAGTGCCAGTATGCTTCATCTTCAAGTATCATTGTGCTTTGCAGAGGGTAAGGCCAAGCTCAATAATACAAATAGAAACAAAGAATGATATACAGCTATCAACATTACTCTCTCTTCAGTACATCATTTTATGTCGGCAAGTTATTTAATGGCTTTAGCTGTTATTTGATTTGGCATCTATAATAATAATACATTTATTAGGTAGGATAAGCACATGATACAAAGCTAATGCATATAAACAAGTTACATAACAACATAAAAAATACATGATCCCCTAGGATGACCAATGCAAGTTTATAAAGACTTATTTCCAATGGGGTCTTCAGAGATCAAGATTTTGAGACATGATACGTTTTTCTAATTATATATTTGATTAAGCAAAGAAATTACTATTAAGTATTAAAAACTTATTAACTGATTTCAGTATTAAAAATTTCACAGAAAATCATCCCATTGTGGTAAAATATCATTTAAGTTTGCTTGATTTTCGTTGATTTAAAAGGTATAACCTGATAACTGCTTTGAAATGATCTGTATTTGAAGTTTTCTTCATAAATTGGGTTATAGTTTCCAAAAAAAAATTGTCTGAGCTATGATACTGTCTTATGGTGTAGCAAATCCTAGTAACAAAAGGGTGATGATCACTAATTTTCACAAATCAATTGCTATTTAATCTCAATTTTATCTACCAATATTAGCAATTCCACGCTCTCAAGTTCATATTGTCTCATGCTTGCTAAGAGTTCAAGATCACTTATAAATCTTAGTTATATTCTGTGCTATTTTTTATGTATAGATTATAGTTATATTTATGTATAGATTATAGTTATATTTATGTATAGATTATAGTTATATTTATGTATAGATTATAGTTATATTTATGTATAGATTATAGTTATATTTATGTATAGATTATAGTTATATTTATGTATAGATTATAGTTATATTTATGTATAGATTATAGTTATATTTATGTATAGATTATAGTGTTATATTTATGTATAGATTATAGTGTTATATTTATACATAATGTTTCCATTGTTTTAAGTGATAAACATTGACCATATCAAAAGAGAACATATAATTGTTTATTAACTTATTTTTAGTACAGTATACTATTGAATATACGTTCAGCTGAGAACAAGTTACATATATGGAGACCTAAATAATTTATTACTTTTCAGAAATGATCGTGAAGTTATTAAAGATTATTTTTAATTGTCCTATTTTTTGTTACTTTTCACCAAAAGGACATGCTTTGTCTTACCCAAATGTAATGATATTTTGTTGTCGTTGAGGTAAAGATTGGTATATTCTAGGTCTTTCCCAAATGTAATGATATTTTGTTGTCGTTGAGGTAAAGATTGGTATATTCTAGGTCTTACCCAAATGTAATGATATTTTGTTGTTGTTGAGGTAAAGATTGGTATATTCTAGGTCTTACCCAAATGTAATGATATTTTGTTGTCGTTGAGGTAAAGATTGGTATATTCTAGGTCTTACCCAAATGTAATAATATTTTGTTGTCGTTGAGGTAAAGATTGGTATATTCTAGGTCTTACCCAAATGTAATGATATTTTGTTGTCATTGAGGTAAACATTGGTATATTCTAGGTCTTTCCCAAACGGTTTTGAAATGTAATTTTTATCCTAATGTAAAAAACATAATGGCACTGAGCATTTTCATCTGCATCTAATAAAAGCTTACAATCTGAGTCTATGTTACTTACATATAGGAAAATTTTGCTGTGTGCCCAACTACTCTCATTTTGTCTGGTTCCCCCACCCCATCTCTCACTCCTATTTTGGTCCTTCAATTATTACTGCAGGGGTGGGGTGTTGTTTTGTCTAGTATCAATTAAACGTTCAGCTGGCCACTTCAGAGCATGGAAGTTTACCATGACTCCTGTTTTGTTTATGCTATGTAACCATGGTTTCTGTTATGCAGCATCTGTACTGTTACAAAAGTGTTTTGTTTCAGTGATCTTGTAATTTAAACATTTTCTAGTTTCTACTTGGGTGTGTTTCTTGTGTCAGAGCATGGTAGCATAACCATGACACTGGTTTATAGTATGTACACATTTTCCTTTCTCTATTACCTATGCATTGTGCTTGAGCCTAACCCATTTTATCCTGTTTACCAATTTCAACTGCAGTGCCTGATTCCTGAGAAGCAATTCTAAATACATTGTGGTAAAACTTAGCATCATACAGCAGTAGCTGTATCAATTCTGACTACCTTCACCATGTTTACTAAAAATGTTATTTTTTTTATAAAGTATATAAAACTATATATCTCTGAAAAAATCATACAATTTGCAATAAATGTTGTTACAATGTTATTTCTTTTATAAAGTATATAAAACTATATATCTCTGAAAAGATAATACAATTTGCAACACTTGTGATTCACGTTTTTTCATCATTTACCAAAGTACATGCTCACAACTGTATTTTGAAATATGACTTGCAAGAATATTTTCTTCTTTAAAAATACTTACCGTGATGTTCAGTGAATTTTTTGTCCATGAAGATGAATTAAATGCTCCTCATAGTATGGGAAAAAAATAAAGATAATTAAATTTCTAGTATTTTGGTCTAACTTTGAAGTTTCTAGCACTGTTAGTTTAAAAGTTATAATAATTTTACTAAAATTGGACAACATGACATGTGGTACAATTTCTTTATTTCACATTCTGATACATGTATTTCTGCGTGCAGTTTCTCATAAAAAAAATTCTTCATCAAAATCTTTCAGTAAGATAATTAATCAGTACAAATTTTGAAGTCCACATCATCACTATGTTAGTAATAAAAATATTAATTTAATGGTGAATAAAAATGTTCAATAGCTCCTTCTAACAATTTAAATCTTGGCTGGAACTGAATCGAAAAATCATCCCGGAGTCATTCCTCTTGAAAGCCTTCAAAGTCGGTTTCATTCTCTGAACCGCTATCAACAAGTGCACGAAGCCATGTGTCATCTTTTTCATCAACTTTATTCAATCGTAACCCATCTTTTAAGTCAATATCTTTATTAGAATCATCTAAATCCTCAGCTTCAATGTTGCTACCCTCGCTATCAGCATCCATGTTTATCCGAGTTGTGGTCCATCATTTTATCGATCGATTTTCAAGTCAACCGTTTACCCACTGTCATCCCCCAATTCCAGACACAGCAGCTTGGTTCATTGGATGAACTGTCAATCATCTGGGAGGGTTTGTTGGCCTGTGCCACCTCTCTTATTGTGCTACATTTTATGGGGTTAGAATGGCAAGATGACTCTGATAGCCCCTCTTTCAGGACACAGGCCCTGTATCACTGATCTATTTTTCCCCTATGATAATACACCCAGGAAGATTCTGGACAACCTGAATCTACCAATCACTTCTTCTACATTCTCAGCTTTTAGCAGTACAGCCTTGCATGTCAGACTATTCAAACCTTCATTTGTGGTGAGAATCTCAAGAGTAATCATCTACATTGCCCATCTGTGTGCCTCTATCCCCCAACTGCTTGATTTCTCTGGCTCTGTTCTTGGAGGAGGAATAGTTGGACCCCAGTCATTACCAATGGTTCCCACCCTATGATATTGGATAAAGTCTGGCATCGTGGCAACATGTTTATGTGAAATAGAGACCTATCGATCTTTTAGACAATATTGGTCTCCATGACCAATATCTCATTTGTCTCCAAAGGGATCAAATCAGGTGTTTTTTTAATTAACATGGCTAGATTCAAACGTCTAGCCTACACATCACTATCAGACAGATATATCCTACAGAACATGTTTGCTAAAAGCTTTAGCTTCAGCATGCATGGTAAGAGGGCCGCATCCCCCTTTATGTTACCAGAATTCTCTTCAGTTAGATCAAAGGGTTCAGAGGTTAAAATGAGTTAGATCTGTGTGTAATGATTGTTCACAGTACCAACTAAAAGAGTCAGGTCTGTGATAATGACTGTTCACAGTATCAATGCAAAGAGTCAGGTCTGTGTGTAATGACTATTCACAATACCAACTAAAAGAGTCAGGTCTGTGTGTAATGATTGTTCACAGTACCAACTAAAAGAGTCAGGTCTGTGTGTAATGATTGTTCACAGTATCAATGCAAAGAGTCAGGTCTGTGTGTAATGATTGTTCACAGTACCAACTGAAAGAGTCAGTTCTGTGTGTAATGATTGTTCACAGTACCAACTAAAAGAGTCAGGTCTGTGTGTAATGATTGTTCACAGTACCAACTGAAAGAGTCAGTTCTGTGTGTAATGATTGTTCACAGTACCAACTAAAAGAGTCAGGTCTGTGTGTAATGATTGTTCACAATACCAACTAAAAGAGTCAGGTCTGTGTGTAATGATTGTTCACAGTACCAACTGAAAGAGTCAGTTCTGTGTGTAATGATTGTTCACAATACCAACTGAAAGAGTCAGTTCTGTGTGTAATGATTGTTCACAGTACCAACTAAAAGAGTCAGGTCTGTGTGTAATGATTGTTCACAGTACCAACTGAAAGAGTCAGTTCTGTGTGTAATGATTGTTCACAGTACCAACTAAAAGAGTCAGGTCTGTGTGTAATGATTGTTCACAATACCAACTGAAAGAGTCAGTTCTGTGTGTAATGATTGTTCACAATACCAACTGAAAGAGTCAGTTCTGTGTGTAATGATTGTTCACAGTACCAACTAAAAGAGTCAGTTCTGTGTGTAATGATTGTTCACAGTACCAACTAAAAGAGTCAGGTCTGTGTGTAATGATTGTTCACAATACCAACTAAAAGAGTCAGGTCTGTGTTTAATGATTGTTCACAGTACCAACTAAAAGAGTCAGTTCTGTGTGTAATGATTGTTCACAGTAACAACTAAAAGAGTCAGGTCTGTGTGTAATGACTGTTCACAGTACCAACTAAAAGAGGATGCTACATAGAAATAAGGTATCATTATATATACCATAAGAGATGTTTTTAGATGTGATTTTTAAATACAGATATATGTTTTTATTTATTTAGTAGTGCCAGTGGAATGTATTGTATTAGACAGGTGTTTGTAGAATATAGGTGGTACTGAGATTTAAATTTATAATTATTTTTATATTATTTGTAGGAATGAGTTGGGTTTGTTCTCAACAGAAGGAGAGAAATTAGACGAGATATGTAACAAGTACGACATTATTCATCATGAAAAACAGATGTGTGTAGTTGGATCTGCCATATATGCTGTTGGAAAAGCACTGGACAGGTATGGAATAGACAGATTAGTAGACAGATATGGAATAGACAGATTAGTAGACAGGTATGGAATAGACAGATTAGTAGACAGGTATGGAATAGACAGATTAGTAGACAGGTATGGAATAGACAGATTAGTAGACAGGTATGGAATAGACAGATTAGTAGACAGGTATGGAATAGACAGATTAGTAGACAGGTATGGAATATATAGGTATGGAATAGATAGATTTAACAGGTATGGAATATATAGGTATATAGGTATGGAATAGATAGATTAGTAGACAGGTATGGAATATATAGGTATGGAATAGACAGATTAGTACCGGTAGACAGGTATAGAATAGATAGGTATGGAAAAGACAGATTAGTAGACAGGTATGGAATAGATAGGTATGGAATAGACAGATTAGTTGACAGGTATAGAATAGATAGGTATGGAATAGACAGATTATTAGACAGATATGGAATAGACAGATTAGTAGACAGGTATGGAATAGACAGATCAAAAGACAAGTACTGAATAGACACATTAGTAGACAAGTACTGAATAGACACATTAGTAGACAGGTATTTAATAACACATTAATAGACAGGCGTGGAATAGACTGATTAATAGATAGGTATGGAATAGACACATTAATAGACAAGTATGGAATAGACAGATTAATAGATAGGTATGGAATAGACACATTAATAGACAAGTATGGAATAGACACATTAATAGACAAGTATGGACTAGACACATTAATAGATAGGTATGGAATAGACACATTAATAGACAGGTATGGAATAGACAGATTAATAGACAAGTATGGAATAGACACATTAATCGATAGGTATGGAATAGACACATTAATAGACAAGTATGGAATAGACACATTAATAGATAGGTATGGAATAACACATTAATAGACAGGTATGGAATAGACACATTAATAGACAAGTATGGAATAGACACATTAATAGACATGTATGGAATAGACACATTAATAAACAGGTATGGAAGACAGATTAATAGACAGGATTTAAGCTACACAACAAGTTGCCATATATTTAGAGCCATCTAAAAAGCAGGATAACAGACTAAATTTTCAGTCACCACAAAACAAAGTTCATTTTTTTCAAGAACTATTTCATGTAAAAATTGTCTGCATCAAAACTCAGTTTGTGTACTTTTCAGTTATTAAAATGCTGATGCCTAGATTTTATTGCAAATATTTAGTAAAACTAACTCTGATCCTGGAGGATATCTTTTTAAGTCCTGATTCAGGATTTTGCTGAAGCTCACTTGTGGAGCAGTGATCCATATTTTTGAAACAAGCCTCTTGATTTGACGAAGTAATAATTTTGCTTGGTTGTCTTGCAGTCTTTGATCACATTTATGACTGAATAGGTTAACTTAAGGAAATCTAATTATATTAAATACACAATAATACTTATAAAATGAGTGATCAATTAAAATAAATTAGCTTACCTATGATCATGGCTGCTAGATCATACCCATTTTAAGATTTGTATGCCTTTTAACTTTTCTTATAATCCACGCCCTTATTTTGATACAAAAGATGCAGTTAATGTGATAGTACAAAGTAGGTCAGCTTTTAATTGAATGCAACAATACAACAGTTTCAGTTTGAATACAAGAGGTGCATAAGGTAGATTGACACATTTTTAAGTTTGAATACACACATTGCAGTTATGATCAGTACACTTAAATCGAGCTTTTGGAAAGAAAATGTAAACAAAAATAATGAGTCAACATATTATTATAAGGCGAAAATTTCATAATGTTGATTCAAATTTGCAGGTCCCATTTACCGTTTTTGATGATAAAATGAGCAATATATCAAGTTTCAGTTACCAGATGTGATTACAATTTATTTCAGCAAAGAGGGATCAATTTCAGGGGTAATTATTAGTTTTAAAAAATGTGATCCATGTCTGACCATGCATTATAAGCGGGTTCGTGATTTATCAGGATGCAAGTTATCGAAAGAGTGGTGTATGTAACAAGATTTAAATAATATTTTTGAATGGTTTTGCGATGAGCATGCCAACACTCACATTTCATGCCTAAGAATAATAACTATTAATTTATGTAACCTTGAAATAACTCTGTTTTTAAGACAATAAGAACATTGTAATATTTCATTCTACTTTTAAATAAAGATGTTAACTGCTTTAAGTTATTTATAGATATGTAGATTTCTTACTATATCCACACCCACACACACACACATATATTTATATATGCACATACATCTGAAAAATATTTTCCCCCACTGGAATGGCCACTTGTCTTATACAGCCACTTCCCCAGCGCAGGAGGGGTGTGGCTGTATAAGAGTGGGAGCACTGTAGTACATTTTGGTAATTATGGATTTAAATTTGTAGGGAAGCTGATGAGAGTACATATTAGGAAATAACTCATGTAATTGGGGATTTACATTAATTTTTGGAGGACTTCGTGGGAGTCCATAGAAGTTGAGTCAAAGTGAAAATCAGGATAATTTGCATTGGGATCAGTTATTTGTTTTCCATGTATGACATTTGGAGTTGATAATTTTATTATTATGTTCGAATCTGTGGTAAAGGTCAATATGATGACATAGTGTCAAAGAGAGAAATAAAACAACAACCCAGTACAAGAGGTCCAAGTGAAATTGATTACTGGACAAATGTCAATTTGTGAATGCAAAGTTACACACAAGTGGAGCACATGGCTGCTAAATTGTCTATTAATGTTGGTCTGATTTATCTTCTTTCCTAATTCATTTATATTGGATAACTTTCTCTACAATTAATCTGTGTATGGATTCCTGTTACCAACACTAGTAATCCCAAGCAGCACTTAATACAAAAAAAACTAATATCTAATAGCTATGGTATTAATCTCTTAATTAATCTTAATTAATCTCTCAGTTTTATTAGCTATGCTGGTCATAGACCAGAAGTACCTATCTGCCATATTTGCCATATGTTTTTGACACAGTATGTTATTGGACATCTTTTTTGGGTAAAATATAATGCTTAAATGCCTTTTAAGTTTTTGGAAGTTGCTTTGCTATAATTGTTTTCTACAATTTACGTTTTTTGGACACAATCTAGGAACATCTGTGTCGTTTTAATGCAAAATTCACAGTGTTTGCCATTAATTAACTGATTCAAAGTTTGCTTCATTTGGTGCCAATTATTTAACGTGATCATGAACTTCCATGAACTAATATAATTTAAAATTCTTAATCGTGTGTGTGTGTGTGCATTTGTATTTGGTGTTAACCGAGGACATTCGTGAGATTACACACCAACGTACCGAGGACACACCTCCAACCGAGGACGTCCTCGGTTGGAAATGGTGGGATAAATGTTAAAATATTGCTTCTACCAACTATTTGACCCTAGAAAAACTTAAAATCATGTTATTCAGAAATGTACCCATTTACACGTTTGGTGCTTGTTCGCGATTTTGGAGTGTATCTTTCTTCCAAAGCTGACGCTACACACGCCCGAAACCATGTCCTCGATTGCCCGGTGAAAAACTTGTAGAGAGATCTCCGCTATCAAATTACACGTTGCAAAAACGTATTATCTCCCTTAAGATCCAAGCATCAAATACCAACTACTAAACTAAATTAAAAGAAAAGCTTGTGCATATATCAGTCCTTGGTATATTTATTAATACTTTATGCATGTGAGACAATAGTGTTTGGAAACTCACGATACATGCATGCTCGTCCAATACAGGCAAATAAATAGACATACATGTATACGAAAGAATTACATCAAAATGCTTTTGGAAATATGCATGAATATATTGTTTAGTTGTACCGAAATTGCGGGCCATTCGTAAAGTTCAAATGTCCTTCTTTACGGCGAGGTTTAATGCACGTAAAGATAGTGAAAAGACATCTTTGATATGCAAAAGTTATTTTTTGATTATTAAATGAGATTTTTCCGCCCTTATTTCATCTGCCCACTTAGTATTCAAATACGATTGAACAGGTGACATCATAAATCATAAACCGTTCAATGCAATCAATGTACTTTTAAATGCATATACTTGCTCCAGGTCGTGATTTGGTGACTTTGATTAACATACCGTGAATTGTTTTGAGTCGATAGTTCCGTTGTAAACGAAATCTTATTAAAACAGCACACAAAATATAAACATAATGCAGCAATCTATATTGTTTTCCCAAATTTAAAGAGATTTTCAACAATAGCCAAACGTTTAGAATTTTCTACTGGACCAACCTGTATTTATAATGTGAAAGAACAATTATTTAGAGCTGCATTTGTTTGTAATATTATTACTCATTTAGTCTTCCTTTAGTATGTTTTACACATACGGTGATGCGGGAAATTTTTCTTTATAAAACTAAATCTGTTCCTGTTGTATCATTAAAATATATTCTTGTTCATTCATGGCGCCAAACCAATAAAACAGGATAAACTGTTTGTAAAAAGGTATTGAAAACTTATCCCCGTCCACTAACTCTTTAAACACATGTACTCTCATAATCCTCTGTATTTCAGTTCCAGAATTCTTGAACTTTATAGCTATTTAGGAGGTTTCAATTCAGTTAAAATAGATAAGTTGTTGTCATTGTTGTTGTTATTGTTGTTTTAGCATATGATTATATTTTGTGTTGTGGTGAAAAAGTAGTAGCAAAATGCAGTTTTCGTGAAATGCACAATATGCTGAACACAAACATTCGTTCTTATTTTCAACATCAACTCTGCATGTACCAGAGAGAGAGAGAGAGAGAGAGAGAGAGAGAGAGAGAGAGAGAGAGAGAGAGAGAGAGAGAGAGAGAGAGAGAGAGAGAGAGAGAGAGAGAGAGAGAGAGAGAGAGAGAGAGAGAGAGAGAGAGAGAGAGAGAGAGAGAGAGAGAGAGAGAGAGAGAGAGAGAGAGAGAGAGACGCGTATTATGCAACGAAAATAGTACTCTATTTTGTACAAAAATACGAATAGTCATTGCCGAAAATGCGAGTTTCCTGCCGTAAACGTTCAAATCCAGCCGAATCATATTATCTCCAGAACGGTGGATTAGTCAGAAGCGTGTTATGTCATACTAATGTCTAATTGCAGGACAATCAGTCATTCAATAACTTGAACAGTCAGTCAATAACAACAATATATATATATTCAAATACTAATTCAATTGCCCTAAAGAACAGTTGTAAACGAAACTCACTAGCCCACCTGAGCTATCACTACTAATATGTATCATAAAGCATCCATATCTAACATGGTATTTTATTTCGTTAATTTTCCATGACAAAGCTAGTAACATAATTATCGTACATGAGACTCCATTCCAAATCTAGACGTGTCATAATACAGGTCTAGCAAAACTATTTTTTCAGTATCGTAAGAGTATTCATTTTCTGTATCTTTGTCTGACATAGCAGTGGATTACTTTCCATAATTAAACCTTTACTTTTTTAATAACTTTATTACTTATATAATTTTCTCATATTCATTCAGAATCTTTGTGTTAGTTTGGATTTCAGATCTTGTGAATTGCAGTACAATGTGTTCAGTACATTTGGGGATTTCTCTAAAAACAAAATGGAAACAGAAAAAATAAGGCGCAAATCGACCAGCTGTATAAAACACTGCGAGCGAGATCATTCAGAAAATGCATTATTATTATTACTTCAAGAGTAGAGTTGACATCCTTTTTATATGTATTGCTGGTGCACTGATATTGTGAACGCACTATATAGCTGGCATTTATTCCGCTCATGGTCATTACATAGTTTTACATAGTTCTGAACGAATATCCAACCCAATTTATATGTGGAGTTATTTTACGACAAAACAAGCTAAGTAGGTTACTTAGTACCGACGGTAAAAGCGTTTTGCCCGGGGATACACAAGGTTTGAGACACCGGAAAGCTAACAAATGGACATTTTTGGCACCCAAATTCGACCCGTATATTTATACATTTACTAAATGCCAGTTATCTGCAAAATGAAACACATATCGCTTCTGACATTATCCATTTCCCTTTAAAAATGTGCATGTAAAACGATTGTTTTACATCATCGTTCACAACAAGTTTTTAAGGACTGATAACTAAACACTCCGTACTAATATTACAAAAAGCTTGATCTTAATTTTCCGGTCGAATTATATATAGGTATGAGTAGATACGTTTTCTTTTTAATGAATGCCCCTTCCTTCTGGAAGAACATAAGTTTGATTTAAAAAATTATTTTAATTTTAATTTAATTTAATTTAATAAAATTTTTCATTGAATTATTAATTTTTTATTATTTTATTTTTAGTTAGTTTTTCTCAGTTTTCTGACAGCTTAACGCTTATTGACAAGTACTGAATTGGCACAATGAGCAAATTGCTTATGAAGAACGGCCATGCATACTCTCTGCACATGCAGTTTCTAAAAAAATTAAAATGAAACCAGATGTTGTTATATCACTTAAGGATGATAAAAAATAGGTGAGATTTATATATGCAGAAGGAATAAGCTTCACATCATCAGTCTTTGTGTAACAAGGAGTGCATAAAAATCATGATATATACATCTTTACGTGCTGGAGTTGGTTTTAAGTAAGTGAGCTGAATCTTCAGTTTGATGTCTTTGAACTGAAACTTACTACACGGGATTAATTGGAGTGTGATTTAACATCTGTGAGGTTTTGACACTGAAATGACCTTATTTCCTGACCAGCCTGCACATGAACAATAAAACCTAGAACACATTAGGCATTATTAAGCTTTATTTTTCCTTCCTATCTCATTGTCGACAAAAAAAAAGCTAAATAACACATTGTGCTTTTATAATAATAAGATCGAAGTTTATTTGATTTCATTTTTATTATATTGACATACTTTCAATATTAGCATGCAAAGTTTTAAGTATCATTATTACCAATGAGAAATGAAAATTAGGCGGCAGAATATATGTATTCTATGTTAATAATTCGCATAGTATTAATTATTTAAACGGGTAAAACAAACTTTGGTTTGAAAACGGTACGAGTTTTCTCATTTTACACAAGTGTTGTTTGTTTTTTTTTTGTTTCAATTTTTGTTCATTCTTCATGTACAATTTTCTCAGCTTTAAACATTATATAAATGGCAGACTAAATTATACAACATTGATGAATTTAGCACTGATCAAAGCTTTGCATGCCTGTAAAGAACGCTCCATAGCTTCGGACAGAAGAAAGGAATCTCCATGTACCGTTACTAAAAGGTAAAAGAGGGGTCAAGTTTGTCTGCATTTTACGGGTCCTACTGATGCATCAATCACAATTAAGTATTAACTTTGCAGGTGACTGTTAGGACACGACCAAATGAAGTTATATTTTATTTAAACAAAGTGTTTTTCAATAAAACGTTATAATGGATTGTAAACAATTATATAAGATATAATGGGTAGATTACACGAGTGTCTGTGTTAAATGAAATGTATGGAACAAATTGAATTGTTTAGGACTTTAAACCATTTTAAATCTTCTTAAATTTACCATGGCATTACAATGTAAATACCAATATTATTCAGTAAGAACCGTATAAAGAGATCACTTTAAATTACATTGCCTAACGTTATATATTGTCATGCCATATTTCATTATATAAATGGGCGTGTGTTATTAAACTAGTGTAATATTGGAAAATATGATCAGTCAATCAATAAATTGACCAGTCACTCAATAACAACAAGATATATATTCAAATAATAATGTAATTGCCTAAATAACAGTTGTAGACGAAACCCTTATGGAAGTTACAGTTACTTTGGATTTGATTTAACAATCTTTCAATCATATCGCTACGATGTCTGCAGTGTGACGGTTTATAATGATATCTTGCACAGGTGCAAGCGAGGCAGCTTCTAGTACAATTACGCACCCTTTTGTTTTAAAAATTGCATAACTTAAGAGCATTTAACCCCATCGTGATGATGCTGAGTCGTTAGTTGGAACAAGACAGACAGAAAGCAAGAAGCATCGCATATTGCAGTTGGATCAACGCCGAGCAAAAAGTAAAGGTAGGCTTTTATTTTTTACTGTTTTAAACTATTTAAAACCGAATTTATTTGTAAAACTTTGACAAACATGCAGTTGCATAATTTCCTGTATTTAAATATATAGTCAAACTCATCAAACTGAACCTACTTCATACTACTACCAGGATTTCATAAAGATCAGTTTTTCTTGGAGAGGTCCCAAAACTATAGCTTCTTTAATATCATCCTACCCCCACCCCAACTAATCAAATCCTCTCTACTATTAAAACAGAAACATATTGCAATCTTAAATTACATATTTATTCTGATTTTGTTCCTGTTTATTTTATTTTTTTTTATTAAATGACCGGGATTCATTAATCGTGAATGTTGATTATAATATTTAAGAAAATGAAAAGACAAATCGTTCAATGGATCCTTTATGCAAAAAAAGATGCATCAAGTACACTTGTTTAAAGGAGACTAGAAATTAAATTTTTTATTTTATAAATGTAATTCTTTACAGATTCTAATTCGAATATAATGTTTAACAATATAATATCGTGTGCAGATATTGATTATATTGCGAAGAAGATACAATGATTCCGTAAATTGCCGAGTATTTCCGAGTTTTAATGAGACGACAGATCACGTGGTCTCGTGACGTCATACTAGCCAGTCCTCGTATACAAACAGAAACATGGCAAGCGAGAGAGGCCATTGATAACTGTTTTCATCGGAAGTAATTTTTCACACACACAAAACAACAACACCCCACGAATAAATCTGCGAGGAGGAAATCATACGTAATTAATTTCAACATTAAGAAGCTTCCTTTCTATGATTCAATTACAGTGTATTTTACATGCATGCTACAGTTAGCGTATTGACAAATCTGTAAGTCTATACATGCTTCGTTAAAATAAAGTACGTACTTGTCAGTGCTGAAAGAAATGTTTTAAGCACAGGCCCCGGGGTGATGACTTAAATAAATTTACTAGCTCTGACTGAAATTCCACAAACCCGAACAGTTCATATATGTTAACTTTCAAGCCGGAAGAAGAAAGAAAGAAAATAAATTCCAATTTTGGAGGTATTTCCTCCCTATCGTAATATTTCTCTTGATTTTTCGCAGTTAACTCCCGATTATTTCAGTATGTCTCTCAATTTTCATTTCTCAGAAGAAGAAAATCCATATATAATTTTTTTATCAAGTGTGCAATCCCACAAATGTCATATTCTATTTTATCACTTTTGAATATTGTAGTGAAGAAATAATTAATATCACAGGACAGTTTTAGTCTTTAGTAAATAGATTAAGATTAAAAATTATTCAGGTAAATTTCAGATTATTTAACTACTACAGAAGTACTTCTTGTTAAAAAAAATTGTCACCAATTAGTTTAAAACCCATGAATTATCATAATGAAGGATGTTTCTCTGCAAATAAAATCTCCATTTCCGCCCTAAAAAAACTCGGCCAGTTAACACCTGACATTCCTCTACCATCTATGTAAAGTTTCATTAAAATGATTAAATTAAAAGAAGGAATAAAAAATACGACGCAGTATATGTGCCCCTAAAAAACTAATTCAAAAAATATATTTAATTCAGTAAACAGTGTTACGCATCTTAACACTTAAACTAAAGGAAATAGGATGGGATATAAAAATGTGGGAAAACAATGGCACATACATGTACGGTAACTTTTGACTGCAAATTTGAACTCTGAAAATGAAGTCTTTGGCCTTGAAGTTACAACAAAATTCGGCATCACTTATTTGCCAATGACTTTTTGGTGCTTACATACACACTCTGTAGCACATGGTTTCTTTGAATTATGTCAGAGGGCCAGTCCTTTTCACAACATAAGTGCAATGATAAGGAATCATTGTTAATTTGTTAAACTGCCATTATGTTTGTGTACTTAATTCTAACCTCTAACTATTATGCAGACCAGAATATGAAAAAAAGGTCTTGTCCTGGGGGTATAATAAGGCGTATCACAGGGAGAAATTGCACATCGGGGCAAATAGGTGGGGTCAATAGTCGCCTCCCCCAATTTCTGTTGTCAGCCAGTTAATGTGAAACTTTGATTTATATCGGATCTCTTTTCTTTTAATCGCTGCTATTTAAACTGCCCAAGGGACAGTTTTATATCAGTTCCAATCATTACAGATTTCCGCTTATACATTTTACGAGTAATAGGCATAGACTGAAAGGTTGTGTTTTTTTAAATAATTTTTTTTATATTTTTTTTAAAAATTACTTAAATTGTTTTTCTCAAAACACGACCGTGTCAAGGGTTGATAATCTTATTATTATTATTTTTTTTTAAGCAAAACTTCCATTTGATTAAAGTCAGATCTCAATTATACATAGGACGGTGGTGACCTTATTTAGATTGTAATCTTGAAGAAGAAAAAAACATTTACTCATTTCATCAGCACGATCAGGTGTCGGGCTGTCATATTTGTTATTAGTACTTACTCGGCCTTCTGCCTATTTTCGTAACTCGTACGTTTGACACTCTACCAGAATTTAAAGTATACAACGGTATGTCTGGAACAGTTTCAACTTTTAGTCTAGGCTTAGCATTCGTGTATCCTAGAGGTTCTATGTTTTTAGGATCCCTCTGGTAACATTCCTTTGATAAATGTAATGAGCACGGATTGCTGTATGGTGTTGCATTGAAATCGACTCGCTTGTAATAATGTATCCAGCGCCGGATTAAGCACCGTGGAGGCCCATAGGCAGTCAAACTTTTGGGGCCCCAGACCCACGGTCACGGTCTCATGGGGGCCCCTGATGGGGCCCATAAAAGTCGCGGGGCCCATAGGCAGTTGCCTACTCTGCCTAATGGGTAATCCGGGACTGAATGTATCCAGACTTTCTTTATCCCTTTATCATTTGGAAAAGAAAAAAAATGAACTCCACAGCCTTTTCTATGTATGCTATTACACCCGTAAGCAACGCAAAACGGCATGGTACTCTATATGAAATGAACCTTGCAACTGTAGGTCTGGATGCTGGAGTCGCTTGTATGACGTCACTTTCCGAAAGTAACCGAATAGGCGCGGAAAATATGCATACGAGGTCACGGAAACTCGGCGCCTACAAGATATGCAAATATTTCAATATTGGCAGTACGGTCGAACACGACGCTTCAGAATCGTGTTTTTCTCTGCAGTGTATTTAATATTATTGTATATTTCCACTGGTTTCTAGTCTCCTTTAATAAGCTGATAAAGACACACTAAAATAGTGTTTCTCCTAGCGTTTAATTATTACACATTCTCTTTTATGAATACCACCAATCTAGCCCCTAATCGGCGCTGATCCGTCAAATGTTGATCTAAACACACGTGCCCTTGCCAGATTTTATCACCGCTACGCCTACTAAAGTAATTGGTAACTGTTAACAGTCTGGACCAGCACGTGTCACGCATTTAGCAGCTAAGTACATTTCCCACCATGGAATGAGTTTCGGTTTTATGAATTTTATTTAGTGTAAAATTTAAATTTATGATTGAGAATTATTTCGGTTTTCGAGTAAAGAGATTCATTTTACTGGACAAATATAATGCTATAAAGTTTAATCTGCGCTGGTTGTGAATTTATAAAATTGTATAAGTGCTTGCTTTTTGCTTTATGTTGAAATACTAAAACATATTACGAAAGAATGACGAGAGATGAAGGCACCCCCTTGCCCATCGTGAGATAATCCTTCTTAACCGAGTCTTTCTCGATTTAGTGTTCCATTTTGCTTTTTCGATATCCATTATTTTTGCATTTGCTTATTGTTTTCTCTTGTCCATTCCTTGCTTTCTTTGTTCTGTCTTTCTTTACTTGATTAAACGACTCCAGCTACTACTGACACTAGTGAATAGCTTTAGCAGTTCAGTAGGACACTGAATGGCCAATTTGTACATTATAGTTTACTCAACACCAATGATTTTGCAAGTGATTACAAACCAGAATAAACCAAAAGCTCGATGTGAAGTTCAATTCTGTGGCACTTCTAATTTTATATCTGTATAAAATATAGTTTTCAGTGGTAATAAACTGCAAACATATTATAAATGTGAAATTGTGTAAATCTAGCAGTTACAGATCTTGCAGTTTTAAATGGTTAAGTCTATACTGGTACTTTTAATTACAAGTAACGTTTCAACATTATTTACTCTGAGATACGGTAATAAATGGCCAAAGTATTCGGACAATGTACAGTTAAAACACTGCTTTCTCTGTCCAAAGCATTTATTGCGTTCATTTCTCCATCCTGCAGGAACTGAGCCATTATTAAAACACGAAGACAGGAATGTGACAGACCCGCTTTGGTGAGTTTCATTTATTGTGCATCCGTCTACATGGAGACTGTTTCGCAAAAAAAAAAAAATACAAATAAACTAACTTTAGTGCAGAAGTCTATGTTAGAATTTCAGAGCACTATTGCGAAATTTGCATAACTTCTTACGACAGTAATATCAAAATCAGCATACGAATTTTCAGGCCTTTGGATTGGATAACACATAATATTTGTTCTCATCTTCTTTCAAGATCTTTATAGTTGTAGTCACATTCCATAATATTTATATCTCCTCAAAACCTGCCATTTTACGGTCAAAAGAAAATTGGTACAATAACCGCTAGCCCCCCCCCCCCATACCAGGGAAAAATTGTTCTCCCAAAACGATTTTCGCGATTTTCATATCATGAAAGAACAGAATATTATCAATGTAAAGTTTATGAATTATTCCTATATTAAGTTAATGTGTGTTTGTGTTTCATACCATATTTGGACATAAATAAAGACATGTTTTCCTATTTGTTCGGACACATTTATGTACTGTACGACTAAATCAATAATAAACACACAATATTTTTTCTCATCAGAAATGGCGGAAAGGTCAGCGCGTGTATTCAAAATGGAAGGACTGTAAGACATATCCTGGGAAAGTCAAGGCTGTAAACCATGATGATGATACACTCATGATTGAGTTCGATGACGGAATTATTTACAGAGTGAATGCTGCACTAGGTAAGTCATTAGATTAACTGGAAATATGGAGCGTATGACAGTTCTAGCTATACTTACTATTAAGCTAGCTGAACTTAGGTAACTGTTTACTATTTTCGTCCATCTGTTAGTCATTTTTAAAGTATAGGTCACATGGGTCATGTACGTGCATTTAGTCATTTTTAATTAAATATAAATTGTTCTCTTAAAATGTAACACTTCTTTAGCCAAAGCCTATTCAGTCCTGACTATTGAATGCTCTGCACCTTAATTGTCACCAAGAAATTTCCAGTTAAACTACTGAACCGATGTTTGCATCTGAGGCTTGTACTTGGGTGGCACGTTTTGTATTTTTGCAACTGTATCGGTGTGTCTTCATCAAGAATACGGTTACCTTTTGCGAGCATACAAATAGCTTCTCCAATTTCACCGTCTTCATTGACTTCACTAATCGCCGCTGGCATGTTTGTAATTGTCTCTACAGTTGCTATTGTTTTCTTGATATCCTTGGTGCGTTAATCTTTCTTACAAATTTTACCTTGTTCTACTTCTGGACCAGTTACACGGTTGCTCTTGCGTCCTTATTAATATCCTCTGCACATTCGCCAATTTCCTTTGTTATTTGAATCAGCAGTGCAAATACTTTTTTCAAACCTGCTGTCAGGTGTTCTCGAGCAGCTTGTCGCGCATGTAACATAATAACACATGAAGGTAGAACATTGTCAAGAAACTTAACCTGAAGTAGTCTTGCTAAGGACAAGCCACTTCGGCTGACATTTGCTGTTCCGGTCGCACAATTCGAACTCCTTCAGATTATGAGTTCAACGCGCTAACTACCGCAACACAGCGACTTGAAATAGCGTTACAAAACATATAAATATATACAACAAAAAAGTAATAAACACAGTGTTCATTTTTCTTTCAGTCTCAAGAAAGCTACCAGGGGCAGTGAGTAGTGTTAAACAGAAAGACGACATTGAAAAAAAGGATGTCCCAAAACCCTATAACATCATTGCTACAAGTGGCCACACTAAGAACAGTAACAACCAAAGCATGGATATCCTTGCTAACGAAAAGACACAAATTGGAAACTTTAAAGAGAACGTGGAGACAAATGTAGAGACCAACCGTATCTGTAATACTATGGGACAAAGCGAAGCTATGGATACCGAAAACGACGACCCAACTGATGTAACCAGGACTAACACGGACTTCGAACACCTAGAAGAAAATAACACAATGCTTACTATCACTACAACCGTCACGGAGATCGCAAACGGTAAAGAAAATAACTATGTAGATTACACGGGGGAGATTACTCTATCATCCTCTGATGAAGAAGAGTTAGATCAGTATTATAACTCTGAAAGTGAGTACAAGCCATCGAAAGAAAGCGAAGCATCTGATGAATCTGATTTAGAACTAAATGAATCAAATTTTGAGGGTTCAGAGAAAGACAAATTCAATAATAATGAAACGAATTCTGAAACTGACAATAGTCTGCAGAATTCAGATGTTGCATCGCCCCAAACAAATGCGAACCCCCAGAAACAGAGCGCTGCAATGGCAAAATCGGATTTACTGTCAAATAAACAACATGCTGAAGTTGCGAGCTGCAAAAGTTTCTCTTCAATTCATGTGATGACCACCTCAAATGACGTAGGAGCTCGGAAATGGGACAAAAAAGCCTACTGCTTGTACTGCGAGAAAGCTTATTCCAAATTAACAAGACATCTTACAACTATGCACACAAATGAATCCGAGGTAGCCAGATATCTGGGTGAGGCAGATGGCAAGAAGAAAACAGCTATGCTTTGTAAACTAAGAAATCTTGGCAACCACGTCCATAACTGCGCAGTTTTAAGAAGAGGAGAAGGCAGTCTTTTGGTTTCATACCGACCATCAAAGTTTGCTTCAGCTCATTCATATACACCGTGTGAGTATTGTTATGGGTACTATGCCAAGTATGAGCTGTGGCGACATAAATGTCCTTTAAAACCGGTGTCAAGCACTAAAGGAAAGTTGCGTCAAAGGGTACATTCAAAAAGCCGAATGCTGTTACCAACTCCCCCAGAAGCTAATGCAGCTCTAACAGAAGTTCTTGCAGCCATGAGGAGTGACGAAGTATCAAGAGTGTGCAAAAGTGACACATTAATTTTGCAGCTGGCGAGAAAGGAAACCTTTAGAGTAGGGCATGAGAAAGATTCCCACAATTACATTAGATCCAAAATGAGAGAATTGGGGAGGCTTCTTGTTTGCCTGAGAACAAGAACTGGTCTATACAATAGTTCTTTACAAGACTTTATTGAACCCACTAAATTCAAAGATGTCGTTGAAGCAGCACAAGAGGTATCACAGTTCAATGAAGTGACACATGAGTATGCCACCCCATCTCTAGCTTTAAAGTTAGGACACACATTAAAGAAATGCGCAAAGATCATGAAAGGAAATGCTTTACAATGTGGTGATGTGGAGACTACGACACGCACTGATGCCTTTAGCACACTCTGTGAGTTGAAATGGACGGACGAAGTCTCATCTCATGCACTACGAACATTGCAACTTAAGAAACGAAACTCAGTTATGATTCTACCCCTTGCGAATGACGTAAAAGTGTTAACAAAGCACCTTCAAGATCAAACCTTGATCCGTCGAACTATTCTGGTGAGTGAAACTGTATCCATGGAAGAAAGAAAAGCAGCATGGTCAACATTAAACGAGATAACCCTGACCCAGATCATCTTGTTCAATCGGCGAAGACAAGGAGAAGTATCAAGAATTGAAGTAAGCCAGTACAGTAAAAAACACGCCGCAGCACAAGGTGACATCGGAGAAATGCTTTCCACAATAGAACAAGGTTTGTGCAAGCTGTTTGCACGCCTTGAAATTAAAGGAAAAAGGGGCAGCACCGTTCCTGTACTGCTAACAAGCTCGGTTCAGGAATCGTTAGACTTGCTGATTCAAAACAGAGCTATTGCTGGTGTGGATCCCAAAAATGTGTATCTATTTGCAAGGTCAAACTACGGATCTATGGGACATATTAGAGGGTTCGATTGCTTACAACAATTTTCTTCGCAGTGTGGCGCTCTCCATCCAGAGCACATCAGGTCCACAAAACTGCGCAAACATGTGGCAACAATGTCCCAGATATTGAACCTTCAAGAGCAAGAGATGGACCTGCTAGCACAGTTCATGGGTCACGACATTGGTGTCCATAGGCAATATTACAGACTACCAGAGGGAACCCTGCAGGTCGCCAAGCTTTCAAAGCTGCTCCTCGCTATGGAGAATGGGACTATGGCTAATAATGCAGGGAAGAGACTGGAAGATATTGACATCCAACCCGACGAAGGTGTGTATACTATGGTTTATTTTTTGTTTTGTTATTCATTTCTAACATAAAAAGAACTATAAAACTGTTGGTGACTGACATGTTTACAAATGACAAATGAAAATTATATCCTGAATACTTAAACATTCGATACAATTTAACTTTCAGTATGCTTGGGCAATATAATGACAAGGTTCTCTTATTGAAGTCGAAACACAATTGATTTATCTATATTCAGGAATTAAACATATACTGTCTCCGCTTAGTTAAATTGTTAAAAATTAAGTTTTGTCATTTGTCAACACACTGTCGTAATTCTAAATTATTACTGAATTTCTGCACAATCGAGACTATGTCTGCTATGTTATGAGACGTAATAGCATTTAGCCGCTATTAAATATTGAAATAATGAGTCCTTTTTCATATTTATTTTCATTTAATAATATTGAAAATAGACGTTTCGCCTACGTTAATGAATAATGAGTTCATTCAGTTTATGATACCCTTAAAATCATTGCATTCGATTCGAATTTGTCCTCATTGGTGTAATTCTTATTGCAGAAATACAACATGATGATGACAGCGCTGAAAGCGACAATGAATCGGACGATGAGAATACAGTCATGGGTAAATCTTTAACATTATTCATTAGCAATTTATATCAAACCAGACAAACAATATAAAGTTTCATATAGTGTGGTTTGGGTTCGAGATATTGCAATCTTCACGGAAACTACGCCCGAACAATTGTCTTGTCCAAACATAACAAGGAACATTAGTCTTTCTTCTTTATGGTGCTATTCGTTATAATATGTCAGCTTGTCGATGTGACATCAGAAACGATTATCATGATGTCGAAAGATAACGACATGTAACGGAGGCAATTCTTTAAAGAACTTAGAACTTTCTCCGATTTTTAGTCCTCAATAACTAGTGGGCTTTATTGATGGGAAGGGGGGCTGATGCATATCAGCGAAGATAGTGGACGAAATGACAGAGTCAAGCCTTCAAACAGTCCCCCATTCATTCTAACCCAGGGTTGTTTCTATTAAAGAGCGTATTGAGTGATATACTTTAGATATTGGAGAGAGAGAGAGAGAGAGAGGAGGGTCGTAAGACAGAAATGTCTAAATATTGGACGACAAAGAGAATGAAAAGAACGAAAGTCCATTTCCTCAAAGTGCAGTTATTGCTTCCTAAAAATAAGTGGGAAAGAATGAATTCCAATGAAAAAAACAAGGTTTATTTAACGTAAACAATTAATTAATAAGCAGTTACAATAAAGAGTCTGTTTTTGATGGATAGAGACAAAACGTAGGAGGGAAATTAGTAAAGTATAAAATATTTTGATAAATGATGCAATTAATGGGATCGCCCTGATTAAAGATAAGAGCGAAATCCAACAGGTTTGGTAAAATGAGTTAACTAATTTATTTCCCTAGAATACAAAGTGAAAAATTAAAAATAACTTAAGAGTAAGGTGAATGAAATCAGCATTTTGCGTTATTTTGAAGAAGCTTCATTTTTTTTTAATAAGAAATGAACTCATTTATAAGATTCCTTTCATCAGATAATTTTAAATATTTCTGCATTATGCATAATGTTGCTGTGTGAGGTTATTAAGTATTACGGGGCTGTCTGGCGAATAAATTAATATTTAATTGATGACGCTAAAAAAGACGTGTTATTTGATACATTAATGTTACCGTCAGCGAGACAAGAAAACAATTCTTTATATTGCATTTCCTGCGTCATGGCAGATCAAGCAGTCTGCATAAAATATTGAAAATGCATGTCTAAATGTATTAAATGTGAGTTGATAACATAATTTTACTTGTTTCCTCTCTCTTCGCGAAAACATACATTTTAAACATCTGCTATATATTGTTAATTAATTATATCGTCAAAGTTCTCATCTGTATTTCAGATGCCAGTAAATATCAGCCCTTGGAGAGAGAGATTGAGAATATAAAAGTGGCTGTGCCCAGAGGATGTAGCCTCGCTAAGCGAACATCTGTAAAAAGACGACCTTGGACCGAAGAGGAGAAGGCAGCGGTAATGAAACATCTTGGCAAGCAAATTCTTAGAAAGACGCTTCCGGGAAAGAAAGAAATTGAAAACTGTTTGAGAGCTGAGCCGGAATTAAGACACAGGAACTGGAGAAATGTCAAAGACTTCTGTAGGAATAAAATGCAAATTTTGAACTAAATTGTATATTTAATTGTAATTTTCCTTTATTTCAAACATGTTATATACTATTTTATTACTTTCACACGTCTATATTAATTGAATGTGATACTTACAATAACTTTTGAAATTGTATGTATGTTCCGCCTTGTAACTGCTACAACTATAATACCCAATGTCACAAATGAATAAATTCAAAATGTACAAAAGTTAAAACGTACCTCAGTTAAAAAAATTCTCAGCACGTTTAGGTTCAAATATTACTCTTTTGTTTATATGTTGAAAGTTCCGTAGATCAGTAGATACCACTTCACATTAAGTTGTGAACAGGCATGGCTGGTTTTAGATTTTCTTTGATCATTGTAGGAAAGATACCTTGAGTAATGTAACACTATCTTGGCCTTGAATATTTCTTTTGATGTTGTAAGCTCTTTATATAATTTAATTTGGAATAACTCATCGCCGTTCTCTCAGGTGTAATTTTCAATTAAAATCTTATCAGTAAGGGATGAAAAATAAAGTAGCAAAAATTGGATAGATAGATAGATAGATAGATAGATAGATAGATAGATAGATAGATTGTGGAAATAAGATAACTTTGGAAATATTACTTGTGAATTAGGGGTCCCGAGTGGCCGAGTGGTCTAAAGCGCTGTCCGTTACGGACCACTGCCATCTCACCTCTGTCTGCGTGTGTTTGAGTCTAAGATTCGGCAAATGTAGTTATGTGAGAAAGCTTGCCAGTAGCTTCTGGTGGATCGGTGGCTCTTTCCGGGGTTTGTCCGGTTTCTTCCTCCACCATTAATACTGGCCGCCATGTATAGCCTATATTGTGCTGAAAAATGGCGTTAAACCATAAAAAACCAAAACAAACTTGTGAATTATGAATACGCGATTTGGTTACTGCGACAATTAACTGCTCGTGAAAAATGCCGAAAAGTGAGAGAACGGAAAGATTCGGAAAT
The DNA here is from genome assembly GCA_030141615.1 of Unio pictorum. Taxonomy (NCBI): domain Eukaryota; kingdom Metazoa; phylum Mollusca; class Bivalvia; order Unionida; family Unionidae; genus Unio; species Unio pictorum. Next base: position 1,721,809 of record JARLTB010000202.1, on the reverse strand, counting down.
TAAATTATATTTATGCCAGTTGCAAAGACGTTTTAGTATTTAGGTACAGTTTTAATTATATAGGTGTATATGCAAAATGTTACCTACAAATTTCAAACATTTGACAGGCTTCCTCATATCAAAGAGTTCAGTTTCCCAGATTACGTTGAGTTCATAGAGATATCCATAATTTTCTTTTAAAATTAACTACTAGAAAGGTTACATATACATTTTGTTTATACGTCATCATCTTTCCAACATGTGGAAATGAAACCTATTTTGAAATTAATTTTGTAACTTCACACATGGCGGATCATCATTATTGCTAATCCCGTATTGATACAGTGGGTATTTATCATGTTATTGGTAAAAATAAAAAAAAATATAGTTTATTCTTCTTTTGCTCGTCTCTTCTTTTGCTTCTTATATATATATATATATATATATATATATATATATATATATATATATATATATATGCGTGTGTGTGTGTGACCTACAAGAGGGGTGCACCCGGGTATATATCCCTGGGGCCAGGGGCCCATGAGGGGACCCCAGCTGAACAAAATTTTTAATGTTATAAAACATAAAATTTTGTTTGAACTAGAACTAGGAAAGGTCAAAAAGGTTTTAACCCCAGGGTCCATGATAGCTCTCTACGGCCTTAATGTGATATTAAAATGAAGGATAGTCGATAGCTGGCAATTGCAAAATAACAGGTTTTCGCAACTGTTTGTTGTGAAAAATTGAAACAATATGAACGAAATTATTTGCTACATGGGTCTCCTGTGCGTTCACTAAGTGTTTGCTGGATCGGCTGTATATTAAATACAGTTCCCAGGAAACGTGTCTTCAAAACCGTTATAGTGCAATACCCATAACAACATAGTTTCGTGACATTCTATTGTGCGTCGTTTGATTGAATTGATCGTTCAAAATTGATGTGTAAACATGTCCTCATTGTCTATGATGTAATAATATCCACAGTCTGCGTGTTTTGCTTAATTTTGCGCATCTTTAGTTTGTATTAATAGTTAAGAGAAAATGTGTAGACATGTCCTCAATACCCATGATGTACCAATGTTCACAGTATTCGTGTTTTTGGTGATATTGTGCGTTATTAGATGAAATTGATTGTTCTAAACTAAATGTGTAAGCTTGTCCCCGTTATCCATGAAATACCAGTATGCACGGTCTCCTTTTGTTCGCTAAAAAAGACAAATCGTTCAATTATGCAAACAAATGGATCAAGCCCATTTAATGATAATCTGATAAACACACACTGTAAGATTATCTACTAGCCTTTAATTAATGCACATTCATCTTGAGAGTTCATTCTCTTTAATGAATGACTTCAAATTAGCCCTTAGTCAACGCTGATCCGTCAAGTGTTGTTCTAACCACGCGAGCCCTTGCCAGATTATATCACCGATACGCCTACTTAAAGTTACTTCTAACTGTTAACAATCTGGACCAGCACGTGTCACGCATTTAGCAGCTAAAGTCCATTTCCCACATAGGAATGAGTTTTGGTTTTATGGTATTTTATGTAGTGTAAAATTTAACTTTTTGATTGAGATTAATTTCGGTTGTCGAGTAGAAAGGCTTCAGTTTACTGGGAAAAAAATAATGCTAAATAAATAAATTCAAAACATGCCAAAGTTAAAACGTACATCAATTAAAGCAAGTCTCAGTATGTCGCGGTTCAAACAAATACGATTCTGATTATTTGTATAAAGATAAAGTAAATCAGTATATTTCACTTCACCTTATTTTGATCGCTCTAACTACACGTGTAAGCATGTAAACAGTGTACATATATCCACATTCGTTATGCTTTTAGTAATAGTGTGTGTCCTTTGATTGAAATATATAGTCATGTCCTCGTTGTCCACGATGTACCAATGTCCCCGGTCTCCATGTTGTTGCTAATAGTGTGTGTCGCGGTTTTTATTGATCATTCAAAATAGAAAGATAAAGATGTCGAAAATGTTGTTTATGTATTAATGTCCATTGTCATCGGCTTTTGTAATAGTGTACGTTATTAGACCGACTTTGATGTTTAGACTAGATATGGTAATTGTGTTCGTAGTTAGTTTGATTGAGATTTCAGATTAGAGGTTTAAACATGTCCTCGTTGTCCATGATACAGATTTGTTCGCGGTCTCGATGCTGTTGCTAATAGTGTGTGTAATTTGTATTGACGGCTCAGACCATATATATATATAAACATGCCATCGTTTTCTATCTTGAACAAATGTCTTTATTCTCCATGATTCTGTTAATAATGTGCGTCATTAATTTGTCTTAATAACTCAAACCAGATATTTAACCACGTCCTCGTTGTCCATGATATACCAATATCCACAAGAGAAATGTTAATACTAATAGATTGCGTCTTTACCTTATTTTGATCGCTCTAACTATACGTTTAAACATGTCAACAGTGTACATATATCCACATTCATTATGCTTTTAGTAATAGTGTGTGTCCTTTGATTGAAATTTATAGTCATGTCCTCGTTGTCCATGATGTACCAATGTCCCCGGTCTCCATGTTGTTGCTAATAGTGTGTGTCGCTGTGTTTATTGATCATTCAAAATAGAAAGATAAAGATGTCGAAAATGTTGTTTATGTATTAATGTCCATTGTCATCGGCTTTTTGTAATAGTGTGCGTTATTAGACCGACTTTGATGTTCAGACAAGATATGGCAATATGTCCTAGTTGTTCGTATTGTACCAATGTCCACGGTCTCCATCTTGTTGTCAATAGTGTGCGTCCTTAATTTGTATTGATGGGTCAGACTAAATGTGTAAACGTGTCCTCGTTATCCATGATATACCCATATCCACAAAAGAAATGTTAAAACTAATAGATTGCGTCTTTACCTTATTTTATTCGCTCTAACTACACGTGTAAACATGTCAACAGTGTACATATATTCACTTTCGTTATGCTTTTAGTAATAGTGTGTGTCCTTTGATTGAAATATATAGTCATGTCCTCGTTGTCCATGATGTACCAATGTCCCCGGTCTCCATGTTGCTGCTAATAGTGTGTGTCGCGGTTTTTATTGATCATTCAAAATAGAAAGGTAAAGATGTCGAAAATGTTGTTTATGTATTAATGTCCATTGTCATCGGCTTTTTGTAATAGTGTGCGTTATTAGACCGACTTTGATGTTCAGACTAGATATGGTAATTGTGTTCGTATTTCGTATTGTACCAATGTCCACGGTCTCCATCTTGTTGTCAATAGTGTGCGTCCTTAATTTGTATTGATGGGTCAGACTAAATGTGTAAACGTGTCCTCGTTGTCCATGATATACCCATATCCACAAGAGAAATGTTAATACTAATATATTGCGTCTTTACCTTATTTTGATCGCTCTAGCTACATGTGTAAACATGTCAACAGTGTACATATATCCACATTTGTTATGTTTTTAGTAGTTGACGATAGGAACGAATGTTTGTGTTAAGCATATTGTGTATTTCATTGAGTCCTTGCATTCTTCAAGTTATTTTGGCTGAATAAATATATCAGGCATAAAAACATTATTTATTTTGTATAGTGTTTAATATGAACCTCAACACATAGATTAATGATATGCTAAAACAACAATAACAACAACAACAACATAGACAACAACGTATATGTTTTAACTGAATTGAAACCTCCTAAATAGCTATAAAGTTCAGGAATTCCAGAAGTGAAATACAGAGTTCTATCAGAATACATGATTTGTATAAAGTTAGTGGATGGGGATAAGTTTCCAATACCTTTTTACAAAATGTTTATCCTGTTCTATTGTTTTGGCGCCATATATGAACAAGAATATTCATTAATCGTACAACACTATCACAGTTCACCTTCCAAATCACTTAGTTTATACATTTGCTAATTCGAGGTACCTTGTAAAGGTGTTTGGTATCGTTTACTGGAAGTTTTTAAAAAAAACTCCCCGAATCGCCTAATTCACCTTACTGAAGAAAGACTAAATGAGTAAGAATATTACTAACTAATGCAGCTCTAGATAAGTGTTCTTTCACGTTATAAATATAGGTTGGTCCAGTAGAAAATTCTGAGCGTTTGGCTATTGTTGAAAACCTCTTTAAATTTGGGAAAACAATATAGATTGCTGCCTTGTGTTTTCATTTTGTATGTTGTTTTAATACGATTTCGTTTACAACGGAACTATCGACACAAATACAATTATATATATTACGGACACTTACTACAGCACAGTAAATTTACAAATATCGTCCAGTGCTTCGTTCTAATGTTTGGTATCACAAGGCTCCGACATTGCTGTTTGAAGTAATAATTAATGACTTTTTTTAGACAAACTCTCATCATAATATGATCGTCCTTTGGTTCTTTAAACGTGTAAAGACATTCATGGGATGAATCAAAATGAACCACATTTGCGTCTGTGTGCAGAAATCCTTTAAGTCGGAATAGTTAATGTATGGTTTAATATTTCTGTTCATTTTAATTGTGCAATTTAATGACAACCAAAATTGTCCGTAAATTCAAATTGTCCGCATTTTCCATGTTGTGGTCAATATATACGTGTGTCCTTAGTTTGAATGGATTGTACATAATGTTTGTGTAAATGTGTGCGTCCTCGTTTGCATTGCTAAATTTCATATACCTTAGAATTGATCCCACAGTACCTTCCTCGATACGTCGACATTTGGTATAAATTTGTTGCCAGAAACTATATATATATTAGCTCCAAGATAGCCAGAACAAATGTCCTCGATACGAGGTTACATACCCATGTCCTCGATATCCACCAAATACAAGAGTGTGTGTGTGTGTGCAGATAGATTGATAGATAAACATTTTTATATTAAGCCATACACAATAAAAAGAAATATCAAAGAATGAAAAGAAATATGATTTAATGCTGTAATATATTTAAATATATTATTCAATTTCATGTAGCTTGTCCTTAGCCTGGTTTAGGTCCTCGGGTGAAAAGCCATCAAATTCTGTATCACTATCATCATCCATATTGTTTATCTGGTTGTTTTTTTTGATCAGCGCATTTTAATTTCCTCTTAGATTGACACTGATGCCACACACCTTGAAAGATTTTGTTATCATTGTGTATTTTTCCTTCAATGTGTCTATGGCATGTACAACCCAATTTATAGTGATGTCTAGCACTGAGGCATCATGCCGCAGACATGTAGCATGATGTCCTACCCAGTCACATTATTCCGACACCAGGCTTCCGCGGCGGATGCTGTAACCACTAGGCCACCAGAGCGGTCCCTCTCTTTGAGGTTAAAAAAAGGCCAACAGTCAAGGTCACTGACTAATTTAAAATTTATTTCAGCTCAAGAGCATAAGTTGTACACCAATGACCTGGAGCAAGCTTTATGGGGTTAGAAGAAGTCAGTCAATTTTGCAACCTAATCGTTAAACTGAGTGAAATTAGAACATTGGTTTCTGAAGACAAATTTTATTTACGTCGAGGATTATTATGTATTGGGTGTATGTATAATCTGCCATTGGCTGTACTACTGTTGTGCACAGTTGTTTCCTCATGATGTTAGTGGTGTTATTGCCAACAAAATGTTTTCATTTAGAGGACTTTCAAATGAGTCAAGCTTTAAAGTATGTTTGCTTTCTAAAGTGTGTTCGAAAACTATTGCTACTGATTTCAGATATAACAGAATACTGGGAAGAAAAATAATTTATTTTATTTATTTTTGTTTGTATTTAAATTATTTGTAATACAAATTTCGGTTGTGTTATTCAGTTTTAATTTCAATTTTGCAGCATTTTTTGTAAGTGCAGTGGTTCCAGCGCTCCAGTGGAGAAATGGCCGTTCCTAGACTATAATGCTTCTGAAAAAGAGATCAACTCAATTCAAATCATGGCTGATGAACTTCTTCTGATCCACTCAAAGATGGGGGTCAGCTTCGTGAACCCGCAGAATCTGGAATTGGTTCCGATTCAAATTGGACAAAAAGGGTTAGATACATTAGATTCTTATGATAATGAATAATTTGTTACCTACATGAATTGTTTGTGATGGTTAAAAAAAAGATCTGGATTGAGCATATGTAATATTTTATTTATTTGAAATTGTGATTCAAAATTAATTGTATCCTGCCTGCTTTAGCAGAAACAAAACTTGGTTATCATTTTTTCCATGGTAATTCTAGAATGGGCAGCATTTTGAATGTGTAGATTTTATTTACCATATATTCTCACATATACGTTGACACCAGACCCCACCCCTATGTTAAGGCTGAAAAAAGTGTAAGTCAGGTATACATTGACACCAGACCCCACCCCTATGTTAGGGCTGAAAAAAGTGTAAGTCAGGTATACGTTGACACCAGACCCCACCCCTATGTTAGGGCTGAAAAAAGTGCAAGTCAGGTATACGTTGACACCAGACCCCACCCCTATGTTAGGGCTGAAAAAAGTGTAAGTCAGGTATACGTTGACACCAGACCCCACCCCTATGTTAGGGCTGAAAAAAGTGTAAGTCAGGTATTTTTTGCAAATCAGATCTGTCTGCAAGGGGTGACATTTGGTCAGTGAGTCAGACTTGCTCTTGGGGAAAAATAAACAAGTCAAATTCGATAAATGGATAGATATAGATATAGGACAAATAAAGACAAATCAGTGTAGAATAAATACAATTGTATTATTGAGTTGAATATGTACAAATAAATTGACATCTTGTATTTTATCCATCTTCATTTAGTTAAATCCATATTTTTATTCCATTTATGTCATAAATCCATGCATTGAATTATAGATCATATACAGGTATAAAAATGGTAATCCAGAATGATACGATTCACGATGTCACATATTAATTCCAAAGTAAAATAAAGTCCACACTTTTGTGATTGACAGTATCTTGTAAATATCTCTAATATCATCTGGTTTAAAGTCCAAGAATTCATTGTCTGATTTACCAAATAAAGTTATGAATTCTTACACTGTCATCCAGTCATCCTAACATGGTCCGAATGATATTCCTTGTCTGATTCCTCATCCAATTCTGGTTCTTTGTCTTTACTGTCATCAGCAGGTGTTTTGGTGTTGTTCACATCTCAACTGAAATCACTAAAGAATTTATCAACCTCCATCCCATCTATTGTTTTTGGAAATACAGCATTTCTTAAATGATTTGACCACTATCTCATTTGGAATTTCCTACCACACATTTAACATCCAATGAGATACTAATTGAATCCCTGGATGCTTCACATTTCATGCCTTTGTAAATTCATTGAGTCAATCTACTTGTGCCACAGTTGTTGCATATTGATCTTGAATGGCTTATTTAAGCAAATTTCTAATGGTTGCAGTACTGACATGGTTCTGTTAGGGATCAGAGCTTGGTGTGTTTGATGTCACTGTAATTTTTGTATCAAATGTACACAAATATACTGCTCTAGAACCCACTCTTTCAAACCAAGCTCCTAATTTGCACAAGGGCTTTCCATTATTTGGAATTTCTTCAAATATCTGGCACCATCAACTAGAACTGATTTTTTCTTGTGCCATTCATGCATCTGTTTCTCAGTTACACCAAATTCAGGTTCTTGGCACTATTGTTGTTTTTCTCTGCAAAGTCTATGACCTTTAACTTAATACTCCATTGTATTCATTAAGTTTTCTTTTTCACCATATTGGTGCAATTACCAAAGTTTAGTAATTCATGATGTCAGATATCTGTAACCACAAAGTACCCTGTAATTAACAGAACACTTAACTATTCATTAACCTGGACCATTATTTATGTAGAGGTTGGACTTGGGGTCTGTATGAGACACTTTGATCATTATGTCTTCAAAATCTCATCAAAGGATTGTTGCAAGTGACAGATGCACATTAGGATCACTTGGACATAACATGGCATTGGAAAAGTTTCATATTTATGGCATAGTCAAAGGATGGTGATGTTGTTACATGCTAAAGGATTAAGGCTGGATTTATCTAATTTGCAGTGCTATCATAACATTGGGAATTGAGAAGTCAAACACAAGCTTACCTTAGGGAGTAAGCTCATATTTCTGCTACCTATTCTCCATTAATACATTTTTTAGAAAAATGTTGACTTATGAGCAGGTATATATGGTATACATTTTGACTGTATAGTAAAATCTTATTAAGCGTAATATACTTATTATATGCATAATATACTTGTTATATGCATCATATACTTATTATATGCATAATATACTTGTTATAAGCATAATATACTTATTATATGCATAATATACTTATTATAAGCATAATATACTTATTATATGCATAATATACTTATTATATGCATAATATACTTGTTATAAGCATAATATACTTATTATATGCATAATATACTTATTATATGCATAATATACTTGTTATAAGCATAATATACTTATGTGCATAATATACTTATTATATGCATAATATACTTATTATGTGCATAATATACTTATTATATGCATAATATACTTATTATAAGCATAATATACTTATTATATGCATAATATACTTATTATATGCATAATATACTTGTTATAAGCATAATATACTTATTATATGCATAATATACTTATTATATGCATAATATACTTGTTATAAGCATAATATACTTATTATAAGCATAATATACTTATTATATGCATAATATACTTATTATATGCATAATATACTTATTATAAGCATAATATACTTATTATATGCATAATACACTTATTATATGCATAATACACTTATTATAAGCATAATATACTTATTATATGCATAATATACTTATTATATGCATAATATACTTGTAATAAGCATAATATACTTATTATATGCATAATATACTTATTATATGCATAATATACTTGTTATATGCATAATATACTTGTTATATGCATAATATACTTATTATATGCATAATATACTTGTTATATGCATAATATACTTATTATATGCATAATATACATATTATATGCATAATATACTGTCTTATTATATGCATAATATACTTGTTATATGCATAATATACTTATTATATGCCTATATCTTGATAATAAGCATAATATACTTATTATATGCATAATATACTTATTATATGCATAATATACTTGTTATATGCCTATATCTTGATGATAAGCATAATATATTTATTTTATGCCCGTATCTTGATAATAAGCATAATATATTTATTTTATGCCCGTATCTTGATGATAAGCATAATAGACTTATTATATACCCATATCTTGATGATAAGCATAATAGACTTATTATATGCCCATATCTTGATAATAAGCATAATATATTTATTTTATGCCCGTATCTTGATGATAAGCATAATAGACTTATTATATACCCATATCTTGATGATAAGCATAATATACTTATTACATGCCCACCTTTTAGTGGAGCATAGTATGCTGTAACCCAGTCCATCCATCCGTCTGTCCCTTTGCTCTTTTCTTTCCTGCAAGGTAACTTTTAGTTTACAGAACACACTGTTGCAGAACTTTCTCAATAAGTTCTTCTTGAAAAATGAAAGAAGCCTATTAATTTGTGGGTATCAAAAGTCAAAGATCAGATCACTGTGACAGAAGAAAGAAAATAGTTGTACAATTACATAATTTTCTACATTAAAAGTCTTTGACCAAGCTGTATGGCATGCAAATGGAATAAGGTGAAAGGTTATTCATTGTATGGTAAATAGTCCAAGGTCTCTGCCTGAAGAAAGAAAATTGTTACCATTTAAAACCATTAGTTATACATTACAGATTGAATACCCAGCTTAGAATAAGAATAAGAAAAGTGCTTATTCATTTTGTGGTCAAAAGGAGAAATGTTAATCTCACTGTGACTGAAAGAAGAACAGTTTCCACACAGTAACATTAGTTCTACATCACATGCCAATAAGAACAGTTTCCACACAGTAACATTAGTTCTACATCATATATCAATAAGAACAGTTTCCACACAGTAACATTAGTTCTACATCACATGCCAATAAGAACAGTTTCCACACAGTAACATTAGTTCTACATCACATGCCAATAAGAACAGTTTCCACACAGTAACATTAGTTCTACATCACATGCCAATAATGACTGATTAGCAGGAAGCAGATTGTCTATTATTGGGATCAAAATATCAAAGGTCAAGGTAACTATCACAATAAGAAGGAAAATGTTTTCTTCACCAAAAATATCAGTTCTTGACATTTTAGGTGAAAATGTTTTCTTCACCAAAAATATCAGTTCTTGACATTTTACAATCACCAGAGTTTGTGGCAGACTTACATGTTGGATAAAACAAAAAGCGTATTGATGTTAGGGTCAAAAGATCATAGGTCAAGATGACAGTGACTGAAAAAAAAAGAAAAATAGAGTTTGCAATATAACTTTAGTTTGTTGATTACATACTTTGATGAAACTTTCTGGAGGCCATGCATTTAAGGTTTAGAAGAAACATATTTTAATTGTTGGGTCAAATGGTGAAAGCATAGGGTCTTTGTGGCTCAAAGAAAAATTATGTTGCTGAATAATTTTTGTTTTAGATCAAGCATTTGAGGTCATAATTTGGCATTTGAGGTCATAATAAGTAGAGCAGGAAAATAATGGCATAAAAGGCCTAGTAAATAAAAGGTGAGCATATAATTTCCCATTAGCTGACCTAATAAATTTTTAATTAGTAAAGTTATGTGCACTTAGTAGTCATATTTAACATACAGATAGGGTCGATAAAGGATGCTAGCAAGAGGACAAAAGCAGAAGGAGGTAATTGGATAAATAGTTGTACTAATGCGAAATTCTAGCTCTGAATATTCAAAATAAAATTATATAAGAGCCATCCAGATCCAAGAAAGGTACAATGTTCTTGGAAAGTTTTAACAGGTGCTTCCTTCCCACACAGCATGTTGGGATCATGACATATCTACGGGATATTTGGATGAGGGCATTTTCTTACCAAAAAGAAAATTGCATATTCTGATTAAGGCATGTGCAGCTGTGATAACAAATATAGTAATTTCTGTTATCATAGCTGATAACAAATATAGTAATTTCTGTTATCATAGCTGATAACAAATATAGTACTTTCTGTTATCATAGCTGATAACAAATATAGTAATTTCTGTTATCTTAGCTGATAACAAATATAGTAATTTCTGTTATCATAGCTGATAACAAATATAGTAATTTCTGTTCTCATAGCTGATAACAAATATAGTAATTTCTGTTATCATAGCTGCTGTCTCCAATGTTAATGACATCTTCAAATCTTAGAATGTTGTCAAATTTCCAAAATTTTGGTCATTACATCATTGGCACATAGCAGAGAAAATATACATTTCCAGTTGTTTATCTGAAATTTCAAAATGTTCTTTACAATTGATGTATATTTATACTACCAAAAAAAAATGTTTTTTTTAAAGGGAGAGGGGTAAGGTCACCAGTTCTAATGGATTGTATGGTTGCCACAAACCAGATTTATGATACATAAGTTACTGTAATAATCCACCTGTAAAGGAAATAGGACCTACCTGTTGCAGAGACTCATCCAAAACTTTAAGTCTTGACAAAATAATATTTTTCATAACTAGAAACAGCACACTGATTTGATTTTAAAAATTGCTTTAGAAAGAATGGTTTGTGTAGATGCTAATGCCATGTATAATTTTGTAATGTCGTAACATTTTACTTTAGCTGTTTATCAGTCTTGATGGAACCAGTTTCATGTTTCATTTGGTCTTGAGGTTTTCTCTTACAAATTGATATACTCATGTAGTAACTGAGAGCTAACATCAGGACTTGTTTCACAAGATTATAGCCTTTCTTTAATTCTGTTTATTTTATCTCCTAATATATTTAAACTCAATAATTAATTTTTGCTGTCTTTATAAGCTAGTTCTAAATGGGTTCTCATGCAAACATAATCATCCTTATTCTGTGCTATTTCAGTTCTTTGACCTTGACTGAAGACTCTAAGGTAATTCTGGGAAATTTTGAAGTGTTTTCCATCTTGGGGACCAAAACTTGGCAGGAAGAAGACAAGAAAATCACACATGTGGGTCTGGGACTAAATCACCATCTGATTATCATGGAAATTATCTCAAATCCAATTAGGTAATTTAATTATCTCTTATATTGTATGACATGTAGAAAGGAAAGATGAAAATGAAAAAAAAAAATGAGTCTGGAGTGAAGTAAGTTTCTGGCAGAAATTTTTTAAAGTTTAATGTACAATCAGAAGACAGAAAGAAAAGCAGTTTATTTAAAGGAATGAAAAAATAAATGGATCAAGTGTTGGCAATTAATACTAAAGGCTGAAGGTCTGTTTTAAAAAAAGGAGCAATATATTTTTTTTTTACTACTACCTTGCCAATCCAGCCCTCACAGGTTAACACATAAAAGTTAAATACTAAAAGTGTGATTGCGATTTATTTATCTCAAGTTATGCAAATTCGAAGTAATGCGAGATGGGGAAAAATGTGAACAAGATTGCTACTACTGACATAATTTTCTCATACATACAGATTGTGCCACTGTCTCGGGCAAACATTAATCACACACAATGCACAACTCTTATGCCACCTCCCTTTTGTTTAATGTGGCCTCAGTACTGCGTATATGTGTGTACATGTACACATTGTATGTTACAATTTTAGAACATTATTAGTGATGGCATCTAAGAGAAGCAATAGAGCAAGGAAGGGCTATTTCTTTAGAGGTTAATCTTGAAGTAGTGAAAATGTATAAAGCTGGTCAGAGTATTGCCATGATAAAGCTTTGAACCTTTGTGAAAGTGAATGTAGAACAACATGACAGTGGAGACAAATTAAAAACAAGTATAATAGCTAAGAAAAGTTGCTATACCTGCCCCAACATAATGGACAGGATGGAAAGGATGTTGGCAATGTGGCTTGATGATCAGAAGAAGGCCATTGTGTGCTAAAACCTGTACGAAGTTATCAGTGTATCAGAAGAAGATGATCAAAAAAGATTTTCATGCCAGTATTGGGTGGTTACACAAGTTAAAAGCATGCTTTGGCTTTAAAGATGTTAACACAAGTGATGAAGCTGCATCAGCATGAAGCAGCAAGAGGTTTCCTACCAGACTGCATAAGATTATTGAAAATGGTGATTACTCAGCAAAGCCAATTTCTAATGACAAGAAACCAGCCTATATTCCAAGAAACTGCCCAACTGCACCTAAATTTCGGTGGAAGAGAAGACTGCACCCAGTTTTAAAGTTGCTAAAGACCACTTAACACTTCTCCTGGGAGGCAATGCACAAGATGCCTGCAAGTTGAAGCCTCTTTTGATTTACCATTCTGAAAATCCCAGGGCCTTGAAGGGATAGGAGCGATTGAAGTTGCCCATCTACTGGTAAGCAGCAGAGAGGGTGAATCAGACAACATTTTTAGACAAGTTTTCACTGAAATCACGCTTAAAAACAATGAAACCAATGACATCAGGCAAAAAAATCAATGAAATCAGGCAAAAAATAATAATGAAATCAGGCAAAAAATAATAATGAAAAATCAATGAAATCAAAAACTTTTCAAGAGATTACAACGTCGTTGTCACTCACCCTCTCAACCGAATATTTGATCCAGTCCGATACGATATCGTGTCCGAGGGTCATGTAAATTTATTGTTACAAATCCGTGTGGGGCAGACTGAGCATGAGCAGCAGAGAGGGTGAACCTCACAACTTTTCGAGCGTCGATTCGGAAATCTAAGGCTTCCACCAAATAGTAAAAAAAATGGCGTCTATTCGATAAAATAAGATTTCCTTATATACGCCAACGTCGTTGTCATCCACCCTCTCTGCTGCTGGAACTTTCAGTTCTGGGTTAATAATTCTTTTACGAGTTCAACCAAATATTTGATCGAGTCCGATACGATATCGTGTCCGAGGATCATGTAAATTTATTGTTATAAATCCGTGCGGAGTCGACTGAGCGTTACTAAAGAAATTTTTAAATTGATTGAAGTCCATATCAGAGCACCATGTCTGCCAAATATTTCGAAGCGTATGAATATCAACGCCGTTAAATACACACAGTAAGTTACAGTTGTCTCTAATCACTTTTGGAATCTGAGTGTATCGTTGAGTGACATATATCACGTCAGTGTTTTTATGCCTGCCTCTGGAAAATATTCTAGCTGGTTTTTTTTGATTGTCTAACATCACATCGTCGTATACGACTAAATTGTTAATGCTCCCATCAAGGTCATCCACGGATGGCGCCTCGTCAATATCAGTTATAAAATCAATGGTATTCTCACCTTTAATTTCTGATGCATTCTCGTTAAAATCCTTTAACACTTCATAGCATCGTTGATCATCTACGCTAGGAGCAATTAAATACAACTTATCCCACTTCATCCATCTCATTATTAAATTGAGCAACAATTGAGTCTTGCCGGATCCAGATGGCCCGATTATAATTGCACGGATAGAGTTTGGTAGCGCTGCATGATGCTTAACTGGTTCTCTTATTTTAGTCGCTGAAAAATCAATTATATTCATATCTCTATACATAAATTATGGATCTATATTGTGTGAAGTGTAAAACGCGTACTAGCACAAATGATGTGACGACGGTTACAACTAAAAATAACAGATCAGCACTAACTGGTAGATGTGCAACATGTGGTATAAAAAAGTTTAGATTTATTTCTACAAAATCAAAGATTTTACAATCCGGAGATGTTTTAAAAAAAAACGAGGAGGTGATATCGCAGCCAAATTGGCAAAGCTCCCTGGAACCCCATGGGCAAAGTACCCGGGAGAAAAGCACCTTCCAGGATATAGCTACTGTGGTCCCGGAACACGATTAGATATCAGACTTGATGATCAAAATCAACCTCGATCCGGCGAGTATCCGATAAACGCTATTGATAAGGCGTGTCATGCTCATGATGTTGCATATAAAAGCAGCAATCTGCAAAACAGGCATCTCGCGGATGTGAAATTAATTCATGCGTTAAATGCTATTCCTGATAAATCTTTTAAAGAAAAGTTGGCTTCGTGGTTGGTAAAATCAGCTATGAAAGGCAAATTGATGATGGGTGCTGGTAATTGAAAATGCTAGCATTTTAATATGGAATCAATTTATTATTCCCCAAGAGGATACTGGAGGGGTAACGCTGCAATCAATAAACTCGCCAACGCCGCAAAAGTGAAAAAGGCTACTGCGGCTAATTGGTTATCCAAACAGGCTATATGGCAAATTTATCTACCGCGTCCTAAACAAATCAATTTCTCGCATTTTGATGTGACTGTCCCTAATGAAGTTCATCAGGCTGATTTATTGTTTTTACCACATGACAACGGTTACAAATACGCGCTAACCGTAGTTGACGTTGCTAGTCGATACAAACAAGCAGAACCGCTAAAAACAAAATCATCACCTGAAGTTGCTTCTGCATTTGAAAAGATTTATCGACGAGGCCCTCTACGTTGGCCAAATCTGTTACAAGTTGATCCTGGCAAGGAATTTCA
Organism: Unio pictorum; assembly: GCA_030141615.1. Lineage (NCBI taxonomy): Eukaryota > Metazoa > Mollusca > Bivalvia > Unionida > Unionidae > Unio > Unio pictorum. The sequence goes on along the minus strand of JARLTB010000202.1, from coordinate 1,706,326 downwards.
AGGCGCTGTTTTATCAGCGATGAAACATCACAATGTCACCATCAGACAAGGACATACTGCACTACATCGCGATCAGGCAATTGTTGAACGATTTAATCGGACTCTTGCTGAACGGTTATTTGGATATCAATACGCGAAGGAGTTTATTCAAGATAAAAGATCCCGTGAATGGGTTAAGAGATTACCAGCTGTGATTACCGCGCTCAATAACGAGATTACTCGAACAATTAACATGAAACCTGTCAACGCGATTAAGAAAGCGTCTATACCAAAAATGGAAATCCAAGGAATTTCACAAAAAGATTTCAAAGAACCAATTCTTGGTAGTAATGTCACTGTAAGGTACTTATACGAACCAGGAGAGCTTGAGGGTGGTAAAAAAAGAGCTACCGATCCTATTTGGAGTGTTACTGCACACAAGATATCTACTATAACACGATCAACTGGTAGACCTCCAGTCTATAAACTGGATTCAACTGCTCCTCAGCGAGGATTTACTCGACAACAACTACAGGTAATCCCCGAGGATACTCAATTACCACCGCGTGGTCTTAACTAGCACCCGATGCCAGAGGCATTGTGCTTGCACCTCTGCGTCTGTTGCACTCAAGACAAGTCAGCATAACGTTATCTTTGATATGACCAATGCTGCTATTCTTTCTGTCTACGGTAAATTGGCGAGGATCTTTATCCGAATACTGCCAACGCATTATACAATTGCAACTCGCGCAGTGATTATTCTGTTGTTGCTTCAGCGTAGTTATTAATTCAGCATCAATGTCAAATTTTCTATTATTTTTTTTATCCTGTTGTTTATAACCAGAGAGTTTTTTTCTGATTATATCCTTGACGTTGTCGGCGTTGATTGTGGTGTCATCATCGCCACAAATGATTTCATCATCGCCACTGGCTTCGCCAACGACAACTCTTCGAAGCTGATTTATTCTTCGTACTCTGGATACTGCGAGATAGACTAAATTCGACCATTCGATGCGATTATCTACCATCCAAACAATTGTATCTGATATAGTTAATCCCTGTGAAGAATGTATCGTCGCTGCGTATCCTAGCGTCCATGGGGATTTATTAGCACGCAATGCATTTTCGACGACGCTGATATCAACCAGCACAATATCATTTAACACGAGAATCTGCTTTTCACTCTTCCCTGGAATATCAACTTCAATATTCTGCTTTCGTGTATCCGAAGGCCTATAACACAACGGTACTGGAAGTGTTGCAAATTTTTCTTTATGCGTTTCAAATAACTTCATCTGAAGTGTGTCTCTGACTATTTTTCTACTTGCTACTATCAAATCATTTGGTCTCCACGTTTCCCAGAAATCATTCATGGGAGTTTCTGAAATTATTTCACGCGCTATTTCGCATTGGATTTTATCCGGTTGTAATCTAATCAGTGCTTTGAACTCGCGTAATTGTTCATCAAGTGATCTATGGTCGGTATTAATTTCTTCATAATAGTCTACAGAACCCTTTAGCCATTCATGTGGAGATCCACCGACAAATGGTGGTGGTTGGCCGTGATCACCGCACATGACGACTTTTGTGTTTTTGTTTAACAACCACTCGAGAAATGTTTGTAATACTCTCAACGATACCGTGCATATTTCATCCCAAATTATAATTTCAGGAATGAATTTATCACCCATTCGATCAGGGGTCCATTCATCGCCTTTCCATCGAAAGAAACTATGATAAGTACAGGCATTTACCCCTCGCTGTATCATCTCTCTGGCGAGTCTGTGAGTCGGTGTTAACACAATCATGTTTGTGAAATCCGTAGGATTTTTCCGACGATATAATTCAATTGCACGAGTTGTCTTTCCTGACCCACCACAACCGTTTAAATAAACTGTCTTGTATCTACATATTGGATCAGATACCGGTGGTGCATTAGAAAATTCTGATTGAATCTCATCACATTTTAAGTACTTTTCATCCATGGTAACATCTGCCGATTCACAATACTCATGTAGCGTCTCCTTTTTAAATCTCCAACATCCCCACGCTTCCTCCTGGGATGTGAATTTAGCTACATCTGATTTGTATTTATTGTGTATATACATCGAATCAGTAGCTACTCTAACCGCGGTATTAGGAAATCTATTTATCATCGAAAATAAATTGATAGAAGCATAAGCTAGCATAGAACTTCTCAAATGTGTGTACTGGGAATTATATCCATCACAGTAGGTAACAACCGTACCCAATTTCTCACCATTGGATAGAAAAGCATCCTTACGGGATACAAGTTTTCCCTGTTTCGTTAAATCCGTTACAAGAAAATCGTATTCAGCGACGTCTATGATCAACCACGAGGAAAATTTTGCATTGTCGTATCTTCCACCCTGGGTAAATTTACCGATTATTCTTCGTCCAAAATCCTTTGCTTGTTCTTTTTTAATTTCAAATAACTTCTTAGACCAATTTATGATTTCTTCTTCATTGAAATCAGGGAATTGTTTTCGCAATTCGCTAATTATACGATCTAGATCGGGTTGTGGTAGCCAAACTTCTTTCTGAGCTCGATAGCATATAATAGCTTCGGAAACAATCAACGATATCAGCATGCCACAATCAATCATATATCGTAGTAACACTATTGGCATCCAGGCCTTTTCAGATAGGTGTCTACCGAGCCAAACATAACTACACGGATGTAACCCTGTAGCGAGTTCAAATGATATCACACGAGCGAATCCGGTTAAATCAAAATCAGGTAATGGTCCATTAATCGCAACACGAGTCATTTCATGCGTGGGGTGTCCAAATCGTTTAAAATAGTTACTACATTCTCCATACCCGAGAAAACTTCCAGGATAACACGCGGATATATCAATTGAAATCATACCGTCACGATGGTATTTTGTATTCCACAGTCCTCCATGACCAAATTCGATGCAACTCAATTTAACGTCCTCGAGAAAATCACTTCGTGTTGGACGCCAGGAGTTTTTTTCTCTTGCGAAGTGAGCTACCACTGAAGAAATAGTAAAACTATCCGTGAGTAGTTTTTCATGGAAACTCTCTGGTGAAAAATCATTAGCGATTTTTCTCATTCTGTTATCTAATTCTTCAACGCGATATAATTCACCATTTGGTCTTACAAATTGATCGAATCCTGATTCGGAACCAGCACTGCTAAGTAACCACACTGACACAGGGTCCTCTTTACACAACGCATGAATAGCATCAAATAATTTCTCTTCATAGAAAACATCCCCGGAAAATTCCGGGGGGATATATCTCACGATTCGTTCTCGTGGAAATATTGTTACCGCAGGTGTCCACGCGTGTTCGTTATGATCAATAATTTGTATTGGTGCTCCTTGTAATCTATATTTCGGTTCGTGTAATACTTCCCCGGTTATTGTCGTTACTGATATTGGGAATTTTAATAATGTCTCTAATTTAGCTATATCAGAAATCTTTGCACCGTGCTGTTTCACTGTCAGTTCCCATTCTGTTATTTTCCTACGTCGCAGATCAGTTAGTTTATTTCCTCGGGATGCATTTGTGAAGTATTCCATTACCCGTGTTGCTACACAATTGAGCCTTGACGAAGTCAACGGTGAATATTTCATAGGAGCTAGTTTTGCAATATCGGGTTTATCATTTAACGGATATATCCCATAAACGATTGCTGTTACGGGATAAGATCTCTCGTAGTATGGTTTGTCAATTCCAGTTAGAATTCCTGGTTTGGAATCTCTACTTACAATGACAGTTTTTTTATCCTTGAGGATTGGTTCAAATTTATCCCTGATAATCCATTTGCCTTCGACTTCGATAATGAATTTTATTCTGAAAAAATACTTTTGTTGGGAATTGCTTTGTTTGGGAATTGCTTTGCTTGAAATCTTTTGGATTTCCACCTTTGGATTTCCACCTTTGGATTTCTCATGGGAATTGCTTTGCTTGAAATCCTTTGGATTTCCACCTTTGGATTTTACGCCAAGGTGTGAAATTATCTCAGCTGCTCTTTTATCGTTCATAGTAGCATCGATGATGGGTACATTGACATCTTCATCAATAATTCGAAATGTCGACCAACAGTATGCTGCACCGTCTCGGTAGAATTCATTAAAACACTCCCTGATTTTACCGAGTATAGTTCTATCACCGATTAGACGTTTTGGTGTATCAGAGACTCTATCAAGATTGAATTTAGTATTTTTCCAGGGCTTAATTTTCGATAATCTTTGGAACTCCCTAGCAAGATTGAATTTAGTATTTTTCCAGGGCTTAATTTTCGATAATCTTTGGAACTCCCTAGCAAGATTGAATTTAGTATTTTTCCAGGGCTTAATTTTCGATAATCTTTGGAACTCCTCCATGTTATAATTAAAACAAGTATTTAAATAGAAAAATATAGTATAATGAATCACTGCAAGTGGCTTATGATTGGATCAACAACCCCGTGTAACAAATCATGCAGAAGCGAATTCTGTGGGTATCATATGCAAAGTGTGAGAAACGGTTCAAAAGGTCCTCTCCCATGCCTCCAATGTGGGGTTGGGGTAAGGGGAAAATCGCAGTTGTGTCTTGCTTGTGGGGGTAAACGATACAGGGAACTAAAACGCTATTATGACAAACGAATCAATGACTCCGTCCTTGATAAAATCAAGGACAAAATCATCAAAACCCCGCAAGATTATATCAAGAGGTTTATAATAAATTAGACAAATAGTATTATTATACAAATGAGCCAAGATTTCAGACCTCATCCAGTGCTTGTTAATTACGAAGCCTCCAGTGATGGTGTTGTCAGGCACCGCAGACTAAAAAAAACGGTTGGATATCTGAATAATATGGGTTATTTGTTGTTTAGTGCTAGAAATAAAACATATCTTTGTCACAGAATTATTTTTGAATGTCATAACGGATTAATCGAAGACGGATTTGTGATTGATCACATAAATGGCGTGAAGACTGATAATTGTCTTGAGAATCTTCAAGCCGTCTCACAAAGTCTGAATGCAAAATTAGGTGGAACAGGTAAATATGCAAAACGTCCTAGGGGAGTTAAATCGTTTGATTTAGAAACCAGCGAGGAGAGAATCTTTCATTCGATAAACGAAGCCAGTAGATACTTTGACATTTGCGTGCCTTCAATTCGATTTGTTGCACAAAATTTAATTAAAACATCTCTGTCTAAAAAAAATGGTCATAAAGTAAGATTCGTATACACCTGAAACGATTCAAGGGAGATAAATCCCCATGGACAAATCCAACCACTCAAAACACTCTACCTACTAAGTTCCCTTGTATTATGACGTCAAAGGAATTTGTCGCCTGCTATATTACCTGTACTTGACTAGGCGTGCCCACGTGACTGTAATGGAGATCGATAGAGAATAAAACTTTTTATTGTCGCTTGTGGGCTAAAACTGTATTATTTATTTAAGCTAACTCGTTCTTTTCAGTACAAAATTTTTTATTTATCTACATATCTCATGTGTGGGGGGGGTGGACTAGCAGTAAAGCAGACAGCTAACTCGTTCTTTTCAGTACAAAAATTCTTTATAATCTAACGCATTACCTATGTTCGCTCAGCCGGAACGCGAGTGTTTTCTATTCATTGAAGTAGGTGGGCGTGGTTAAAATTCCTTGTATACAGCTCTTTGTGAATGTATTTTATCTAGAGGATTATAACAGAGTAAAATGTTTTATTTAACAACAGTATTATTTTGTTTAAAATATTTCTCATTGTTGCAGCATAAAATTGTCTATTTTAAAAATCTCTTATTGTTAAGTATATCAGAAGATATATATATTAAAAAATCTCTATTCTGTATGACTATCCCGTGGTGTAATGGTATCGTGTTTGTCTTGTAAACATAGATCTATCAACTACGTGTTCGGTCCCCATAGCAGATACATTATTTGATGGCGAAACGGAAGATGTTTTTTCTATTAATTGGGGGGGAGGGGCGATCCCCCTCAGCCAAACCAACATTGTAACTCATGCTATCGCATTCTCGGTAGCGTGGGTTGGTGTTTTTTTCCAACTCATGCAACCATGAATTCGATTTCATGGGTTGCCATGTTGGTTTGGTTTACCACGCCCACATCATTACATCACAAATTCCATCATCGTTTCATTGAATATATCCATCCTTAATTAAGTACATGTTGTGACGTCACCCCAAGCATATCTTCTGGGCGGTCTAAGATGGCGTTTGCCACCTTAGGCCTCCCGCCGGAGATGTATGTTTCGGGTCCCCTTGGGCTTACTTGGATGCGAAGGCAACCAAGGAGTTCCAAAGATGTGTTGTCGTAAACCTCTGGGTCTCTCTGACGTCATAGGGCGCCAGCGAGATTGCCAAATGAGTGTTTTTTGTTTTGTTTTTTTTTAATAATTAGAGATACAGTATACTATATTTATATAAAACTATAAATAATGGATATCAATGATGTAAATGCTATAATTGCTGAAATCTCAAATTTAAATAATAAAGGGGTATTATTATCTGAAAGTCTCGACTGTGACAGGATTACCTCGGAATATGAAGATATTGAATATCAGTCTAGTAAGGGTCGTTATGTTTTACCTAGGATGTACAGGCTCGTGAAAGGAATTCAAAAATCCATCAATGCTTGTTTGTACGGTAACGACATTAATGTATTCATAACGCTATTTAGCACCGTTGAAGCAATACGTCAAAAGCTCGGCCAAGAGTATCAAAAACGAGCTGAAATTAGTTCTAAGGTTCGTGATCTTAGAAAAATGTTAAACGAGGAAAAACCCGTATCTTAACCACGTGGGTGTTACTAAAAAAAAAAAAAATAGGCTTTCGTAAATAATGTAAATAATTTATTTATTTTTTTTTAGCGTTTTTTGTAACACTTACATGGGATTTTCTCCTGAAAGAATACTCAGCAGTTTGGACCTGCCCATGCAGTTATGTGCATAATGGATGATCTGGTCGTAGTAGCAAGTAATCACCGCGACGCCTCCATTTTTACGTAGTTGTTCTTGTTGCCGCGTCGTTAACAAAAATCGTTCATCACCGTTCTCAGATATTACAATTCTGAAACCCCCAGCGATGTTATTTCTGAAACATTCACGGATAGCGTTGTACAGTTTAACCCTGTTGAAGATGGATACGTTAGCTTGATGGTACATTATTTAATAACTAAGTTATTTAATTGTGATGGAAACCCAAAGGGTTTTACATTTGAAAAATTAGTTCATAAACAATATATGGTAGGTGAATCGCTTACAACTAGATTAGCCCGAGAGCGGCTAGCAGCAATTAAAAAGTTTATACCGGTTCGAGACAGACTTCGCGAGAAACTTCAACAACGACAACAAGCGCAGACTGACTTTTCTGTGTCAAGTGAACAACTGTTTACTCCGATAACAAGTGCGACCAAAGATGTGAAAACAGCAACTGAACGAGCAATATACGGAGATATTCCTAAGGAAGGCAAGCGACGAGAAGTGCCTGTTCTTGGTGTGCTTGAAAAGATAGCAGCAGAGACCGGACAAACACGCGCAGGGATACAACAGTTATCCAGTGATATAAAAACTCAGCGCGAATATGAACGATTAGCTGATATTGATGATTCTGCACCTGAAACTCAACCTGTTGATGTCGTCACCCCAAGAGGTGTTTCCTTTATAGACAAACTCACCGAAGGAGCTATAGCAGAAATCAAACGACCTCAATTAATAAAACCCGAACATTATAAGATTTTTGGTAATTTTGCCGCCCAAAGCTTTCATTCCAGAAAAAACTTTTTAAAAGACGAGTATAAGAACAGTAGAATAAGCCGAGATGAATGGGCTGATTGGTTGTATAAAACGAATAGGGGGGTTGGCCGTTTAAATAAAAGAGAATTGGGATATAAAGAATTTAGAAAGGGAATTGAAGAGTATGATGAAACTGGTACAACTGAGAAAACAAGCGGAAAAGGATATTCGATTGGAAATCTAAAGGATTTCAACGCTGGAGTCTTTGACTCTACCGTGACATGCCCTGGTAACATTCTCAGTGATATATCAAGGTTAGAGGTTCTCATCGGAGGGAAACGAGCCGGAAATAATTCACCGAAAGTAATTAATGAAGCAGCTGATATCTGTAGACGATTATTTGCCGGCGGTATCATGGACATTGATGTATATCGAGAACTTATTGCTGAATTAGTTGAAAATCACAACGATGACAACGTCATTGATGATGAAAATCCAATGGATGTAAGCGATTAATCACTAATTGAAAAACTACTAGTTTTATAACAAGATGATTATACACTACAACCATGATAAACCAGTAAGCGTCTACGTGGTGAACTCACGATTGCCTGTTTATAGAGCATATTACGGAGATGGTTTCGGCAATACCATTGCGGGGTTATTTACAAGAATGGCTCCCAAGGTAGCGCCGTTAGCTAAACAATTATCAATGAAAGCCATTGATGCTATTCGTGATAAGGGAATCAATTTCGTTGGAAATCTTGCCGGAAAGGCATTTTCTGCCGCGAAAGATAAAATAGCATCATTGGTACGAAAGAAACCAGGAATGACTTCGTCAGTGGTGCTGCCATCAACTACAGTGATGCCTGCAAAAATCAGCAAAGCAATAAATAACGCAGTGGAAGAAAAACTAGCGCAATTGACTTCGTCACCACCGGTAACAGATAGCGCTATCTTAAACGCGATAGCAGGAAGTGGTTTGAAACAAAAAAGAAATTCGAAGAATTTTCAACGACGATGATTATTGCTTTGCAATTCACCAATTGAAAACGCTAGTAATGTTATAAATGTTTAAACGAACAGCTGATCCCGCGTTAGATATGGAAGCCCCAGTGCGCAAAGATGATTCCGTCCGCGATTATCAATACTATTCCTATCATGCAATACAACCCGACCTACGATCGCGAATTGAACTTCAAGTTCAAGATACCAGTAAATACTTTTTGCCATGTGAAGCATTTATTGAAGTAGAAGGAAAACTTGTAACAAATGTTGCAGCTGATACCCCATATGCAAATGATCCAAATATCCGAGTTGGTTTCGTCAACAATGGTATGATGGCGTTATTTGAAAGTGCAAGATATCTCATTGATGGAAAAGAAATTGAATCAATAGACCGCGAGGTTGATGTTGCAACAACAATAATCGGGCTAGCAAGATATTCCGATGATTATACAAGATCGGCTGGTCCATCTATGATGTTTGCAAAGGATACCTCTGATAACGCTGACCACCTTCAATACATTAAAGTGTTAACACCGCAAGACACTTCAGTTGATAATCAACGAGAAGCAACTAATCCAGAACGTCGAGCTAGACCCGGAGCTGCGTTTGATATTCTTGGAGGCGTTAATGGTAATTTCAATTTAGGATTTGCAACACGAAAATTAGCATTGCAAGAACAGCAGCGATATTTTTCATGTGCGATTCCACTCCATCATATATTTGGATTCTGCAGAAATGTAAGAAAAGTCATCTATGGAGCTAAACACACAATCGCATTAGTGCGAAAAGGCAATGACAATGATGCAATTTGGCGTACTGGTGCCGATGAAGGTAAAGTTGTTTTGAGTAAAATAGTATTATGGATGCCAGTAATGACTCCATCAATTACCACGGAAGAGCGGCTGCTCTCATTTATGGAAACAGGTGGTAAATCATTGCTAAGTTGGCTAACAACAACGACTGATGCTAAAGAGGATAATGTTAATGGTACATTTACATGGCACCTGGCATCAAAACAAGGCGTTTCAGCTCCACGTCATATATTTATAGCGCTGCAGAATAGGAATCGATTAGGTTCCCAAGAACGCAGTCATATGATATTTGATCGGTTAGGGGTAAGTGAGGTTTCACTGAGAATAAACGGACAACAAGAACCATCTGAGGATATACAGCTTAATTACGGAAACAGCCAAATAGCACGTGTGTATCATCGGATGCTGTCATATATGGGTCGTGATCAAAATGTTGATACCGGTTTGCAAATATCGCAACTCGATTTTAAGAACTTGTATCCAATTTATTACTTTTCACTGGAACATCTTGATTTAACAAGGCAATCCGTTGTTGACATACATTTTAGGGCTCGTATAGATCCTGGTGGTGTTGATTATAGAGCGGTTGCTGTTATTCTCAGCGACAAATCAATGTTGTTAGAAGGGGCTGGCGGACGAATGAGACTCGTTGATGCACCAGTAGAAAATCTATGATTGAAATCGTAAACGATTTTCACAATTAGATCAATTGAAAGCATAAATGTGTTTTACAATAAAATGCCATATAGTGTTGTTAGTGTCAAGCTGACTGATGGTCAGGTCAAGAAATTAAAATCAAAATCCGCTAAAGAATGTGGAACCACAATAACGTTAAAACCAGCGCAGATGTCCGGCGGTACACATAAAATATCATTAACGGATCGTCAAATAAAACATTTCAATGATGCAATGAAAAATAAGCGAGGAGTTCAAATAGAATTTTCAAAAGCCGCAGTCGCGAACATGATAAAATCAGGTGGTATATTTCCATTGTTAGCCGCAATACCAGCATTGATTGCAGCGGCTGCCCCAGCGGTGGCGAAAGCGGCAGCGTTGGGAGCCGTTGGTACCGCGGCAGGGATGGCGTTGAAAAAGGCAACTGGGAAAGGATATAAAAAAAAGGGAAAGGGGTTGTACCTACCAGGAACCCCGTATTCATGGTACAGCGGGAAATCCGTGAACGGATCGGGTCTAAGAAGAATACCAGGAACGGTTTATTAATTGAAAAATCTTCGATTTCCGAACCTATGGTTCCTATGTCCAATTTTGATTTAATTGATGCTGCTAAAAAACTAGCGATAAAAAACTTCAGAGGGGTTTTTATGAGAGATCAATTACCAAGAAAACCAAATAACGTTGAAACCGGTATCATCAATCTTGATAACAGCAGCGGATCGGGAACTCACTGGGTTGCATACGCGATTGATCCACGTGGGATTGTCTATTTCGATTCATATGGGTTAGCTCCACCGAAAGAGTTTATGCGGTATATAAATTCTTCGACGAAACTCAAAGAGTTTCCGATTTTTTATTCCACGCTGCCAACACAACAATTAAATGATCCACCGATATGCGGCCATGAAGTATTAAATGTCCTCGCAGAGATTTCATTAAAATCCTTTGGATCTCCGTGGAAACCACCTCATGTTGTTGTAAACGAATACACGAGTGGGAAATTACAAGGATCAATAAATTGAAAACACAAGTTACGCTAACAATAATGATTGATATTTGGGGACAATCTCTGTCAATGTTGGAACCCACCGAGGAAACGTCTGCGGGTTCTATCGAGGATGTAAAAAAAATAATTGAAGATGAAATCGCTGAGATGTTAAATTTAATAGATGTTGACCCGAACGAATTAGTTGTATTTCAAGACAAACAGGGTAAATTGAAAAGCAGTAATATATCCGTGAATGACATTTTGATACGGCAGAGCGATGCCGCTGAAAACTCTATTGCGCTTTATTCCAACGGTGGACGACTTAAACCAGGTGCACTTGTGTCTACGATCACCGACGCGATTGCTACCAACGAACGTGAGCTGAATGATCTTATACGAGGTTATAATAGTTTTCGCAAAAATGTCGTACATAAATTCTTTGGAACCCCGCTTGTGGTTGGCATGACTCTAGCTGAAATTAAAGACTTGTTGAATTCATTCTTCGCTAACAAGGAAGCTGGAAGGATGATGACTGCTTCAGAAATCAAGGCAAATTATCTCGAGATTTCTAAACTAATAGAAGATCAAAAACCCACTAACGACGTAGTTGTTAAGTTTTTTGGAACCCCACTTGTGGCTGGCATGACTCTCGCTGAAATTAGCGAGTTTATCGGCAAGCACACTCACAATGCCTACATCGCTAATAGTTTCTTTGGTGTCCCAGCTACATCTACAATGACTCTCAAAGATATTAATATGTTTATGGTGAGACAAACAACACTTAATACCATCGTTGATAAATTTCTTGGGAGAACACCTGTGTCTGAAACCACATCGTTGACAGGCCCGACCCTCGCTGAAGTTAAAAGCGCTATTGACGAACAAAAACTCATCAACAAAATGGTTAATAATTTCTTTGAGGGTTCTAAAAGTTACAATATCACGACGACATATTCTCAACTCGACGGGAATTATAAATCCCAAACAGGTTTTGGAGTTAACCTCCTTGTGGTTTCATTTTTTATTCGCCGCAATAAAACGGTGATGAAGTATACCGAAATCAATAAAACCTATCTCGACGTCATTGACGATATTATTAAACTAAAGGGAGATCAAAAACCAGTCAATGACATTGTTGATAAGTTTTTTGGTGTCCCGGCTACATCTACGATGACTCTCAAAGATATTTACAATGATATTCGTAAACTAAAAGAAAATTTTGAAAAGATAAAGATTCCGCATCCACACATAAGAATTAAAAATGTCGTGTATACAGTCGATCATGGAACCATGGATTGGATAAGAGACGTTTATACTACATTATCCACTGGTCTCTGGACGAGGAGTGATGCGGGGGGCGATATCTACAGTACAACGGGGATTGAAGGTATCTACAGGCTAACAGGGATCTCTATCAATCAATTTAACATGATCGCGGGCGGTAAAACCTACTCTGGTGGCACTGCGATGTTAATTATCAAGAGTAACGGTCAACACTTTAATGTCGTCGCGGTTGATAGCTCCACCATTAGATCAAAAATAACTTGGTGTTTAGAACTCGTAGATGATTTTTCAGGCTGAAGCTACTAACAATTCCCGCTAACGATGGCAAATAATTGAAAACACTAGTGTTTTTAAAATAAAAATGATTTCATCAACGCAATGTCGCTATGATCAGGTCAGAGAATTTCAGACTAGACTCAAAACCCTCGCCGAGGAGTATCAAATAAAAATAAAAAAATACCGACGAAGAATCACCGCAATTGATATTACTATGTACTCGGTGTCAAGCGTTCTCGCTGGCGCCGGAATAATACTTGCATCGGTTATAATGATTGCCCCGGTCGTAGTTCCAATTTGCATTTCTGCGGTGGCTACAATCGGGGGTATATCAACCGGGATAGCAAAAAAGATATCATCATGCAGCCAGAGTAAACTGCAGAATTACTTACTTCAATTTCATATTGCATCAACCGCATATTCGCAATTATCATTGATGATATCATCGTCACTCGATAATACAATTATATCAGATAGTGAATTCTCAGCGATGGTCAGTATTTTTGATTCAGCGATATCAAAATTAGAGCAACAACATGAATATAATAACAATGACAACACCGATGGAATCAGAAAACACGAACCCAAAAAAAACCAGAATGATCTCAATAATCTCAACCATACCAGATTGTGAGTTCTCAGTGATGGTCAGTATTTATGATTCCTCGATACCAAAATTAGAAATAAATCATGAATATAATAACAATGACAACACCGATGGAATTACTTCAACAAATAGTGGAGAACACGAACCCAGTACAAACAAGCATGATATCAATAACATCAACGAGTCCTGAATTTAGTGTGAACTTCCCTTCTCCGATTCCAGTGCGTGAGATCGCGCTGGCAAAATTACGAGTATATCATAGCTGGCCTAATATCAGATCGGTTGCATTTGGCGGTCAGCAACCCAATAACGCACTGGTGTTCTCGTATAAGAATAAACCCGATGGTACTCCAGAGTGGGAAACTGTTTCGTTACCAACTGGGTCGTACCAAATTAAGCAAATCGATGCTGAAATTCAGCGTAGAATAAAATCAATCACTGGAAAAGAATCAAAAATAGCTATTAATCTTCATCAACCGACGCTCTCGTCGTCGATCGAAATAAGCACAGAGGGATACATTGTAGATATATATAACAGTTCGTTAAGAACAGTGTTAGGATGGCCTGAAAAACCACCGGAAAAATCCGCCACCGACTTAACCACGGACGTACAATCATATCATGAAATCAATCCCAGTTATCGAGATAATTTATCTGATATAAGAAAAGGAAGAATCGCCGATAGATTTATATTTACCAACAAAGACACATTGCAATGGGATTTTATCATTAAAAGAACAACCGACTCATCTGTTACTATTTCATTTACGCTAACTGACGTCCGTGGTTATTTTAATGAAATTAAACAATTATATGAAACACAACTAGAACAACTACGGAAAACAAAATCGCAAAAACATGTTGAAATAATAAATCAACTTATATCGGACATGGAATATATCTATGAACTAATTATTCAAACAATAATTAATGACAACAGCGACAATAAACAATGATTCCTAACCGATTACAATATCACAGAGGACAATCTGCGTAATTTCAAGTTTCCCGGGTACAAAGCTGATGAACTAGCAAGAATTGTTAAAACCGATATCAAGGCGCTACAAAAACAAGATCCATCTGTCCTCCTCAGATATAATAATGACCCAGATGGCGGTGGTAGGCATATCGCTCCGTTCAACGTGAATATATCCTCAGTGATTGCGCTTAATTTAGTATGTGATGTTATCGAAGGAAGCTATCAGATTAATCTAGAACAATCAAATCAAGCTCAGCAGGGATATATTCTTTATTCATTTGCACCAACAGCTCCTCCAGGATTCCTAATTATTGAAAACCCAATTAATCCTGTCTACATGCGATGCCATAATAATTCGTTAACGAGAATTAATTTCAAACTCACCGACCAGTCAAATAATCTGATTGATTTACAAGAAGAGGTGTTAGCGATTAGTTTGTTTATAAAGTCCTAAATTGCTTTGCAATTTCAAAGGATTTTCGTCCTAAGGACTCGATCAAATATTTGGTTGAACTCGTAAAAGAATTATTAACCCAGAACTGAAAATTCCAGCAGCAGAGAGGGTGAATGACAACGACAATGGCGTATATAAGGAAATCTTATTTTATCGAATAGACGCCATTTTTTTTACTATTTGGTGGAAGCCTTAGATCATCGAATCGACGCTCGGAAAGTTGTGAGGTTCACCCTCTCTGCTGCTGCATGACTAAAGAAATTTCTAAATTGATTGAAGTCCATATCGGAGCACCATGTCTGCCAAATATTTCGTAGCGTATGTGTATCAACTCCATTAAACACACACAACACATTACAATTATCGCGAATCACTTTTGGTATTTGTGTGTAGCGTTGAGTGACATAGATCACATCCGTGTTTTTGTGCCTGCCTCTGGAAAATATTCTAGCAGGATTTTTTTGTTTATCTAACATTACATCGTCGTATACTACCATGTTGTTAATACTTCCATCAAGATCTTCTACTGATGGTGCCTCGTCAATATCGGTTATAAATTCAATAACATCCTCACCAGCAATCTCTGAAGCGTTTTCATTAAAATCTTTTAGCACTTCATAGCATTTTTGGTCGTCTACGCTAGGGGCAATTAAATACAACTTATCCCACTTCATCCATCTCATTATTAAATTGAGCAACAATTGCGTTTTACCGGATCCAGATGGCCCGATTATAATTGCGCGGATAGAGTTTGGTAGCGCTGCATGATGCTTCACTGGTTCTCTTGTTTTAGTCGCTGAAAAATCAATTATATTCATATCTCTATACATAAATTATGGATCTATATTGTGTGAAGTGTAAGGCGCGTACTGGCACAGATGACTTGACGACGATTACAACTAAAAATAACCGATCAGCGCTTTCTGGTAAATGCGTACAATGTAGTACAAAGAAATTTAGATTTGTTTCTAAACCCAAGGAACCTTTAAAAAAAAACGAGGAGGTGATATCGCTGCCAAGTTAGCAAAACTCCCTGGAACTCCATGGGCAAAATACCCCGGAGAAAAACACCTTCCAGGGTATAGTTACTGTGGACCAGGAACAAGACTTGATATCAGACTCAATAATCAAAATCAACCCAACCCCGGTGAAGAACCAATAAACGCCATTGATAAGGCGTGTCACCTTCATGATGTCGCTTATAAAAGCAGCAATTTGCAACACAGGCATCTAGCAGATGTGAAATTAATTCATGCGTTGAATGCCATTCCTGATAAATCCTTCAAAGAAAAATTGGCTTCATTTTTGATCAAATCGGCAATGAAAAGTAAATTGATGTTAGGTGCTGGTAATTAATAACAACATGGAATCTATTTATTACTCCCCAAGAGGATACTGGAGGGGTAGCGCTGCAATCCATAAACTCGCTAGCGCTGCAAAGGTGAAAAAAACCACTGCGGCTCATTGGTTATCCAAACAGGCACTATGGCAAATTTACTTACCACCGCCTAAACAAATTAATGTCTCGCATTTTGATGTGACTGTTCCTAATGAAGTTCATCAGGCTGATCTATTATTTCTGCCACATGACCACGGTTACAAATACGCATTAACCGTAGTTGATATTGCAAGTCGATACAAAGAAGCAGAACCGTTAAAAACAAAATCATCACCTGAAGTGGCTTCTGCATTTGAAAGGATTTATCGACGAGGTCCTCTGCACTGGCCAAATCTATTACAAATTGATCCTGGCAAGGAATTTCAGGGTGCTGTTTTAACAACGATGAAAAATCATAATGTCACTATCAGACGGGGGCATACTGCACTGCATCGTGATCAGGCAATTGTAGAACGGTTTAATAAAACCCTTGCTGAGCGGTTATTTGGATATCAATACGCAAAAGAATTCATCCAAGAAAAAAGATCCCGTGAATGGGTTAAAAGGTTACCAGCTGTGATTACTGCACTGAATAACGAGATTACTAGAACAATCAACATGAAACCTATCAATGCGATTAAAAAGAAGTCAATACCTGAAAAACCACAAAAAGATTTCAAAGAACCAATTCTTGGTAGTAATGTCATTGTGAGGTATTTATATGAACCAGGAGAGCTTGAAGGGGGTAGAAAAAGGGCTACTGATCCTATTTGGAGTGTTACTACACACAAGATATCTAGTATAACACGATCTACGGGTAGACCTCCAATCTATAAACTGGATTCAACTGCCCCTCAACGGGGGTTTACTAGACAACAATTACAAGTGATTCCTGACGATACTCAATTGCCGCCCCATGGTCTTAACTAGCGCCGTTGCGTCTATTGCACTCAAGACAAGTCAACATCACATTATTTCTGACATGACCGAGACTATTATTTTTTCTGTCAACGGTAAATTGGCGAGGATCCTTATCCGAATACTGCCAACGCATTATACAATTGCAACTTGCGCAGTGATTATTCTGTTGTTTCTTCAAAGTGATTATTAATTCAGCATCAATGTCAAATTCTCGTTGTTTTTTTTTGTCTTGTTGTTTGTAACCGGAGAGTTTTTTATCAATCATTTTAACATCAATATCATCCATTGTGGTGTCATTATCGTCATCAATGATTTCATCATCGAGGACAATTCTTCGAAGTTGATTTATTTTTCGTACTCTAGACACTGCGAGATAGACTAAATTCGACCATTCTATGCGATTATCTACCATCCAAACAATTGTATCTGATATAGTCAATCCCTGTGAAGAGTGTATTGTTGCTGCGTATCCTAGCGTCCATGGGGATTTATTAGCACGCAATGCATCTTCAACGACATTGATATCAACCAGCACAATATCATTTAATACGAGAATTTGTTTTTCACTTTGTCCTGGAATATCAACTTCAATGTTCTGTTTTCGTGTATCCGAAGGCCTATAACAAAGAGGCACTGGAAGTGTTGTAAATTTTTGTTTATGCAATTCAAATAACTTCATCTGAAGTGTATCCCTGACTATTTTTCTACTTGCAATGATCAAATCGTTTGGTCTCCACATTTCCCAGAAATCATTCATGGGAGTTTCCGAAATTATTTCACGGGCTATTTCACACTGGATTCTATCCGGTTGTAATCTAATTAGTTTCTTAAATTCTTTTAATTTTTCATCAAGTGATCTATGATCGGTATCAATTTCTTCATAGTAGTCTACAAAACCCTTTAGCCATTCATGTGGGGATGCACCGACAAATGGTGGTGGTTGGCCGTGATCACCGCACATGACGATTTTTGTATTCTTCAATAACAACCACTCAAGAAATATTTTTAAGATATCTAATGGCACTGTGTCTATTTCATCCCAAATGATAATTTCAGGAATAAATTTCTCTCCCATGCGCTCAGGAGTCCATTTATCTCCCTTCCATCGGAAAAAGCTGTGATAGGTACAGGCATTTACCCCTCTCTGTATCATTTCTCTTGCAAGTCTGTGAGTCGGTGTTAGCACAATCATGTTAGAAACGCTAGCGTTTCCACGGCGATATAACTCAATTGCCCGGGTTGTTTTTCCTGACCCACCACAGCCGTTTAAATAAACTGTTTTATATCTACAGATTGGATCAGAAATCGGTGGTGCACTAGAAAAATCTGATTGAATCTCTTTGAGATTCCGATAATTATTTTCAATGGTAACATCTGCTGATGGAATATAATCATGAATCATTTCTTTCTTAATTCTCCATGATCCCCAATTCTCGTTGCCAGTAGCCTTAAAATCAGTCATTTTGCTATTTATGTAAAATGAATCAGTGGCAACTCTAACTGCGGTGGTAGGAAATTTATTGATCATCGAAAACAGATTAATAGAAGCATAACCGAGCATAGAAGCTCTCAAATGTGTGTACTGCGGATTGTATCCATCATTGTAAGTAACAATTGTACCCAATTTGGTTCCATCGGACATAAATGCGTCCTTACGATTGACATATAGGCCTTTATTCGTTAAATCCGCCATTACAAAATCGTATTCAGCGTTGTCTATAATCAATCGTGAAGAATATCTCGTATTGTCATCTTTGCCACCCTGAGTGAATTTACCGATTATTCTTCGTCCAAGATTTTTTGCTTCATTGTTTCTGATTTCAAATAACTGTTGGGACCAATCCATGATTTGTTGTTCATTAAAATCAGGAAACAGTTTTCGCTCTTCGCTAATTATTTTTTCTAGATCAGGTTGTGGTAACCAGACTGATTTCTGTGCTCGATAGGATATAATTGCTTCACTGACAATTAATGATTTTAACATCTTACAATCAAGCATATACCGTAATAACACTATTGGCATCCAGTGTTTTTCAGACATGTGTTTACCAATCCAAAGATAACTACACGGATGAAGTCCTTCAGCCATTTCAAATGATACCACACAAGCGAATCCGGTTAAATCAAAATCAGGCAGTGGTCCATTAATAGCAACACGGGTCATTTCGTGTGTAGGGTGTCCAAATCGTTTGAAATATTTCTTGCATTCTCCATACCCAAGAAAACTTCCTGGATAACACGCAATCATATCAACTGAAATAACGGTATCAGCGGTGTATTTTGTATTCCATAATCCTCCATGGCCGTATTCAAGACAGGACAATTTGATATCTGATAAGAACTCACTCCGTGTTGGTTTCCACGCGTTTTTCTTTCTAGCAAAATGTGCTGCAATGGATGGTACTGTAAAACAGTTTGCTAATAATTGATCTTCGATTTCCTCCCCGTCCTCAGAAAACTCACTAGCCAGTTGTTTCATTTGATTATGCAGTTCTTCAGTACGATATAATTCTCCGTTGGGCTTTACAAACTGATCAAATCTACATTCTTCGTCTGAAGTACTATGAAATAGCCACATTGACACAGGATCGTTTTTACTCAAATGGTAAATAGCATCAAATAATTTCTGCTCTGAAAAAAACTCTTCTGTTTGGGGGAGATATTTTACGGTTCTATCCCGTGGAAATATTGTTACTGCAGATGACCACGCGTGTGCGTTGTGATCAATAATTTCAATTGGGGTTCCCTGTGATTTATATTTCGATTCGTATAATACTTCACCGGTGATTGTTCTTACCGATATTGGAAATCTTAATGATTTTTCTAATTTGGTTATATCCTGAATTGTTGCCCCATGCTGTTTCACTGTCAGTTCCCATTCGGTTATTTTTTTTCGTCTTAGATCAGTGAGTTTTTTCCCCCGGGACGCATTTGTGAAGTGTTCTATTATTCGTTCTGCTACACAATTGAGCCCTGTCGAATATTTCATGGGTGCTAGTTTTGCAATATCAGGTTTTTCATTGAGCGGATAGATCCCGTAAACAACTGCTGTGACAGGATAAGATCTTTCGTAGTAGGGTTTGTCAATTCCGGTCAAAATTCCTGGTTTTGAATCCTGATTCACGGTGATAGTTTTTTTGCCCTTGAGAATGGGTTCAAATTTATCCCTAATGATCCATTTTCCACCATCACGGATAATGAATTTGATTCGGAAAAAATGACTTTCTTCCCCAAGACGTGAAATGATCACTGCTGCTTTTTCATCATTCATGGTAGCGTCAACAACACCATCAATTCGAAATGTTGACCAACAATAAGATGCTCCATCACGCTTGAATTCATTAAAACAGTCTCTGATAGCCTTATCAAGAATTTTATTCTTGGGTGTATTAGAAACTATATCAAGATTGAATTGAGCATCCTTCCAGGGTCCGTCTCTTGGACGTTTGTTACGTTGTTTGGGTCTATCGCGATTAAATTTAGGACTGATTTTCAATAATCTCTTAAACTCCTTCATGCTTCCGTCTCTTGGACGTTTGTTACGTTGTTTGGGTCTATCGCGATTAAATTTAGGACTGATTTTTAATAATCTCTTAAACTCTTTCATGTTTCCGTCTCTTGGACGTTTTGGACGTTTGTCACGTTTGTTTCTGTTTACTACACGTTTTTTGGGTTTATCGATATTAAATTTAGGACTGATTTTCAACAATCTCTTAAACTCTTTCATGTTTCCGTCTCTTGGACGTTTTGGACGTTGTTTCTGTCTATTGGACGTTTTTTTGGTCTATCGATATTAAATTTAGGACTGATTTTCAACAATCTCTTAAACTCTCTATCGGTATTGAATTTAGCATTTTTCGAAGTCAATCTCTTGAACTTCTTCATGCTATACATAAAACAAGTATTTAAATGAAAGTTTTATATATAATGAACCAGTGCAAATGGCTCATGATGGGAAATGTAACCCCGTGTAACAAATCATGCAGAAAAAATGAGTACTGTAGGTATCATATGCAAAGTTTTCGACATGGGAGACTTGGTCCGTTACCCTGTATTCGATGTGGGGTTGGGGTTAAGGGAAGATCACAATTGTGTATTGATTGCGGTGGTAAGCGATATAGGGAATTGAAGCGTTATTATGATAAAAGAATCAAAAATGGACAATCCATCAGAAATTATGACCCTGAAAAAGTCTTTGACCCTGATAACGTCACTGACAAAATCATAAGAACTCCGCAAGACTACATCGAAAGGTTCTCCAGTGATGTAATCATTAAACCAAACAATGAATTAGACAAACAATAGAATAGTATATATGAACCAAGAATTCAGACCACATCCAGTGATTACAAATTATGAAGCATCCAGTGATGGTGTTGTAAGAAACCGTAGGCTGAAAAAACCGGTCGGTTTTGTAAGTAATCAAGGGTACTTGATGTTTAGCGCTGGAAAGAAGAAATATCACAATCATCGTTTCATATTTGAATGTTTTAATGGATTGATCAAAAATGGTTTTGTTATTGATCACAAGGATTCTAATCCAAAGAATAATTCTGTATCAAATCTGCAGGCTATCACACTGAGTGAGAATTCCAAACGAGGAGAGACTGGAAAATGCAAAACGGTTTGGAGGAGACCTGTGAAATCTTTGAATACAATAACTAACGAAGAGAAAATATTTTCATCTATGAATGAAGCCGGTAGGCACTTCGATATTTGTTCACCTTCTGTTCAAAGAGTTGCAGAGGGGATTTATTGATCGGCTATTTCAAAAGGGACGGGACAAAAAGTTCAATTTAGTTATGTCTAATGCTTCATATTTTTCAATTAGAGATATGTCATTGCTATAGAATAATGAATTCTGAAAACATGAATAGCATCATAGTTGAAATAGCAAAATTGAAAAATCAGGATATCAAACTATCAGATGGCTTAAATCCTGATCAAATTGTGTCTGATTTTCAGGATATAGAATACGGAGTTAGCACTAACAAATATATGCTACCCAAGAAATATGCACTCATCAAAAGAATTCAGAATTCTATTAAAGACTCTCTTTCATTTTCCAGTGACATCAGTGTGTTCGTTCCGTTGTATACTATCGTAGAGGGGATACGAAAAGAATTAGGGTACGAATACGAATTGAAAAAAGAAGTCAACTCTAAAATTAGAAACTTACGGGCATTAATTCAAGAAAATGAACAATTTTAATTGCCCGACCATTGATTGCCCGATCATTATCATTTTTTGATTGTGTCCGTCCATTGATTGCCCGACCATATCATTTTTTTTAGCCGACCTTCAAGAGAAAATGTCAAAAAATCAGTGATAGATGATCAAAATAGAAATGTTGAAACTGTCAGTATTATTTATTTTATATACAATTATGACACTTTCAACAACCTTGATAGAAGCTGTTATAGGATAAAATAACACTTCCATGATGGTGTTAAAAATCATCCGACATGTCAAAAAAGTGAGGAAAGTGTGATATTATTTATTTTATATACAATTATGACAGTTTCCTCATCATTGATAGAAGGTGTTTTATAATGAAATAACACTTCCATGACCGTATCAAAAATCATCCGACATGTCAAAAAAGTGGGGAAACTGTCAGTATTAATTATTTTATATACAATTATGACACTTTTGCCAACCCTGATAGAAGCTGTTATAGGATAAAATAACACTTCCATGATGGTGTTAAAAATCATCTGACATGTCAAGTGTTTTACAATTGAAAAATGGTTTGCGATTTCAAATAATGGTCAATGAAGCATTAACAACCCGATTGGCTCGTGAACGATTAGATGCAATCAGGAGATTTGTACCAATTCGTGACTCTGTAAGAAATAAACTGCAACAAAGACAGAGTTTACAAACGGATTTTGCTTTAGGGTCTGAAGAGTTGTTTAAACCAGTAACCACAGCAACGAAAGGGGTTGAGCGTGCTTTACTGGGAGATGTTCCCGAGACGGGAAAATCTGTTATTGGTGAACTTGAAAAAATAGCAGCGAAAACTGAACAAACAAAACAAATGGGATCAAAAAGAACAGTAGATGATTTACGCATGAGATTTAACGAAGAAGGGTTAGCAGCAATTGATGGGACTGATCCAACAGAAATTCCTACGCTTGTTGTTACGTCTTATGAAAACAGAAAAAAAATGTTGAAACCAGAACATCAAAAGTTTGTTAAGAATTTCACTCACTGGGCTGATATATTCTACAAAATCAAAACTGAAAAAAGTCAAAAAAAGACAGATAGTGCATCATACATCGAATATATCAATGCGGTGGATCTAGTGTATAATCAATACGAAGAGTTAAAACAACGAAAATTGCAAGGGCGGCGACAGCAACCTGCAAAGAAAATATCTTTTTCTCCTAAAAAACAACAATTACCATGTGATGATGATGATGATGATGATTTACAAAAACCGCCAAGATTGCAAAGAAAGCGACAGCAACCTGCAAAGAAAATATCTTTTTCTCCTAAAAAACAACAATTACCACGTGATGATGATGATGATGATGATGATTATTTACAAGAAACGGATTTAGAAAAAATAGGTGAAGCAGCTGGTTATAGCGGAAGTGGACTGCAAAATCCAAGGATTGGAAACACTTGTCCTGATAGTGTTATCAATGATATATCACGATTAGATGTTCTTGTAGGAGGATTCCGAGCTGGAAATAACTCTCCAGAAATAATTAATGAAGCAGCTGATATCTGTAGACGGTTATTTGCCGGCGGTATCATGGATATCAAAACATATCGAGATTTCATTGACGAGTTAGCAAATGGGTATCACAGCAATTGAAAACACTATTGTTTTTATAATAATGATCATACATTACAATCATGATAAACCAACCCTCGTCTATGTAGTTAATTCACGGTTTCCAGTTTATAAGGCATACTATGGAGATGGCCTCGGCAATACTATTTTAGGATTCTTTTCAAGAATGGCCCCAAAAGTGATGCCGTTAGCTAAACAATTATCAATGAAAGCCATTGATGTTATTCGTGATAAGGGTATTGGTGCTGTTGGAGATCTTGCAGGAAAGGCGTTTTCAACTGCGAAGAATAAAATAACATCATTAGTAAAATCACGAAGTGATTTACGAAAAAAGAAACCGTTACCGTCTACAGCAGAAATGCCTGCAAGTGTTAGTAAAATAATAAATAACGCAGTAGATGAAAAACTAGCGTCAATGGCTTTAACTCCCGACCCAAATATGATAGCGGGAAGTGGCTTTAGAAAACGCTAGCGTTGAAAATCCGATTTAGACTCTGATAAATAGAATAAAATGTTCAAAAAGTCACGTGATCCAGCATTTGATATAGACGCCCCAGTTGGCAAGGATGATTCTGTACGCGATTATCAATATTACGCCTATCATGCCATAGACTCAAATAGTCGAGCAAGAATTGATCTTCAAGTCCATGATACCAGTAAATACTTTTTGCCCTGTGAAGCGTTTATTGAAATCGAAGGAGAAATTGTAACAGCTGCTGATACTGCTGCTGTACCAGCACCGTATCCAGCTGGTACTCAAGTCGGTTTTGTCAATAATGGTATTATGGCGCTATTTGAAAGTGCTAGATATCTCATTGATGGAAAAGAAATTGAGTCGATAGATCGCAATGTTGATGTGGCCACAACAATAATCGGGCTAGCGAGATATTCTGATGATTATACAAGATCAGCAGGACCTTCTATGATGTTTGCAAAAGATGTTACAAATACCGCTGGTGGAAATCAATTTGTTGTAAGACGACCAAAGAATAATGCTGGCACCGCTAATATTGATGTCGAGAATATGATTATAAACAAAGATGATAATTTCAATCTAGGAGCTTCAACACGTATTTCAATGTTGCAAGGAGCGCGTAAATCATTTTCATGCGCGATTCCACTGCATCATATATTTGGATTCTGTAGAAACGTCAGAAAAGTTATATATGGAGCTAAGCATACAGTATCACTTGTACGAAAGGGTGATGATAATGACGCAATCTGGAGGATTCCAGCAGACAATGCAAATCCAAATGCTGATGCCGGTAAAGTCAATTTAACAAAAATATCATTGTGGATGCCAGTGTTGACTCCAGCAATCACCGCAGAAGAACGATTACTATCATTTATGGACCAAGGGGGAAAGTCGTTGTTGAGTTGGTTATCAGTGAGTACAGATGTGAAGCAATCAGAGCTGAACGGGTTATTCACGTGGAACCTAGCATCAAAACAAGGTGTTGCTGCGCCACGTCACATATTTATTGCGTTACAGGATAACACACGAGTTGGCAATCAACAACGAAGTCATATGATATTTGATCAGTTAGGTGTTAGAGAGGTCTCACTGAGAATAAACGGCCAGCAGGAACCATCCGAGGATATACAACTTGATTACACAGAAAATCATATTGCACGAGTTTATCATAGATTGTTGTCATTTATGGCACGTGATCAAAATGTGGATACCGGTCTACAAATATCACAATTGGATTTCAAAAGTCTCTATCCGATTTATTACTTTTCTCTGGAACATCTCGATTTGATGAGACAATCTGTCGTTGATATACATTTTAGAGCCCGTGTAACCCCTGGTGGTATTAGTTATAGAGCGGTTGCTGTCATTCTCAGTGATAAATCAATGCTACTTGAAGGTGTTGGAGGAAAAATGAGAGTGGTAGATGCGCCTGTAGAAAATCTTTGAACGATTTTTCCATTAGAATCAATCTATTATGTATAATGTCATATAGTGTTATTAGTGTTGCGTTAACTCCTGGTCAAATAAAAAAATTGCAATCAGAATCGGCTAAAAAATGTGGAACCACAATCACGTTGAAACCTAATCAAATGACTGGTGGTGCAAATAAATTATCGCTGACAACTCGTCAAATAAAACATTTCAATGATGCACTTGCAGCCAAAAAAGGTGTTCAGATTACTCTTTCTGCGGCTGCTATCAAAAATATGATGAAAACGGGTGGTATATTTCCATTGTTAGCTGCAATACCAGCATTGATTGCAGCAGCAGCCCCAGCAGTAGCTAAAGCAGCGGCGTTAGGAGCCGTTGGTACTGCAGCAGGAATGGCGTTGAAAAAAGCAACTGGACAGGGTTATAAAAAAAGGGGAAAGGGTCTAAGACTACCAGGAACCCCGTATTCATGGTACAGCGGAAAAGGCCTGAGACTACCAGGAACCCCGTATTCATGGTACAGCGGGAGATCCGTTCACGGATCAGGCCTGAGACTACCAGGAACGGTTTATTAATGGTTCCCATGTCCAATTTTGATTTAATGGATGCTGCTAAAAACCTAGCGATTAAAAATTTCAGAGGTGTTTTTATGAAAGATCAATTACCACATCAACCAAACAACACTGAAACAGGTATTATTAATCTCGATAACAGCACCGGACCTGGAACTCACTGGGTTGCATACGCTATTGATCCACGTGGGATTGTTTATTTCGATTCATATGGATTAGCCCCGCCAAAAGAGTTTTTGCGTTATATAAAAAATTTTCCAATGAAGACTTGGTATTCTACGCTACCAACACAACAAATCAATGACCCACCAATATGCGGCAGTGAAGTATTAAATGTCCTTAACGCTATTTCTAACTCCTTGAGTAACCCAAGGGGAAAACCACCTCATATTGTCGTAAATGACTACACTAGTAATCGCTGGAAATCGAAACGATTTTAAAGAGAGAAAGAGTTTTACAATAACATGATTGATATTTGGGGGAGATCTTTGAAACCCAAACCCGATGACACTGCAACCCCTGGTTCTATCAAGGATATAACAAAAAAAATTAAAGATGAAATCGCTGAGACGTTGAATTTAACAAGTGTTGACCCGAATGAAATAGTTGTATTTCAAGACAAACAGGGTAAATTGAAATCTAGTAATGTGTCGTTGGATGATATTTTAGTTAAACAACAAAAGGCAATCGAGAATACCGTTGTGCTATTTTCCGATCAGGGTAAACTCAAACCAGGTGTACTTTTTTCGACGATTACAGATAGATTCACTGAATACAATAAAGAATTTGACGATCATTTGAAAAACTACAATAGTTTCCGTAGAAATGTCGTTCAAAAGTTCTTTGGATCCCCAATTGTAGTTACACCATCTATCGCTGAAATTAAAACGTTTGTTGATGATCAAAAGGTTATCAACGAAGCAACAAAAACAACAACCGACGCCATTGATAAATTTATTGGAACCCCGTTAGATAAAATTGAACTAAAACTCCCTGATATTAAAAAATCCATCGATGAGACCAAAAACTTCATCGAAGGCGTCAAAGGTGATATTTCGAGGATGATAACAGTCATTGAAAAAACAAAAATTCCTCATGCGAAAACCAACAACTTAGTATACACCATCCAACACGGATCATTTGAGTGGACACCTACAAACAACAAATTAGATATCACTGCAACCGTTAAGGGTATTTATCGATTAACACTAGTAACACCGATTCAATTTAATATATCATCGTCAAGTTCATCCGGGGTCAATAATACGATTTCAACGATCATCGACAAGAATACAACTGAAAAGTTCACAATCACAGCTACTGATAAAAATTTGGTTAGAGTCTCAACAACGTGGTATGTGGAATTTGTAGCGGATTTAAGTAAATCGTAATTGAAAACGCTAGCGTATTTAAAATAAAAAATGATTTCATCATCGCAATATCGTTATGATCAGGTCAGAGAATTTCAAACTAGACTCAAAACCCTGTCTGAGGAGTATGCAATGAAAATAAAAAAATATCGCAGGAGAATTACCGCAATTGATATTACTGTGTATTCAGTGAGTGGTGTAATCACCGGAGCTGGTATTATACTGTCTTCAGTGACAATGATGGCCCCGATAGCTGTTCCAATTTGCATTTCTGCGGCAACAACAATCGCTGGAATTATTTCAATAATCACAAAAAAAATATCATCATGCAGCCAACGGAAACTACAAGACTACATAATTCAATTTCATGTTGTGTCCACTGCATGCTCGCAATTATCCTCATTGATATCGTCATCTCTCGATGATACAATTATATCAGAGAGTGAGTTTTCAGCGATGGTAGATATATATGATTCTGCGATGTCAAAATTAGAAATACAAAAACATGAGTATAATAACAATGACAACACCGATGGAATCAGAAAAAACCAGAATGATCTCAATAACCTCAACGATATCAGATAGTGAATTCTCAGTGATGGTACGTGTCTATGATTCCGCAGTATCAAAATTAGAAATACATCATGAGTATAGCAACGATGACAACACAGATGGAATTACTTCAACAAATAGTGGAGAACACGAACCCAGTACAAACCAGCATGATCTCAATAACCTCAACGAATCCAGAATTCAGTGTGAATTTCCCCTCTCCGGTCCCAGTGAAGGAGATAGCGCTAGCAAAATTACGAGTATACCATAGTTGGCCAAATATCAGATCAAAATCATTTGGTGGTCAACAACCCAATAATTCTTTAGTGTCTGCAAATAAGAATAAACCCGACGGGACTCCAGACTGGAATGTCGTTTCGATACCAACAGGGTCATACCAAATCGAACAAATCAATAATGAATTCGCGCGTAGAATAAAATCGATTACTGGAGCAGAATCAAAAATAGCTATAACAGTTCATGAGCCAACACTATCATCTGCCATTGAAATAAACTCAGAAGAATATGTCGTAGATATATATCAAAGTTCTATTAGAACCGTACTAGGATGGCCTGAATTACCACCCGGGGGGAAAACCGTTGATTTACCAGAACCAAAAAAAACTGATTATGTCACAGACAGGATAAAATCTGATAATCCAATAAGGAGTTATAGAGATTATAACAAATTGAATTTTTTTCTTGAAACGATAAATACCCTCACTAATAAAAAATACTACGCACTTCTACAGAGTAAAACCACTGAAAATTTCAGAGCGTTCAATAACGATATTTCGTTGTTGTTAATATCCCTTAAATCCGGTACTCTCACCCGAGACGAATTTATCAGCGTTGTAGAAACATGTAACAAAATCATCAATGATATGGAAACATTTCATTCACAAATTATTCAGGGTATATTAGATGACAATAACCCCCTATCGAGAACAGAATTTGTATCGAAGTATAATATACGCGTAGAAGATATTCCAACAGTCAAACTACTAGGATATAATATCTTAGAACTACAAAAATCTCTCAGTGATGCCATCGATGTCGGTTTTAAAATAATTCATGATGCATGGAAAAAAACATCATCACCGGAAATAAAAATCCTCAAACACAATAATGACCCAGATGGCGGCGGCAGGCATATTGCTCCGTTCAATGTGAATATTTCATCGGTGATAGCAATCAATTTAGTGTGTGATGTGATCGAAGGAAGCTATCAAATAAATTTAGAACGATCAAATCAAGCTCAGCAAGGATATATTTTATATTCGTTTGCACCAACAGCTCCTCCAGGATTTCTAATTATTTTGTCTCCGGTGAATCCAGTCTATATGCGATGTCATAATAATTCATTAACCAGAATTAATTTCAAACTCACTGACCAGTCTAATAATCTGATTGATTTACAAGACGAGGTGTTAGCGATTAGTCTGTTTGTAAAGTCATAGTGATTTTCGACCCTCGGACACGATATCGTATCGGACTGGATCAAATATTCGGTTGAGAGGGTGAGTGACAACGACGTTGTAATCTCTTGAAAAGTTTTTGATTTCATTGATTTTTCATTATTATTTTTTGCCTGATTTCATTATTATTTTTTGCCTGATTTCATTGATTTTTTTGCCTGATGTCATTGGTTTCATTGTTTTTAAGCGTGATTTCAGTGAAAACTTGTCTAAAAATGTTGTCTGATTCACCCTCTCTGCTGCTTGGTATGCTAATAAGAAAGGGTGAATGACCAGTGTCCCCAGCCATCTTAGAGTGCAGTGTTCAACAATACTTTGAAAAAGACCTGCATTTTGAGTTGAAAAACTGTTGCCAGAGAGAAGGCATTTCATTTAAAATCTTTTTACTTTTAGACAATGCCCCCAGCCATCTTAGAGCTATTGAAGACCATTCTAAAAACATGAAAGTCTTATATTTGCCACCAAATACAACATCCTTTTAGCAAGCAATGGATCAGGGTGTCATTAAGGCTTTCAAATCGTATTTTCTGTGGTCAGTTTTAAATGATTTGGTGAAGCAAAGAAATGAATGGAACATGGCAGTGAAAGATTGCTGGAATGCATAAAACATCAAGGATGCCTTGCAGTTTGAAAAAATGTCATGGCAGGAGGTTTCACCACTTTGCATTAATAGCATTTGGGGAAAAAATCTTGTCACTAGTTGTATCACTCTTCGGATGGCTTAGATATTGAAGACTCCGTTGCAATAGGAAATAGGACCAATGTAAAAGCTGCAATCTCAGACTAGCAGAAGAGACATTACAAGAGATTGACATCGAGCAGCTTTTCGAACCCTACGCTGAGGAGTTATCAAATGAAGACATGTTGAATTTGGAACAAGAACATTTGAATGAAGAACAAAAAGCATTTGCCAGCCAGCAATTCAAGCTTGCAGGTAGCAGCATGCTCCATCTTTGACATTAAAAGTTTTATCTGATATCTAAAGTCACGTCACTGCTGCTTGCACTTTTAATAGAGGATATGAGTTGAAGTTCATTGCAAATTTATGTATGCAATTTCGTGTTGTGAAGAGAATTTATGAGAAAAAAGAGAACATAAGACTCGGACTATGCTGGACTCTTTCTTTAGTATCATCTCCAGATGAGCCTTCCACTGAAAGTGACCGCCAAATGAGCCTTCCACATAGTGTGTTATGTCTGCATAACTGAGCCTATCTCCTGTTGTTATCATTACATACATTTCAGAGGAGGATTATTAACACTACTGTTCAAGGCAGCTTTGTTTTTTTTTTATTACACTTGCAAATGTTCTAATGATTAAAATTAATAATTCATGTTTTTATTTTATGTTTCTATGTTTTAAGTTTGTTTCCCTATGCTTTTAATGAAAACTTTTATGTTTTATTTTAATCAACTTTACAGAACATTCCTTAATTTTAACATACTGAATTTATTCAGAGAAAATGATCTCAGTTTAGGCGAATCTTAAATTATGCGTGCGCCTCAAAAACGTAACCCTCGAGTAAATCAGGATCAAACTGTAAGTGAAACTGAACTCTAAGCTCTTGCATGGAGATCCAAGTTTCTCCCTTTTTTATCCGAGATCTTTAACCCTAAAAGGCTTAATTTGATCTGGAGGAACCTTTACATAACTGTTATGCATTAGGTTACCTTTCTAGGTTGTTTGCAGCTTTATAAAAATGCGGCTTCATGCCTTCTGTTGGATTTTGTAGAAGGAAATGTTGTCCCTTTCAAAGCCTCTTCCTGACATATTGAGTCTATTTTCCAGTCAGGTTATCTGGAAGCTGTCTCACATACCATTCGGTGACTGTGTAAGGAGATGTATCTCCCTTCACCTCTTACTTATTCTACTAAGGTATTGTGATTGGGTAACATATTTGAAGAAACCAATTTTTCAAGTAGAATATGTTTCCTCGATAATATATACCCACTCATAATACATATACACCCTCCTCCCCAGTTACACCCATATAGAGAGCATGCCTTCTGTTCCAGTAGTAATTGACAAATTTATGGGATTTGTCACCAGTACTGGTATAAAGGGGAGATCACTCTAACTGCCACCTAGGTGGTCAGATAGCTTTATACTCTTCAACAGTTTTAACCTGGGAGGGCTGGATATGCAGTGTAGTAGTTCTTATAATGACTGGGTATTTATTATTTCAATTTTGATCAAATAGAGTATTACAGGTACTAATGAGATAATCTTTAATCAGATTTTATGAACTTGAGCAGCTGTATTTTGGATCAGATTTTGATTCGTAAATAGTTTCAAGTTTCAAAATTCTAGATCTCTGTATGTAAACTAAAAGATGTAATCATTTATCTGAATGGCTAAACTTTTTACCACTCTGGTGAATGAATTCCAATTAGATTTGGCTCAACCCTTTATATTAACATTGTCACAGACAAGTTCTATAATTATCAAAATATATGCATATAAATGAATGCCTTGCATTTGATTGGCTGAGCTTGTTACCGTGCTAGATCTTGAAGATTTTATTTTATTAATTTTCTATCAAACTTGAAAAATGGATTTGTATGTTAAAGATCTTGGATGAGTAAAAACTGAGCCTTTAAAAAGAATATTTATCAGAATAAAGTTAACTGTAAAATCAACTTCATATCAAACTTTCAAGTTTAGGAGAACATTTACATAGGTTGTGTTTTTTTTACAATGCTTCATAAACCTGCTTAGTGAATTGATCAGACTTTTATATTCTGTTTCAGTTTTGAATGTTGTGAAACCATGTGTGGTCTCCCAATCTGCCAGAACACACTGAAATTAATCTTCACCATACCTATGCCAGGTGTTCCCATGGAAGTCTGCTTCATAAATAGATCAGGTAAATGTCTGGAATCAAAATTGGCAGCTGCCATGGGATCCCAACTCTGTGATTACAAAACAGAATGGTAAATTTTTATGGGGATTTTGCAGGTCCAAAGTCCAGGCGAGTTGGAAAGTAAATTAGTTTCAAACTCTTAAAACTGTAATTAAGGTCTATTTAATTCACTATTAAAACCAATTAATGTCTATTTAATTCACTATTAAAACTAATTAATGTCTATTTAATTCACTATTAAAACTAATTAATGTCTGTTTAATTCACTATTAAAACTGTAATTAAGGTCTATTTAATTCACTATTAAAACTAATTAATGTATATTTAAATCAATGTTAATACTGTAATTAATGTCTATTTTATTAACATACAAATGTTCCTTGTCAGTGTGCTGTATAGGTTTACCGACAGGTCCACAAAAATTTGTTATTTTTTAAACCTAGGAAAATAAGAATTTAATCAATAAGTGACCTAGGCTGAAAATATATAAATGTGTGTGTGTTTTGACAAAACTCAGATATGTCCATAAGTGTGTGATATGCAGTGTTTTGTAAGATCAAGTTTCATAATGTATTATTAGAATTATATATCATAATCTGTGTAATTATTGATAAATGTTTGCCCTATCTCAACAATATTTTGTGATTCTTTGTTTTTCAGTTGGGTTTTTTGTATCCATTACACAACACTTAAACTGCACATCTTACTACCAAGAAATGGTCTTACAAATCGATTACAATGGGAAGCTGAGAGGTGTTCTTCCATGTCTTGGACCAGGACCAAGGTCATTTTTCAGATGTTATCTCCATGGTGATCCTGACCTTCAGGCAAATAATAGAGATCAAGGTCAAGCTGGGATATATGTGTATCTAAGAGATGGCCATGATGGGATTATGGCTATACGACCAGCCATGTGACCGAGTTATTTGTTAGCTATCTATAAGGCATACAAGACTTTTTTACATACCAGATAACAGTGAACATAAACTTTGTATTTATTTGTCTAGCATTACAAGAGTAATTTATGATGACAGCAATGACTACAATAATGTTTTGATTTTGTGTGAAAGTTTTTTAAGTCTTAAAACTTGTGCCTTATCAGCTAGCTATTCACATGTACACAGAAACCAAACCAATTAGTAATGTCATGATTATCCTTCAACTCAAACTATGAACAACAACAATTTCTAAATTAGCTGCTTTGAGCCATAAAACTTTAACATCACTTGCTGTGTCATGTAAGGTCTGTTTCAGAGACACCCCTGGGGGGATCCCTGGCCGAGTCATACCAAAGACTAACAAAAATAGTACTAACAGCTGCCTTGTTTGGTTCTCAGCTTTAAGAGGTTAGTGTTAGGACTGGTTGGCCTGGTAGCAGGATAATGTGACTGGGTGGGACATCATGCTACATGTCTGTAACATGATGCCTCAGTGCTAGGCATCACTATAAACTGCCACACTGCAGACATTGTAGCGATATGAATGAAAAATTGTTAAAAATACCAATCACATGTACACACCTGTGGGTGAATGCACTTTCATATTATACCAACCCACAGATGCAATTTTAAACAAATTATGATCCACCATCTGTGTTTTAATTGAAAAACAATGCCCCCTACAGAAGCATATTATTGTACATACTTCTGTCTAGGTGGAAGGTAGGAGGAATTATTGGGTTGGGGACAGAAGCAATTTAAATGACAGCTTACTTGAGGTAACCTGTAATGAATTTTAATAGATCATGTAATCCAATTCATTTTTTTTAAAATTTGTTTTGATTCCTTATAATTAATCATTTTTGTTTGGTAGTCATGTATGTTTCTGATACTGTGAAATCTCAAACTTACCTGGTAGATATCATTGTTCGGTCCCTTAATATCCAAAAAAAGAAGAGATTTTCTAAAAGGATTTCTTTTGTTATACATTAATCATAAACTTTTTGTATCCTTACTAAATTGTTATGACTCGACTATATACGTGTGCTTATTTCAGTAATTTGCTAAAATTTCTTTGTTCTCATGCATGCTGCTTTTGAGTTCTGAATGATAATTAAATCTTGTATTGTTTTAAATGTGCAGTCAGGTTCTGTAATTTCTTGTTAATCTGTTTTCATTTAATGTTTTTAATTTTTTTTATAGATATTACAATTGTCAGAAACAAAAAAAATATTGATGCTGGTGGTTCTTGTAAGAAAACTATATTTTCCTTGACTGATACGTCTTTTTTTGATGCCTTGTTGCATGATTAATATAAAATAAACAAAGAAATATAGCATATCAAATAGTGTTCGAAAAAAAATGAATGAAAATTTAGGAATATTATTTCCACCAGTGTACTCTTAAAATCGATTGCAGTTTACTATCATCAACAGCATCATCGTCACTGAAGGCTTAATAGTAAAATTCTGGACTCTGAACCCTGGAGTCACAGGTTCCATCCCCCACTTCTGATCTAGTCCAGGGGGCTTCCATGGCAGAGTGGTGTGAGATGTTTTTCTTGTGATCACTTGCCTCTTATTTAAATCCTACTCATTAGTAAATATGTTGCCAAGTTACTTGCAGAAGGTCAGAGGTTCTACCCAGCTGGTCTTTGGTGCCTGAAACGTTTTTTGGGATTCAGGAGTAAAACTGGCTGCCATACATAGATTCTCTTGAGAATGGTGTGAAACCTACAATGATCTATTACCAACCTGACGTCTTATCTCACAATGACCTGGAGTGTTGAAGGGACCTATTACACCAAGAAACCAAAGAATGAATCTTTCTTCTGAAAATGAAGGATATAATGAAAGCCTTTCATTTCTGGAAGGATCACCTATGCAGAAAAATGGTCCAAATTGTGTCAGCCAAATAAGGGAACCAAATTACCCAGCCTATGCTTTCTCTATTGGCAGTTTCTGCATTAGTGCTTACAACTTGGAATCTGTATAAATCGCTCAATGGCATGGTCAAGAAAGGATTAGATCAATAATCAAGAATGGTCTATTCATCAATTGCTCTTCCTTCAGATTTGCATTATTTGTGCATCAAAGTGGAATCTCAAATTGCCCACATACAACTCTCCAGTTCTGAACCCCAAGACTTGGACCATGGACGCACATTAAGGCAGTTGTTAGGAGTTGTGGGCCTTTGCCTACCTATCACTATGGGGTTGTCCATAATGGACGTCCACAGATATTACCGGTTTATTACCCACCCCCTCTCCCAGGCTGTGAATGTCCCCATCTAGCATTACACACTGCTCCATGGTGCATCTTACTTGACTGATTGTATACTCACTTAGGTATGCAGGGCCGATATATGCGCCAGGTTATCAACCTCAGGCACTGCGAGACAGACCTATGCATTAATGCAACCTATTCATTCATACATATTCTGTGGAACAAATTGTACAAATTGAAATTAACAAATAATTTATACTTTGGGATCACACATAAAGGACATCCGCAAAACATACTGGAATACACGCAGTAGGCATAAAGCAGTTGTTCAACACGGAATATTATAACAAAAAAAACTAGCTTGCTGACATCGGCAAGGTCCTCTATCCACATTTGAACAAAAACTCTCCATCTTTGTGGATATCCTTTCTGAATGATCCCAATTATTAGTACCAAAAATAAGATACAAGTTCAGTAATAACTGCAAACAGATAATGTCTTTCACTCACATCCAGAGAGAGCGAGAGAGTGTATACTGCTTTTGTTTTATCAAAAATGTTTTAAAATGTAACTGATCATTTATTACAAGTGTATCTGATATTCATCTTGTGGAAATTCAAGTGGGTTTTCAGCATATTGTTCTCCAAGATCACATATAGTTGTACACATTCTGTATCTTTCATTAAAAGAATTATTAAACCTCCAAGCCTTTTTCCTTTCTGAAAATAATTTGGAATTCCAATTAAACCAGGGTTTTGATCAAGATTGCCACAAGATCTATGAAATGATGATCTTCACACTGTGATATTGGAACAGTTCAAATGGTGGAAATACAGTAACCAACAAATCTCTTAATTAGTGTCTGTTGTCATGGTGAAGGATAATTAAGCTATCAAAATAAAGCCAGATAATTAAGTAAGAACTACTTAATTCTCGTGGAAAAACTTGTAGGCATCAATAATGACAGCTGACTGACTCTCTTCAAATTTAAATACATAAGGGCACATCACATTTATGACGAGTACATTTAAACCCCAATTAAAACAGAAAATAAAATTAAAATATAAATTTAACTTAGCAAGACTTCTTTAATTGGTATTTATTTGTACAGTGTAACCATTAGTAGGCATTTACCAACATTTGCATTGGTCAATATTTTGTAATATTTCATTTTAATATATTTATTCAGAAAAATCCTATTTCTCACTCAAATTTATGAATTTAATGACAATTCCAAAATTTCTGTGCTTCACCACCATTTTCCATGACCAAAAGAGCAATATGTCAAATGTGATAATGATTTATTTTTCTTGTTCAACAAATTTTGTGCCATTCTACAAGATAATAATGTAATGTAATTCTGCCTCCACATTCTAAGCCAGTCCATGAGTTATCCAGGTGTTTTACCATTAGGGAGGACTGTAGCATGGTGGTAAGAATCAAGATAAATCTTCTGAAACAAGATTTTTTTTCTCATTTTCATCTGAAACACACCTGATCAGTCTATTTTGGAATATAAAAAGGTGTCAACCCTGTCTTATGAACATAGATTTCATGTCTTAAAAACATTACATGCAGGTTATGGACTACCGATGGACAAAACTGAGCAGTGGTATTGACTGTTGAAAGTCATAATTACTGCATATAAACTGGCATCTTCTTGTCAGACTAGTCATCTAACAGTCCAATATCTTTCAGTTATCTCCCATTAATCAGGTCTGCTTGCTTAATAGTTCTGTTCATTTCACATGAAAGATTCTCAGCAAAATATAAACAATCAAGACATAATCAAACAGATGAACATTGTATCCTCAATTTATGTTCTTTGGATAAAACATCAGATGGCATCACTCTTCCAACTTCGCTCTGATACTGCGTAAAAATTAACATTTTTATGCACTCATTATTGCATCTAGTACTTTCTTTAGGAGATATTTTAGTGATTCCTTGGATTATAATCATTCAAGTAGCTGCAGATCTAAACAATATCATCATCTCTTGTCATCAAGTATTTTCTTGTCACCAAAAAACTGAAAGGAAAAATATAGAAATAAGAATAAGGACTAGAATATTTTTGAAAAAATATGTCTTCCAAGTAATGTAGTGTCTCACCTGCATTATTATGATTTAAATTTCTGGATATTCATAATAGACTACAGAATTCCTAGTACACTTGACCTTTTTTCCCTAAGTATTGTCTGAGTACAGCAAATGAAGCAAAGAGACATGCCTTTAAAATCTTCGCAATCTTATGTAATGTGACAAAAAATTCATTTCATTGCAAAAAAATAATTTAATTTTAAACAGTAAATCCAAAGTTGTCAGCATATTGTTTCTGCCATGTTGCAAAAAACATATTTGATCGATAAACAAAGTCCATGTTGTGTGAAAGCATAGTTGATTAATAAACAGGATCCATGTTGTATGAAAGCATGTTTGATCAATAAGAAGAGTCCATGTTATACGAAAGCATATCTGATTAATAAACAGGATCCATGTTGTATGAAAGCATATTTGATCAACAAGAAGAGTCCATGTTGTATGAAAGCATGTTTGATCAATAAGAAGAGTCCATGTTATACAAAAGTATATCTGATTAATAAACAGGATCCATGTTGTATGAAAGCATATTTGATCAACAAGAAGAGTCCATGTTGTATTAAAGCATATTTGATCAATAAGAAGAGTCCATGTTTTATGAAAGCATGTTTGATCAATAAGAAGAGTCCATGTTATACGAAAGCATATCTGATTAATAAACAGGATCCATGTTGTATGCAAACATATTTGATAAATAAACAGGATCCATGTTGTATGAAAGCATATTTGATTAATAAACAGGGTCCGTGATGTATGAAAGCATGTTTGATCATTAACTATAGTCTGTATTGTATGAAAGCATGTTTTATGAATAAGTAGAGTCCACAAAAATGTCTAATTAGTAATCAGAGTTCATGTACGAAAGCCTGTTTGATTAATAGAAACTATTATTGAATAAGTAGAGTCCACAAAAATGTCTGATTAGTAATCAGAGTTCATGTACGAAAGCCTGTTTAAATTAATAGAAACTATTATTGAATAAATAGAGTCCACAAAAATGTCTGATTAGTAATCAGAGTTCATGTACGAAAGCCTGTTTGATTAATAGAAACCATTATTGGTTTCTACTGCTCCATGAACAGGATAGTGCTTGACTGCTCTTAAAGCAGAGAGCTATAAAGAAACCCACCTAGAACTAATCTTGGTCACTAAACCACTGATGCATTCAAAAAGATGTGGTGAGGTAGGGGTAAACTAAGTTTTAATGATATAACACCTGCCATTACTGCATAGATTAGTTCTTCAGCTACCCCCATCCATATAACAAGAATTCATCCTCCACTGATCAACATCAAGAGGGTTGCTCTGGAAGAATCCAGAGCATAAGACAGACTTAGTCTGCAGCCTAAGTCAATGACACGAGCCATAGTCCTCATTTTCCATAACTAGACTGCTCATAGGTCATTGGAGCATGGTGGGAGGGGAAAATCTGCCAATTTCAAGAGGTAATTATTGCATCATTAAAATTTGTTTCATCCCAATCCCACTACATTTTAATATCAGTAATATAATAGCATGAGTATTGTATAACTAAATTTGCCAGTGTTATGGGAGGCTGATTGACTTAAAAATTGGTAGAAACAAGGATATATTTACCTTTACTATAGGAATGTCCACTGCATTAAGCAAGTACCTGTTTCATGTACTGTTTGTGACATAACTAAAGGCCCTAGGAATAAATATGCCTTCACTCTAGTGCAAAAAAGGAGCAAAGGAAAAAGTTTGGATGTGAATGCCAAAACATGGCCTACATGACACGAGTTGAATAGACACATGAGGTAGCTTTGGACCTCGGTGGCATTAATCCTCATGAATGAAAGACACCTTTCGATCAGGAACTGATAACCTCCCCCAACTGTCTGTACAATTCAACTAGAAACAGCAGACACCAAAATTTCAGCAGAGCCCTGAAAGGAGAGGAAAAGATCCTTCCTACCCTTTCTTCCTTTTAGATTTGGCCAATTAGAAAAGCAACGCACTAACTGACCATAAAAGTTGAGCCTGATTATACCCAGCACAGATACAATCAATATTGAAAATCTCTGTAGGGAATGGAACTGCTAAAAGTAGCTGCTTGTTGGGGTAAGAATATGGTTGGCAAAGGAGATATACCAATTTATAAATGTCATTGAACCTAAGACATCCTTGTTTAACAGATAGGCCATGAAGATCACTCTTTCTTCTTGCTGACGCTAAAGTGAGCATGAAAACGGTCTTGACAGTAAGAATCTTGAAGGATAATTTTAACCCTAGGCTCATAGTTTTTTTTTAAATAATGACCATAAAACACATGAGGTTTCATTTTGGCACAAGTATGACACCACTCTCTGCAACTCAAAATACCTTATTATGTCAGCAATTTGAGAATCTGAACCAATGCCTTTAGACAACTGATTCAATCCAAATAAACATGTGGTCATGTGGTCTTCTCAACTGATACAAAACATGTCTGGTATACAATCTAAACCAATGCCTTTAGACAACTAATGATTCAATCCAAATAAACATGTGGTCATGTGGTCTTCTCAACTGATACAAAACATGTCTGGTATACAAGATTGTCCCTCTTCAAGTGTCTCCAGTTTTGGGGCTCATGACATTTTTTCTTTGGATGGGTCATATATGTCTCCTGGTATTTCTTAATTAAAAAAATGGTATTCATTTTTTGTTGTTTTGGAAGAACAAAACTAGAACATAAAATTGTTGTACACATTGATTAATGCAGCTGTTGGCAGCCTATGGCCTACAGTGGTACTCCAGGCTCTGGAAAGGCACATGGTATGAGTTGTGTTTTTTTATTTTATTGTATGCTCTAAAACATTAATTAAATTAAATTAAAGGGGTGAAAATGACTTAACCACTCAGCACTCTAAAATTCAATGGACCTGGCACAGCAGTTCTTGAAGGTTGCTGATATTTGTATTAATGTTTTTGTCTTCAAATCATCTGTTTGAAGCAACCATAAAAAATCAAATACAATAAGCACCTCATGATAAAAAATGAACTCAAAGTATCAATCTAATTATGGACTTGTCAGTTTTAACAAGAGTTTTTCTTTGTCCAAAGATCGTCCATAAAATCAAAAGGATGCAATGTCTAACAATTTGATTGAACTGTCAGAATGGCGAGACTGGTCTTCATACCCTTGATATTGCAGCTATGGCAGGTCCAAATCTGTCCATCTTCTTAAGATGTTTAGAGATCCAGCCAGGTAATTTGGACACTGTGCTTGTCCTTCTATATCGCCCATCAAGCAGAAGAATTGTGGCATAGTCTCCACGATGACGAATGGCTCGACCTATGGGTACAATAACAGCAATAAATTAAATTAACTAGCAATTAAATTAAATTACCTATGGGTACAATAACAGCAATAAATTAAATTAACTAGCAATTAAATTACCTATAGGTACAATAACAGCAATAAATTAAATTACCTATGGGTACAATAACAGCAATAAATTAAATTACCTATGGGTACAATAACAGCAATAAATTAAATTACCTATGGGTACAATAACAGCAATAAATTAAATTACCTATAGGTACAATAACAGCAATAAATTAAATTACCTATGGGTACAATAACAGCAATAAATTAAATTACCTATGGGTATAATAACAGCAATAAATTAAATTACCTATAGGTACAATAACAGCAATAAATTAAATTACCTATGGGTACAATAACACTAATAAATTAAATTACCTATGGGTACAATAACAGCAACAAATTAATGCAACTAGCAATAAATTAACTAGGCAATAGGAATCAGGGACTTTTACGATATTCTATCCGAGACCAGTCTGGTAAATCAGTGTGTTGATGACATTTTACTTTGAAAAAACTTTGGTTTTGGTAATCTGCCCTGTGAACAGTTATTGATGTTTTAAGTTTATCATTACCAATAGCCTTTCACTGTTATTTTTCCCCCTTTCCTCATGTTAAACAAAGATTTCATGTATGGTGCAGAAGGAATCCGATATGCATAAACTATTAAATTGCAGCAAAAAATATGCAAGTTAATAAAAATATCATTAGAAAATGTATGTGACAGTAGATTGATTGTCTATAACAAAGTGGCATGATCATACAGATGGTTAATTGATATCCTTATGTCCAGACCATCTTTTATTTATCCAGAAAGCAAAAGACATTTAAACAAATTAAATTATAAAAACTATCACTGACTTTATTCTAAAAAACCTTACCCAAGACCTATTCAAAAACCTATCACTAGTGACATTAATAAAAACAACTTCATCACTGACCTTAATTTTAACAAAATCTTTGAACTGACACCAACTAAAATAAACCTACCAATGACTTGAACCAAAACAAAATCCCTTACCACTGACCCTGATCTAAAAAAACTTGAGCACTGACCCTAATCTAAAAAAACTTGAGCACCGACTCTGATCTAAAAAAACTTGACCACTGACCCTGATCTAAAAAAAACTTGAGCACTGACACTAATCTAAAAAAACTTGAGCACTGACCCTGATCTAAAAAAAATTGACCACTGACCCTGATCTAAAAAAACTT
This sequence comes from Unio pictorum, assembly GCA_030141615.1. Taxonomy (NCBI): domain Eukaryota; kingdom Metazoa; phylum Mollusca; class Bivalvia; order Unionida; family Unionidae; genus Unio; species Unio pictorum. The sequence goes on along the minus strand of JARLTB010000202.1, from coordinate 1,663,869 downwards.
GACCACTGACCCTGATTTAAAAAAAAATTGACCACTGACCCTGATCTAAAAAAACTTGAGCACTGACCCTGATCTAAAAAAAATTGACCACTGACCCTGATCTAAACAAAACTTTACCACTGACCCTGATCTAAAAAAAACTTGAGCACTGACCCTAATCTAAAAATAACTTTACCACTGACCCTGATCTAAAAAAACTTGAGCACTGACCCTGATCTAAAAAAACTTTAGCACTGACCCTAATCTAAAAAAACTTGAGCACTGACCCAAATCTAAAAAAAAACAACTTGTAACATGATCTTAATGTAAAAACCTTACACACAAACTTAATCTAAATATTTTTCACCCTAAATTTTAATCAAAAAAACTTTAACACAGACTTAATGTAAAATCTTTAACACTGACATTAATCTAAAATACTTGAGCCTTGATCTAATCTAAAAACTGTATTACTAATCTTAATTTAAAACACTTTAATATTGACCTTAATCTAAAACACTTTAACATTGACCTTCATCTAAAACACTTTAACATTGACCTTAATCTAAAACACTTTAACATTGAACTTAATCTAAAACACTTTAACATTGACATTAATATAAAACACTTTAACATTGACCTTAATCTAAAACACTTTAACATTGACCTTAATCTAAAACACTTTAACATTGAACTTAATCTAAAACACTTTAACATTGACATTAATCTAAAACACTTTAACACTGACCTTAATCTAAAACGCTTTAACATTGACCTTAATCTAAGAGAATATAACTGACCTCAATCATAAAACTTTACCCATGAAGTTAATCTAAAACAATTAACACTGACTTTACTCTAAAAAAAATTTAAAAATCGACCTTGACCTTAATCTAAATGTAACTTTTACCTTAATTTAAAAATTGTAACACAGATTTTAATCTATGATGTAAATGGATTGATATGTGGACACAGGAACATCCACACAGATGCCAACAAGCTGACCATTTGACCTTCTGACCAGACAAGAAATTACCTATAGATTGATTGACAGCCTTCATGCAAAGATTTTCATAGTGGACTTGACCTGGCAGGTGGCCGTCTTTATCCTTGAGCTGAAAAAGAAAATTATTGATGGAAGGTAAACACTGGAATTATATATAAATGAAGATTTAATAACTAGTCTTATGGATGGAAAGTAAAAACAAACATTGTATGAGCATTTTCAAACTATTACGATGAAGGAAAGGTTGTTGTTGTAGGGTTTAACGCCATTTTTCAGCACATGATAGGCATGGCAGCCAGTATTATTGGTGGAGAATAAACCATGGAAAACCTTACCGGAAAGAACCACTGATCCATGAGAAGCTACTGGCAAGCTTTCTAACATACCCATATTAGCCGAATCTTAGGCTCAAACCCACACAGACAGAGGTGAGATGGCAGTGATTCGTAACAGAGAGCACTTTAGACCACTCTGACACTCATGGCCCCGATGAATATGAAGGGAAGGTAAAAACTGACATAAAATATCGCTATGATGTCTGCAATGTGGCAGTTTATAGTGATGTCTAGCACTAGGGCATCATGCCGCAGACATGTATAATGATATCGCACCCAGTCACATTATCCTGACACCAGGCCGACCAGACCTAACACTAACCTCTTAATGCTGAATACCAAGCGAGGCAGCTGTTTATACCATTTTTATAAGTCTTTGGTATGACTTGGCCGGGCATCGAACCCATGACCTCCACATAAAAGGTGGATGCTCTAACTACTAGGCCAACAGAGCAGTCACAGTAAGAGTGAATTGTATAGGATAAAAAAAGAAAAGAAAATCTCTGACACATTTACTTCTTTACATGAACCTTACTTATGCTAATTTACATGTGATTCTTTTCCATGCAATGGAAAGATGCGAGTGCATCACGAGACAATTGACTATATTGTGCAGTTTTATGATATTGCATGGGGGGGGGGGGAGATGAACATTGGTCATTTTTTTTGCACTGAAATAAAAAAAAACTCATTATTTAATATTGTCATTAATTATTTAAAAATTATTAAGATAAAAAGGTACAGTATAATAGTAGCTGCTCACAATCTTAAACTTGCAATACAAAATACGAGTAGATCTACTTGCTTTTTATATTCTTTAATTTCAGTCTCTCTTTTCTCTTTTCATTCTATTATCTCAAAGAATGTTTGAAATAAAAGTTAACAGTGAACATCATTCACTTTTCCATCCAAATTTCTAGAGTGATTTCTCAATTTTTGCCAACTCCAATGGCACATGGCCAATAACACGTATCACTAAACTATTTGGATCCAAGCTGTCTAGTGTTTAACATGATTTCAATACTTGTAAAGTAATTTCCAATAAATTAGGTGCTATATTCTTTAGTGTGATAGTTTTGCCATCTTTGCAGTATGTGCTATATGGAATAACAGCTAAGGCTTATGAAGTAGGTGTGGCTCTGCATCATATGACAATTCATCAATTAATATGTAACTGACAACCAAAACTTTGCAATTACAGCATGCTTGATGAAAGGGAGACAAAAACTGCAGTCTATCTGTTGTTGGTGTATAGCTTCCTTAATTGGAATTCCACATCAAGGTTAGAGATTACATCTGCCATCATAAATATATTTGCATGCAAAGTAGACATGCATGGAGATTCAGTATAAGCAGCAGGGTGCATTCTACATATAACATGGCCAGACAAAAAGTAAGGACTTACAAAATTGGCATTAAGGTAGTCCATCTTTTCCTTCAGCTCAGGAGAGTGAAGATTGGGATACGGAAGTCCAACCATTATTACACACCTGTCAAAAGAAAATTTGAATGATTTAAAAGAGTACTTAAGCTAGAAATAAGAAATGTGCTCTTCTTTGCTATACCCTACAGTTAACAGTATATGATAAACTAGATATTTACACTTCCACACCCTCCCTGTTTGACGCAGCACTCAACAGTATATGATAAACTAGAAATACACAATTCCATCCCCTCCTTGTTACATCCTGAAGCCAACAGTGCAGGAGAATCTGGCCAAAATGCAAAACAAACCAAAAATATAGACAGACCTATGTTTCTGAACGCGCACACACAAGCACACAGAGGAAGGGACATAAACATGTAACATTATGTGCCCTTCAAATATTTATGAATTTGATATAATTTTTTGTTTACATAATCCTGCATTCAACAATAAATCAGGATATGTAAAAAGTCAAAACTGAATGCAATAAACATGTACAAAAGTCACCTGTATTGAAATACATCTGTGCTTACCAAATTAACTTACTGTAGTTTTGGTTGCCATAATTTAAACTAAGCATGAGTAAAAATAAAGGGACTGTAACATGGCAAACCCATCATGCGTTATAGCCGTCCCCACCCCACTGGTAGTATTATTATTGATACATATGTAAAATTATGCAATTATTTACTAGTGTTGTTCCGATTATCGATTATAATCGATCATCAGTTGGTTAAGCAAACCGATAAGATAATCGATTGTGAAACTCCATAATCGAGTGTGTAAAGGGAGACAACTTTTTAGGTGCATGCAAAGCACAAAGGTTAGTAAAACTCCCAGCCACTAAAATTGACCTGAAATTTATTAATCCCTTCACAACTACAAATAAAAAGTCTTACGATTCATTATTAGGAACATATAGTCATTATTACATGTTCATGTTGTTAAATTGTTGAGTTAATAAAATTTAAACACATTTTGTTGATTTGTTTCAGTTAAATTGCAACATTTTTTGTAGTATTTATAAACAATTACAAACAATAAAATCATGTCCTTCTATACTTTAAATTATAGACACATCACATATGAATGAAAGAATTTCCGGGGATTGTAGCAGTATTTTAGTTACATATGACTGATCAGCCATAAAAAGTTGCATTCATTTAACAAAGTTGTAGAACAAAAGTAAAACATTGTATTTTTGTAATATTATTGTCAGTTTAAAGTATGCATGTCATTAAAATAGATTACTCCTGTATATTTATAAACATATTGAATTTTTTATCACAGATATAAATGAGTAACAAAAATTAAAATTTGCTCTTAGTAACCGATTATAATCGATGATCAGTTGGTTAAGGGGAACCGATTATTGATTATGAATTTCTGACCGATTCCCATCACTATTATTTACTTCTGATATGAATAATAGTAACTGTTTTCAATGCCAAAAAAGCAATATTCACCGAGTCTGCAAACTCATGCAAACATAATTATTCTTGTATTGATGAATCCTTGTTATCATCAATTGATATAAAACGTCAGTGGCTGTTGAGTTATGAGACTTACCTGACAAATTTCCAAACTCTAATCTACCAACAGCTCTCATTTAACTATTGCTTTACTTGAAATGCTGAAAGTTGTTCCAGGCATTATGAAAAACATACTGTGCTTAGTTTGATGGACTACAAGGATGTGTGCTGTTCTTAGTTGTCAAACACCTGGGCAGTTTGAACTATTATCTTATCCTACCATTATCCTAAAACAGTAATTCTCATCTCAAGATTTTGGTTTTTGAAAATGATAATAACCTAGACAAATGTTTGCTTGATTATTTTTGTGGTAATGATTTGAACGATGAATTAATTCCACTACAATGACTTTATTTTTAACAAGAAAGTTACCATAACCTACAAATTGAGAAAGTTGTTGTAGGGCTTAACACCATTTTTCAGCACTTGATAGGCTATACATGGTGGCCAGTATTAATAGTGGAGGAAGAACCCAGGATAACCCCCGGAAAGAACCACAGACCCATGAAAAGCTACTGGCAAGCTTTCTCATATACCCACGTTGGCCAAATCTGAGACTCGAACCCACACAGACAGAGGTGAGATGGTAGTGATCTATAACAGAGAGCGCTTTTGACCACTCAGCCGCTTGGGGCCCCACATACAGAGAAAGTCCCTGTACTTTTGGTAAATGGTCTTGTACACATGAAGATGTATCGACATAAGGAGCATTTTTCTGGCCAACATACCTGAACCATAGAAAAAATCTTGGACACTGATGTTTATGAAGAGTGTAATTTAAACCATATAAAAATCTTTGATATTAACCCTTTCATCACTACAGACCAGGGAAGCAAGTCTGTAACCCTGCACGCTTTACCGGTCTGGGGCAGTGTGTTTATTTAACGTCAGAGTACCAGACTACATACGTTTTGGGATATCTCTAAGAAGTTCCTAATTGTAATGTAGATATTATACTTGGATTATTTCGCAAGTTAAGATTGAATTCAACTAGAAATCTCACGGCAAGCAGGCACATTTTAAGCGTGTTTTCCAAATGGTGAATTTGTACTCAACATGGCGGACTTCGATGCAAGATGAGAATGAAGTGTCAGATTATGAATTATCAAAATATTTAGCTGTTGTGACCTAACACAGTTGATTGAAAATGAGAGAAATCATCTGGAGATGCATTTGAATGTGCTTTTGGGAGACAGTGATGATGATAAAGAGGTCTTTGAAGGTTTTGAACCAGACGAATTGTGAATTCCACGTGTTTTGTTCTCAACGAATCAAAGTGATTTATTTCATTTTTCTGAAAGAGTTGGACCCACCGAAGTGTTAGATGGCTCCAGAAAAGCTTTGGAATACTTTGAAATCGTTGATTTAGTTGTAATGTTTGAAATTATCATTCATGTAATGTGGTTAATAAATAATTGCTTGTGCATTTTACCTGTTGTGTTACCTGTTTGCACCTGTATATTAAAAGTTTTAATATATTTGCACATTTTGTTGAATTATTCATACAAGTTGACTTCTAACTTTTATTTTGATACCAAATACAGCAAGATATCTTTAAAATCGGCAAAGTTATGTTCTTTCAAAGTCCACAGCTCATTCTACTTTACAAGTCCAAAGTTACTTAGTGTTTGGGGCTCAAAGCCTGAAAGTTACTTAGTGATGAAAGGGTTAAGGTTTACAAAGGGAATAAACTGAACCATATAAAACTCACTGACCATGAGGTTTATAAAGGGTGTAAACTGAACCATATAAAAATCTTTGGCACTGAGGCTTATGTAGGGTGTAAACTGAACCATATAAAACTCATTGACCATGAGGTTTATGTAAGGTGCAAACTGAACCATATAAAAATCTTTGGCACTGAGGTTTATGTATGGTGTAGACAGCAGACATACAGATGAACATCCATGCAGACACAACTGCCATGTTCAGCTTCCACCAAGATAGGCTAGACAGAATGTTGAATAAGTAAGATTACCATTTTCGATTTTTTTATAACATAGAATTAAGACATTACAAGCTGTCAGACAAAAGAAATTAAGCAAAATAATTGCTTTGGTATTTATTTGTATGTTGACACTAAATCAAAGACATTTCAGTATGATAGTTTATATACAAAAAAATCTTTTATCTCCGTAGCCATGCAGATTAATAATTTGTGCACTAAAAGTTAGTATTTTCCAAATTTCACTAGAAAAAACATCAAAATAATAAATGAAGTTAACAAAGTCTAACCCATATATCTTTTATTTTAATGTGCAATAAACATTTACAGTATTTTATACAATTATACAGAGTAAAATTTAAATACAAATAAAAAGGTTTTTCTTTGCCTCAAGTACAAACCATCTACAAATTTTATAACTAGATGGTGGAGAACTTTACTTACTATGGCAAAACAATATTAAGAAATTAATATACAAATGAAGAGACACCTATAACATAATATGTTCTACCTTAAGCGGGCATATACAAACTATATTTCGTCCAATTATCTTATACATACTTTATTTCGTCCAATTATCTTATACATACTTTATTTCGTCCAATTATCTTATACATACTTTATTTCGTCCAATTATCTTATACATACTTTATTTCGTCCAATTATCTTATACATACTTTATTTCGTCCAATTATCTTATACATACTTTATTTCGTCCAATTATCTTATACATACTTTATTTCGTCCAATTATCTTATACATACTTTATTTCGTCCAATTATCTTAAACATACTTTATTTCGTCCAATTATCTTATACATACTTTATTTCGTCCAATTATCTTATACATACTTTAATTCGTCCAATTATCTTATACATACTTTATTTCGTCCAATTATCTTATACATACTTTATTTCGTCCAATTATCTTATACATACTTTATTTCGTCCAATTATCTTACACATACCATAAATGCACTGTACTTACCGTCCTAATTCATCTGAGAAGTTGATTCCCTCACTCATTTTTCCTCCAACAACACAGAAAAGTACAGCACCAGTAATGCTGCTTGTACTCCATGTACCACATTTCTGTAAAACAAATCAGGACAAAAAGTAACTCTAATCTGTTTAAATTGGTTGATTTTGGTATCACAAATAAAGAGCCTTAAATTTGTTCCACAAACATGGATCAAGAAAGAATCTACAGAACAAAGGATTATGTACAACATAGATTAAAAAAAAAACTTCTAACACATTAACCCCTGGAGGTTTTTGCTGTTTTCACGTAAAATGTGAGTAGGACACACATTTTGGGGACCATTTCTGAATATATCCTAATACATTGGCTTCCAAGCAATTATCCATTAGACCAATGCCTAGTTGTGCTAAAAAAGTGTTTTCCATTGGTTAGTTTGCTGGCGCATGAGCAGAAGGTGAAAAGTTGAGGGTTTTTTTCTTTCTTTTTTTTTTTAAGCTTAATGAACCCAAAATTTTCGTATGGAGAAGACTTAAAAATGTCCACCTTATCCTACTTTTTGCAGAGGTTCTATCTGTGTGCGCTTCAGACTGGTCTGCCATAGATCTGAGGTCAAAAAGTCTCAAATATGGAACAAAATCGGATTCCAACCATGGGCAAGTTTTGGGTAAAAAAAGAAGAAAAAAAAAACGGGTTCAAAAAATTAAGTTTTTCCCTCTGTATTTTGTAGTGCAACTAAAATGTCCAGATTATTTGGTATCATTGTAGAGCTAAATCTGTCTACCTTTCTATAATACAACCCACTTTACCGTATTATGCATGACCTTGACGCTACAGACCTTGGAAGTAGGCTACTACCTCATGCCCCGTAAACTCGGCACTAGGGGTTAATGAGTTAAGTAAGGAAACAGAATAAAGTTTCATTGCATATAAAATGTGTCAAACACTAACCAGACACTGGCCAATAAAAAAATAAAAGGGCTTTAACAACAGACATTCAATTACAACTGGACACAAAAATACTGCTTTTGATATGACTATATTATGACCTTGATCTCTGACTTGGGAATTTGACTACTGTGTTATAGAGTGTATGGATCTGGGTTAAATTTTATCAAAATATTTGCACAGGTTACAAAAAAGAAAGCCAGGACAAGGAAACGGGCCAATGACTTGATCTTTGGTCGAGACTGATGACTGTGAATACCCAAGACACGTCATGGTCAGATCTATGACTGTGAATATGCAAGACTGCCATGGTGAGACCCGTAACTGGGAATACTAAAGACACTGTCAAGGTGAGACACATAACTGTGAATACTAAAGACATTGTCATGGTGAGATCTATGATTGTGAATACTAAAGACACTGTCATGGTGAGATCTATGATTGTGAATACTAAAGACACTGTCAAGGTGAGACCCATAACTGTGAATACTAAAGACACTGTCATGGTGAGATCTATGATTGTGAATACTAAAGACACTGTCATGGTGAGATCTATGATTGTGAATACTAAAGACACTGTCAAGGTGAGACCCATAACTGTGAATACTAAAGACACTGTCATGGTGAGATCTATGATTGTGAATACTAAAGACACTGTCAAGGTGAGACCCGTAACTGTGAATACTAAAGACACTGTCAAGGTGAGACCCGTAACTGTGAATACTAAAGACACTGTCAAGGTGAGACCCGTAACTGTGAATACTAAAGACACTGTCAAGGTGAGACCTGTAACTGTGAATACTAAAGACACTGTCAAGGTGAGACCCGTAATTGTGAATACTAAAGACATCGTCATGGTGAGATCTATGATTGTGAATACTAAAGACACTGTCATGGTGAGATCTATGATTGTGAATACTAAAGACACTGTCAAGGTGAGACCCGTAACTGTGAATACTAAAGACACTGTCATGGTGAGATCTATGATTGTGAATACTAAAAACACTGTCATGGTGAAATCTATGATTGTGAATACTAAAGACACTGTCAAGGTGAGACCCATAACTGTGAATACTAAAGACACTGTCAAGGTGAGACCCGTAACTGTGAATACTAAAGACACTGTCAAGGTGAGACCCGTAACTGTGAATACTAAAGACACTGTCACGGTCAGATCTATGACTGTGAATATTCAAGACTGCCATGGTGAGACCCGTAACTGTGAATACTAAAGACACTGTCATGGTGAGACCCATAACTGTGAATACTAAAGACACTGTCATGGTGAGATCTATGATTGTGAATACTAAAGACACTGTCATGGTGAGATCTATGATTGTGAATACTAAAGACACTGTCAAGGTGAGACCCGTAACTGTGAATACTAAAGACACTGTCATGGTGAGACCCGTAACTGTGAATACTAAAGACACTGTCATGGTGAGACCTGTAACTGTGAATACTAAAGACACTGTCAAGGTGAGACCCATAACTGTGAATACTCAAGACATTGTCATGGTGAGAAATATGAATGAATACTAAAAACATTGTCATGGTGAATCATAGGGACTGAATACTCAAGACACTGCTATGGTGACATATGTAACAGTTTTAGAGTATCATCGCTGACTAAGATGTTTTACTATACACTGACACAAGTCACTAATTTATACAACCCCTTGCTGTGACCTTGACCTTCAGGAAGAGATGTGGTGATCATATGTGATACACTGGCTTAGTCATGATATATTACAAGTAAAAGTATCATAAAAATATCTTCAGTAATTATAAAAGATATACTCCAGACAATCATTTACAATCTCCCTTGAAGTGATCTTGACCTTAAGGCAGTGGTGTGGCAATGCAGTAATTCACAGTCTAGCCATACTATATATAAGTTTGTGGTCTAAATGTTATACCTTGGACAAGGATACAAGTCACAGAATTGACATTTAGACAAGGGACATGACTATAATATACATCACATCATCTATGTATGAAATATGGATGGGAAAAGTGTCATTAAAATATCTGAATTAGTTCAACACATTTTAATGTAAATGGGTTTATAGGGAACTCAAAGTGAAAGTTAAAATCTCCAAGAATAATGAATTTGCCAAATACTGAATTTCCATACTCCAGAAGATTCAGAAACTGCATAAAATAAAGAGAAACAGTCAACCTGTTTAGTTGACTAGAATGGGAATAGAGGCTTAAGATCAACCAGATTTTTTATTAATTTGGAATTCTAGAGTCTGTTGCTTCACATTCAAAGTATCTAGAGAATCTCTAGCTTTCAATGATTTTTCAAAGTGTCAATTATTTACTAACATCTGTACCTTTATGCAGGAGGAGTACTCTCCAAGTATCTGCTCCACCTGACCTGCTCGCTTCGGCTCTCTGTACAACTAAAATTGGAAATAATTTTAATCACAATCATGAATGTCCTCGGATAACTTACCTGGTTAACATCTAAAAGAAAAAAAAAGCTTCCAAATAAACATCACAGAATACAAAATGTAATACTAATACAATTCTGTAAAAAGAAGATAAAATAAAAGATAAGTATCAGCAGGTGATATTTACAAACTGATCTATACATAACCAAGTTATTATCAGGTTTAGCATTACCAATGTGCTGCAGAACTGGAGCAAGACCTTCTCCTCTGCTCTCCAATTTGTTTTTTCCACATATATTATTAAAATCCAATGCTTTTTTTTTTTACATTTGTCCTTGACATATCTAATATGTGGAAGGAAAGTTAGTTTATAGTAAAAAATAATCCCGACTGATTTGGTCTCCTCCAAAACAGGAATACAATAATCATCAATATTGAGCTTTGGATCATCATGAATGTACGGTAATTGGCAGACATACACAGAGACTGTTTTAGATTTTGAAAATTTCAATGAGTTTTCTTCTCTCAATTCTCAACCTTATTAAACTTATCTGTAGTTGATGCATGCAACTCTTTGACCTAAAGCTGATGAAAAAGTCAAGAAATATAATGAGCATACAGTTCCTGGATGACAATATTATGATGTTAATTCTGAACTGGATGACTGACAATATGCAGCCTAAGGTGCACCCATCTCCTGAGATTAGCTTTCAGACAGGATGCAGGGTTGCAAATAGGATTTGATAAATATGAGTACTTGCCCCCATTGAATGTGGAGAAGAAGAAAAAAAAAAAGGGGGGGGGGACACCATATTATTTAAGGTGGCCTTCCAATATGTTGTTAAAAAAAAACCTCAACGCATTCAAAAAGAGCAATAGCAAGTATAATAAGTGCATTAAATGCATATCATGTCTTCTATATATTATAGTATAACACTTAAAACTGAAATCAAAGTCTTATGTTTTCTAATAACAATATTCTATCTACACCAATAAAGAATCAAACCATACACTGTAAATAGTGTCACTCCTCTGTCCAATCTTAAAAATTGGTGTCATGGTCTTCCTGCATGTTACATGCTCAATTCTGATTGGTTACAAATTCATACTAAAAAAGATCAGAAGAGTACATACTTTCCTTTCATGGAGATACCAGAATAGTCAGTCGTTTATCATTTGTTCATGATATGTGATGATAACTCAAAAGATTGTTGTTGTACTTTCCAGGTTTAGGTGCAGCTGTCATGTGATAAAAATGCTGATCTAGGTTAATAAATCTACATATAACCTTTGACCCTGCCCTTTAAACAGTCTCGAACAAACAAATATGGTACACAAAACCTTGTTTAGTTATAGTGTAGAGTTTGATTTATAAATCCCTAAATTCAAAATTTAAGCAGGGCATTAAAGTCTACTGAATGGAGAAATTTATTTGACCATAACCACTGCCACCATGGAGTTTTAGGTCTGTGTGTTGATGAAATTATGTTACCCTAAACTGTGAGACCTCATCAACTCACTTTTTTCTTGCCTTCTAGCTTGCCAATGACTCCTCCCTTCTCCCAATGAGAGAAGACCAGCTTTTCGTAGTCATAAGATGGGAAAAAGCAGACAACACCACCAGGCACTACATTACACACATTGCACAGCAGACGACCCAGCTCATCCAGCTGAAAATGATATGAAAAATGTATTAAAAAGCTGATCTCAAAACCAAACTTTTTACCTCCATCTCTGCAATGATTTACTCATCACCACTATAACTTTAACATCAAGGTTTACTAAACTAGAAAAAATGGCTTTGCTTCACCTCCAGCCAATCAAAAATAAATGCCACTCTTGCAACCCAAGGCTATGTATTTTAGATGTACCCACGTCAGCTGGGATACCCTGCCTGTTTTTGATAAGACTCTTATACCCCAATGCTTAAAATGATATTTTTAAAAATAAAGAAACTGATCTACTATCAAAGTATGCAAAGATTAATGTTATCATTTTAAATGAGATTTTAGATGAGTATAAAACTCATTACAGATGAAAATATTGATAATTTATGAATCTAGAAGGAATTGCATTATGGAAAAATTTCATTTTATTTTCTTAAAGTTTTTATTTTGTTCATTATCTATATTTAATCATTCAAAACAGAATCTCTACAATTCAAAATAAGACCATTTCTTCCTTTTAATTTTTAAGAATTCAAACAACCTGTCATATACTTGTGATAAATTAACTTATGTGGTGGCCGTAACAGTATCTGATTGCTACCGCGTTCGTACTGGACTAAGGAGACATAATAATAAAAACATCCATTCAAGATGGCCATCATGTCAAACAGTAGACCAGGTCATTAAAAAAAATCCTACTATCTATATTTGTACATAAACAAGTTTTAAATATTTTGATTTACAATGCCCTGATGGTTAACAGAGACAGATGGTTAATCAGGTGCCAGATAATGAAAGTTCTACTGAATTACAAGGTCCATATCAGTAATATCTATGCATAAAGCAATAACTATAAATATATTTATTTTTAAAGGTGGTCGAATATATAGTCTTAGTCTCATCAGACTGTAACATGCAAACCAATCAGCATCTCTACCAGACTATTTGACTTATGCAAACCAATCAGCATCTCTACCAGACTATTTGACTTATGCAAAGCAATCAGCATCTCTACCAGACTATTTGACTTATGCAAAGCAATCAGCATCTCTACCAGACTATTTGACTTATGCAAACCAATCAGCATCTCTACCAGACTATTTGACTTATGCAAACCAGTCAGCATCTCTACCAGACTATTTGACTTATGCAAACCAATCAGCATCTCTACCAGACTATTTGACTTATGCAAACCAATCAGCATCTCTACCAGACTATTTGACTTATGCAAACCAATCAGCATCTCTACCAGACTATTTGACTTATGCAAACCAATCAGCATCTCTACCAGACTATTTGACTTATGCAAACCAGTCAGCATCTCTACCAGACTATTTGACTTATGCAAACCAATCAGCATCTCTACCAGACTATTTGACTTATGCAAACCAATCAGCATCTCTACCAGACTATTTGACTTATGCAAACCAATCAGCATCTCTACCAGACTATTTGACTTTCCTTACTATGAGAGTTACAATAGTCTGTATACTCCTTTACCAGATCCTCAAATGGTAAATATCTCATGGAAAGGCCTGAACAAGAATAAAAATGGGATCTTATTTAAATTACATCCTACCAACACAAAAAAACATGACTAATGTCTAACAGTTAGTGAGTTACTAATATCTAAAGGAAACAATGTATATTTTAAATAGCTGAACAAGGACTACAGATGCCAGGAAACAATGAGTGCTCTCAAACTTCTTGAAGAAAAGAATGTTTCGTAACGATGTTTTGTTTTAAAATCCGGTTGCACCTAGAGCAAAACCAGGATATATTTTCCAACTCCAAATTGCCAATTGACAGTCTCCCTCTTAACAGTTGGTGCAACAGTACTGATTAGAAGAAAACATTTTGTTGGAAAGGCTCAAATATAACACCCTCTTTCAGAATTAACACCATTATAACAATAAAACTTGTTGCCAAAATAGCCGAGATAGTATAGTTTTTCTTGTCTATAATGAATCAATCAAAGATGCAGTGGAATCTCTCTCTGTATTAAATCTGTCTTAAAGGTTAAGTAAACTTAAATCTAATCCAGCACCTACTCACCCCTCCTTTGTATTTAGGTCAGTTCTAATGCCAACTCCAGGTCATGTATTGCATAAAATTATTTATCTTCTCATGGTGTCTGAGTACAGTTGTACTCGTTGTTGTTGTTGTAGAGTTTAATGCAATTTTTCAGCACACAATAGGCTATACATGGCAGCCAGTATTATTGGTGGAGGAAGAACCCGGGGAAACCCCTGGAAAGAACCACCGACCCACGAGAAGCTACTGGCAAGCTTTCTCACATAACCACATTAGCCGAATCTAAGACTCGAACCCAAGCTGACAGAGGTGAGATGGCAGTGATCCATAATGGAAAGCACTTTTGACCACTCAGCCATTTGGGGCCCCGTCTGAGTACAGTCCAACATGATAATCTCAGCTGGATACCTTGTTGTCAGTTATGACTTGTCATAGTCAGTCCTACTGCATTCAATTAAATTCATCTATCAATACAGAATGTAGAGTAGGATTGGTATGGCACATTAACATGGTATTTTGGGGATTGGTATGGCACATTAACATGGTATTTTGGGGATTGGTATGGCACATTAACATGGTATTTTGGGGATTGGTATGGCACATTAACATGGTATTTTGGGGATTGGTATGGCACATTAACATGGTATTTTGGGGATTGGTATGGCACATTACATGGTATTTTGGGGAGTAGGATTGGTATGGCACATTACATGGTATTTTGGGGATTGGTATGGCACATTAACATGGTATTTTGGGGATTGGTATGGCACATTAACATGGTATTTTGGGGACTGGTATGGCACATTACATGGTATTTTGGGGAGTAGGATTGGTACGGCACATTACATGGTATTTTGGGGATTGGTATGGCACATTACATGGTATTTTGTGGAAGGGGAGGCTATTCTTTTAACTCCATTGTTTTTCCCTCCCCATTATGTAATAATTTCTTCGTCAAACAACATGAGAAATATGGACTGTGAGTGGTTCCAACAATATTTTTCCTCAGCAGATTGCCCAATGCTTGCCCTTACCTTTGTATAATTGGAGGTGGAATGATTTTTTTTTTAAAAAACAACTGTATGCAGTTTCCTTGGTGTTTTATTTGTTGTTTTCCTGTCCATCAGTCTTATCATATTTGGTAAAAGAATATCCAGTATTTAATAACACCAAGCAAAACATTTCAGCCTAAATATGGATCCACCACCAAAAAACGAAACAGCTGGCACCTTTATTCTTATCTAATCTTCCATTAAAAAAACGCTCCAGTTTTCAGGTTATCAAGTACAAAAGGTACTAAAACACACACCACTTAACCAGGTCACAAATCTAATTATGAGTAAAAATAGGCAGATCCAAAATAGCCTTACTGAATGATACCACATGTACTCTCTTATAACACACAAGTACAACAGCAAACTGCACAGACCCAGATCTGCCATCACAGCATGTGCCAATCTGGGTCTGTGCAGTGTGCTGAGAGTAATCAGTAGAACAAATTGCACAGACCCTTATCTGCAGGCACATTGTGCTACATCAGATCAGGGTCTTTATTGTTTAAAGTTTGATTTAACTTTTAAACAGGTACATATGGCATGGAGAATAATCTAAGATCTGTAATTAGTGCAGTGTTCTAGAAAATTATAAATGGCACCCATTGATATTCAAATTTAACCATCATGACATTTCACAAAAACTACTTATGTTAAGTAAACCAGTACAAATGCACTTCAGATAATTGGACTGCATAGCCAGTGCAGCTGTACCTCAGTCATGTGGATTACATCACTATCAAGTAATGGGAACAAAAAGTTACAACTAGGTCACATTTATATATAAATACTAGGGCATGTTTTTTTTCCTTTCTCTTAAGGACCTACCATCTATAAATTGGAAGGGTGTGATATTTCTATCTTAAGAAAATACTGGTCTGTTTCTATCAAAAGGAGGGGAGGGGGGAATCCTCACATTAACTGAAAAGTTTATTCATATGAATGTACACAACAAACTAATTCTCCATCACTAACAAGGACAAAAAGTGCTGGAAAGAGTACATGCCCTCCACCACACACATCTGTAATGGGCAGTTCTTAAAGTATCATGTGATATTTCCAGACATGTAAAACAGATGATGAACCTGATTGGTTATAATAGAAGAGTAATTTGATTTTCTAAAGTAA
Organism: Unio pictorum; assembly: GCA_030141615.1. Lineage (NCBI taxonomy): Eukaryota > Metazoa > Mollusca > Bivalvia > Unionida > Unionidae > Unio > Unio pictorum. The sequence continues at coordinate 1,647,440 of JARLTB010000202.1, read as the reverse complement.
ATTGGTTATCCATTAAAAATAAACATGTAAAACAACACGACTTCAATATTATCAAGAACATCATAATTCCATATATTTAAATATTCTGATGTTTGTTTCAGTCCTTAACTTTCCAAATAAAAAAAAATAAGGACTTAAATATTTTTACTCAAATCAAACCAAAAAAAAGTAGAATCTGGGACCTGCTCATAGGTTAAGTCAAGCGAGATAACTATATAATAATAATGAGGACTTTGTATAGTGCGGAAAATAATGCGGACAATATTTATGGTAGGAAACATTATTAGGACTTTAAGTTTATTCTTGCAGTCGAAAAAGGTGTGTTTTAAGAGCTCTCTCTCTCTCTCTGGAACACTGTGTCTTTGTGTCTAATTTCAATGAGCAATTCATTCCACGTTGCTGGACCCTGATATGCAAAAGAACGTTGTCCGTATGACTTCGTTTTCACAGTAGGAATAACTAGTACGTGTATATGATTGTCAGAAGAGGAGCGTAACTATCTTGCTGGTGTATACACATGGGTGAGGCCGGATAGGTATACTAGACTGGCGTCCGTCAGTGAAACAGCACAGAGAACAAATTTTGTGTTAAATTCTGGATTGAATGGATAGCCATGTTGGATACAGCAGCGGGGAGGTGTGCTCTGATTGTGGTACTCTCAAGATGATCGAGCAAATGTGTTTTGAACTTTTTGATGTTTCTGAAGTAGATATTGAGACGAACCAGAAAAAATTGAGTTACAATAGTCCAGTCTTGAAAGTACCAATGAACACGCAAGTGTTTTAGTGGCATCAACTGAATGATATTTGTAAATGGAGCTGATGCGCCTCAGCTCAAGATATGAAGCCTTGCATATGTTCATGGCATTTAAGAACCATAGATTGAATAATTGTTAGGTTCTATTCACAAGAATTGAAAATTTACAAATGTTTATTTGAATATATTCAGGAGGAAATAATAATAAACATGGTAGTTCTTAAGTTGCAAACCCTTTTGTATTTATCCATGTACATTTGATATTTCTTAGTAACCTCTATTAACTATAAAATGACTCAATTCAGGAGCCCTAATTGGTAGTTTCAACCATTTGGAAATGGCTGTTATATAGGTCAATTTATCTCTGAAATATTTAGTGCATTATTACTCGATTTATTAAGATTCTTTCCGGGATGTTATTTCATTTAAATGATGATTTTCATTCTGATAAAGTAGTGCAATGTGTTTGCTCTGGAAACTGATGTAGTCAGTTTATTTAATTGATAGGTATAAGTGATGTAGTCAGTTTATTTAATTGATGGGTATAACTGATGTAGTCAGTTTATTTAATTGATAGGTATAACTGATGTAGTCAGTTTATTTAACTGATAGGTATAACTGATGTAGTCAGTTTATTTAACTGATAGGTATACAGTACTAATTTTGTCCTTTGTGTTTTTATTGCAATAGGCTGCCAAGATTTTACTTATTGCAATATTGGTAACAGGAAAGTCTGTCAGGTTATCTCCCCCTTATTATGGTCTAAAATAAAACATATAAATGAAAACGAATGATGTAAATAATAATTTGCTTTGTCTAGCAAAAGCCTTCCTTATAGATTCAATTGTCAATAAAAAATAAATGCATACTATCAATGAAATATTTATTTCTATAATGACTGTACCAATTTGAACAATCGAGCAAAGTCAGCTGTTGAGAAACCATCTTTATCAAAACATAAGTGCCATCTGCTAAGAAGTTTCTGTTTGTTTTTTCAATATGCTGCCAATACTTTACTTTATTGCATTTTTGGTAATAGAAAAGTCTGCAGAGTTATCTTCCTCTTAGTATGGTCACTAAAAATATTTTTTAAATATTTCTTTTCAAGTTTAGTCTAACTTAAGCATGGTTATATTCTGTTAAAATAAGTTAATAAACAAATATGAAATAGTTATAAAGAAGGTCCAATGGTCGAGTTAGATTTTGTGAAATATCATTTAAGTATAGAAAAGGGTACACATATTCCTCAAATGGCTGATGTCAAATGTGACTTACTATACCTTTCAGTATTTGAACTAATTAAAACTGTCATGAAATGAAATGGAACAATGTTTTTCAGAAAATTAATAAAAATGCATTTTACAAATTGCAACACTTACACTATTCGTGTCCAGGAATAATGGCAAGTAGCAACAAAATAAACAATCCAAACTTATTTTTGGGATATACATCCATTGCAAAATAGCATAGTTTTGTTGCAAAAACTGGTACTTCATTTTGTATGTCCTATCTACAAGCTTCTGTAACTATATTCATGGAGAGAGAGAGAGAGAGAGAGAGAGAGAGAGAGAGAGAGAGAGAGAGAGAGAGAGAGAGAGAGAGATGTTTGAAAAATAGTTTGTATAAAACATATCAGATACCACACCCCCTTCTAATATATCCTGATTCAACAATGTACAGGGAAACTGCAATACAATGAAGTACATTGCTGTTACATATATGTAGTCAATTTATATTAAGCCACTGTGAAGATAATTTCCAATGTAAACAGGGTTCAACTTTAGTTCTTCTGTCCCAGTTACAAACCACACAAATTATGTACTTCTACCAACAAGCTTTACCCAGTCACACCAGGGCATCCTGTCCTGAGATGACATTCTACTTAACTCTGGCTAGGTCATACCAGGTTAGTCACCAGGACATAGCAGATTGACCTCCATTGACCTGATTCTTGGCTATGTTTATGCTTTCAACAAACACACTTGACTGACTATATCAGACAGCCTCATTCTGGGACCAGACTGACCTCAGATAGACCTCATAACACAATTTTGTAAGGGAATTTTACTAAAATCAGACAAGAATCAAAAGGTCACTGGACCAGACAATGGCCTGATGTAATCACATTACATTTACTAGATGAATTACTGGGTGATAAAGTCAGGAGAAGGTTTTATTTGTGGGTTCATTGCACTGGGCAGACAATATGAGCAACTTGACTTACAAAAACAACTGACTGTTGTTCCACAGTCCTAGTTTATATCTGTAGTTCAAGGAGGTCTGTAAAAGCTTAATAGGTATATGTACTTTAAACAATAAATGTCTACTTTATTATCTATCACATACTTCACATCTCTGCAGTCTAGGACTAGAATTTTAATATATATATATATATATATATATATATATATATATATATATATATATATATATATATATATATATATATATATATATATATACACACAAACACACGCACATTTGTTGACACAAAATGTACTATTATTAGTATCACTACTATTCATCTTACAATTAATTACCCTTACTACATGTATTATTATCATTATCATTATTGTTATTATTATTATCATTATTATTATTATTATTATCATTATTATTGTTGCTATTATTATTACTATCATTATTATTATTTCTCTGTGTCAGAATTCTATCATGTATGACCAATATAATAAGAGGCAAAATTAAAAACATATTAAACATCTTTAAGAGAGTTTTTTTTTAATTACAGTTGATTGATTGATAAGAATGCTCATTCTGCTGCCCCCTCCCTGCTTTATTTCAGTCAGTGCTAATTCTGTCTCACACAGACACACACATGTATGTACTCATTTACAAGTTGAGTACAGACCCTGATATACAGTTGCATACTGTGCTGGCAGATCTGGGTCTGTGCAATGTGATGAACAAACTAAATAAACAGACTAAATAAACCCTAATCTAAAAAATAAATGCTAATATAAACCCTAATCTAATAAATAAACCCTAATCTAATAAATAAACCCTAATCTAATAAATAAACCCTAATATAAACCCTAATCTGCAGGTGCATTATGTTACAGCAGATCAGGATCTGCATTGATGAATGTAGTACAGAACATAATAATGACCCTGAAAAAATAAACAAGGTTGTTGTTATGACATCAATACTCTACTTCTCACACTTAGTAGTTTATCCAATGACCTTTACTGTTATATTTTTGTAAACCCAGTTTCTAGTCTATTTGACCTTGGTTTTGATGTTATTTCACACTCAACATTCCAGTTTTGGTGCAGAGGTCACAAACTGTAGTACAATCCATTTTCTGGAAGAAGTGTCTGGAACTAAATAGATCAAGAGCAGATCTATGTCTATGCAAAATGTTACAAAATTACATGCATGTAATGGCAGATCTATGTCTATGCAAAATGTTACTACTGTGCAGTATAACAAACCACATGCATGTAATGACAGATCTATGTCTATGCAAAATGTTACTACTGTGCAGTATAACAAACCACATGCATGTAATGACAGATCTATGTCTATGGAAAATGTTACTACTGTGCAGTATAACAAAACAAACCACATGCATGTAATGGCAGATCTATGTCTATGGAAAATGTTACTACTGTGCAGTATAACAAAACAAACCACATGCATGTAATGACAGATCTATGTCTATGGAAAATGTTACTACTGTGCAGTATAACAAAACAAACCACATGCATGTAATGGCAGATCTATGTCTATGGAAAATGTTACTACTGTGCAGTATAACAAAACAAACCACATGCATTTAATGGCAGATCTATGTCTATACAAAATGTTACTACTGTGCAGTATAACAAACCACATGCATGTAATGGCAGATCTATGTCTTTACAAAATGTTACTACTGTGCATTATAACAAACCACATGCATGTAATGACAGATCTATGTCTTTACAAAATGTTACTACTGTTCAGTATAACAAACCACATGCATGTAATGGCAGATCTATGTCTATGCAAAATGTTACTAGTGTTCAGTATAACAAACCACATGCATGTAATGGCAGATCTATGTCAATGAAAAATGTTACTACTGTGCAGTATAAGAAACCACATGCATGTGATGGCAGCTCTACAAAGAATCTGGAACAGTGCTGGGCCTGGTAGTAAAATTACCTTGTTTTTGTCTTCAAGTGTATATGTACCTAACTGAATGAGCTCCATGTGGGACCTGCTCATTCAATAACAAATATGTCACATGAAAACATGTCAAAATATAGTATGTCCTCACTACATGACATGTCAAAATACAGTATGTCATCACAACATGACATGTCAAAATACATTGTCATCACAATATGACAACATGTCAAAATACAGTATGTCCTCACAACATGACAGCATGTCAAAATACAGTATGTCCTCACAACATGACATGTCAAAATACAGTATGTCGTCACAACATGTCAAAATACAGTATGTCATCACAACATGACAACATGTCAAAATATGTTTTTTAATAATGAACTAGGTGTGTAGTATAGACCCAGGTCTGATGTTGCACAATGCTACTACATGTACTGCTTTTCATATTTTAGCAACCTCCAATATGGAGGGGGGTGGGGTGGTGGAAAGGGAAACAACAATTAAACATTTTTTCATGTTATTTTGGTGGTTGCAATTTCTTGTCTTAGAAAAGGAATTAATGTACCTACCTTCATGCCATGTTCCTCTAGGATTTGAAATAAAATGACCCACAAATAAGGTGAATAAGTTTTTTCTCTCTCATAAAATTATGCAAAAGAATTTACGTTTAGGCATTACTAAGTTGTCAGTGCCTTGTCCCTGCCATAAAAACAGTCCAACATTTATATAGCACATTCAATTAATATAAACCATAACAACGTATTGAAATGATAATACCCGATGAATATAAACCATAACATCTCTGAAATCTTTCATGAACATTTGCAATGATAATACCCAATGAATATAAACCATAACAACTTTTAGTTCTTTCATGAACATTTGAAATGATAATACCCGATGAATATAAACCATAACATATTAGATATCTTTCATGAACATTTGCAATGATAATACCCGATGAATATAAACCATAACAACTTTTAAATCTTTCATGAACATTTGAAATGATAATACCCAATGAATACCCGATGACTGTAACAACAAAAGACAAATAATCCTGATGCCGTTGTATGCATTCTAAAAGGTATGATTTACATCTTGATGATAAAGACTCAATCTTATATGAAAATCTGAGATTTCTGGATTCACAGATAGCCACTCAAATTGAACAAAAAATGCCATTACTTCCAAACTAGGGAGTAAAATACCAGTTCATTCAATTCTTATCTAGAGCTCCTGTTGGCTACTACTGATTAGGTTATAATCAAAAATTGATCATAATGATGTATTAAGTTAAATCATACCAAAAATAGATCATAATGATGTATTAAGTTAAATCATACCGAAAATAGATCATAATGATGTATTAAATTAAATCATACCGAAAATAGATCATAATGATGTATTAAGTTAAATCATACCGAAAATAGATCATAATGATGTATTAAATTAAATCATACCGAAAATAGATCATAATGATGTATTAAGTTAAATCATACCGAAAATAGATCATAATGATGTATTAAGTTAAATCATACCGAAAATAGATCATAATGATGTATTAAATTAAATCATACCGAAAATAGATCATAATGATGTATTAAGTTAAATCATACCGAAAATAGATCATAATGATGTATTAAGTTAAATCATACCAAAAATAGATCATAATGATGTATTAAGTTAAATTATACCGAAAATAGACCATAATGATGTATTAAGTTAAATCATACCGAAAATAGATCATAATGATGTATTAAGTTAAATCATACCGAAAATAGATCATAATGATGTATTAAGTTAAATCATACCGAAAATAGATCATAATGATGTATTAAGTTAAATTATACCGAAAATAGATCATAATGATGTATTAAGTTAAATCATTCCGAAAATAGATCATAATGATGTATTAAGTTAAATCATACCGAAAATAGATCATAATGATGTATTAAGTTAAATCATTCCGAAAATAGATCATAATGATGTATTAAGTTAAATTATACCGAAAATAGACCATAATGATGTATTAAGTTAAATCATTCCGAAAATAGATCATAATGATGTATTAAGTTAAATTATACCGAAAATAGACCATAATGATGTATTTACCTAAACAGATCCAAGTCCCATTAGAAATAGTTTTCCACAAATGCAAAAAAAAACCTCAAGTAGTCAAATACATGACCACCTTATCTGGTAAAAAAAAAAAAAAGTGTGTTCTCTGTTGCACTGGTTTTAAAATTAGGGCAAGTATGTATATTTTATTTATAAATACATAATGTATATTATAATGATTAGTAACACAAGATCATCTTACTTTGGCAAATGATAAAACAAATATGTGTGTTCTCTGTTGCACTGGTTTTAGAGTAAGTAGGTAAACAAAATTAATAAATACATTAGTATATGTAATGTACTAAGTGTTTGAGTACTGGGCAAAACTGGTTCAATTAGACGCACAAATTTTGTGATTTTTTTGTTTGAATTCTTTTTTCTCTGGGAAGAAAAAAATACTAGGGTTAGCAAGAGAAAAAAAACGGATAGTTGGCCAACCTGAAACATACAGCCTTAATACTGTTAGATGTTGCTAAAAATAAAAATTGCTTCATATCTTGATAATACAAGTTTGTTTTTAGCTTGACCAGCATGCGTCTGATGCTTAATGGTAGTTTTCATACTAACATATTACATACAATTTGGGCAAGTCTATTTTCCGCAAATAGAGTGACGTCATTGCTCCTATTTGGTTACTCCCGGATACTTCCGTCAATTACGGTAAGGTTAAGAGTTATATCCCTTTGCCACCTATAAAATCTACCTTCTATGTACATACATGCGCATTTATGCATCTGCCCCTTCACTGAAAATGGACTTGTCCAGAAACTGGAAATTGATCTCGAGGATGGCCATGGTTGTAATGAAAACTTCCGTTAAGCATTAGACGTGCAGACGATAAAGGTGTTATGGACACCCTGGTCGCAATCAGGTTAGAAATTATAAATCAATGAATGAACTGAGTAAGATTTATTGACTTTTTATCTTGTTTATGCTTTTCATTACTGAAATCGGCAGGGGGGTACAAACAAACAGGGATATAGAATCAGACATTAGTTATCATTATCTTGGACATGATCAACCATGGGGTTAGTGCCCAAATTGATCAATTAATAAAATCAAATATGAAATTAAGAATGGGATAACAAAGATATAGAATAGAATAACTTGAGCCCATATATATAAAACAATTTAAACAATTACATAATATTAAATGAAATCAAACTCAGTTTGCTGGCATGACAGCAGCATCACCTGTTGCTTCCAGTCCTTTCCAAATCACAGCTGGTGATGTCAAAGTTTCCATTTCTATCCTTCTCTCTCTTTATAACCTCTCGGGTCATTGTCACATTGCTCTACCCAATATTGCATAAGTCAGGGGAACAAAAAAAAAATGGTTAGAAGCCATGTGTATATTAGACACTGCGGCTATAGTGGGTCTTCTTCAAAAGGATACAATAACCCAGCTTTGTTGGGTGTGAAAAGTATCATGTGGACATTGAAAACTTTGTTCAAGAACAAGGGATTTTATAGGTGTGGTACATTTCACCACCTTGACAGATGGCTCGGGGGCACTGTCTGCTAAGCTAGATGGTGTAGAATCAACATCCAATCGGAATTGAGAAAGGGTGTGGTCACCATTTCAATCCAAATTTAATTTAGTATTTTCAAACTAGGAATTTAGTAACTGCCCAAACATCATGCTAGAAGGTTAAACCAATACTCCAGGAAAGCCACTTGTGTATGCATGTGTTATTAGGATTTTTAGCACAGCCTTAACAATTTTCCAGTCACATTGCTGTCTGTAGTGTGGCAGTTTATAGTGAAAATATAAATCTAAATAAGAAATTCTCAAGACTGGCTAGTGTTGTTATTGTTATGGGTTTGACACCATTTTTGCACGCAAGATAAGTTATACATGGCAGCAAGTGTATTTGGTGAAAGTAGAACCAAAGAAAGAGCCACTGTCCCACAGGAAGCTATTGGCTAGCTTTTTCATTGGCCTAGCTGAAACTCAAACCCATATAGACAGATGTGACATATCAGTGATCTATAAAGGTGAGGACCTTAGACCACTCAAACACCTGGGGTCCCAACAAGTATGGCAACAAGCTATATACATGTACAGGGTTTAATTGCAAGCTATATACATGTATGTATGTACAGGGTTTAATTGCAAGCTATATACATGTATGTATGTACAAGGTTTAATTGCAAATTAGCACAATCCTTTCCTTTTAGTACCAAGAAGTTTTGGCATCCTATGGCAATAAAGCGGTAATATCTTAAACTAGTCTTTTCTTGTTCCTTGTAAACTCTTTAACAAAAAAATATATTTGTATGAACATCTTCACAAGATGCATTTCAGGTTCAAATGATATCCCCATCTGGAGGCTGAAATTCACTTTCTTTTCAGCAAAAGCATGATTCAGATAGTTCTGAATTACTTAACAAACAATAAGCATGTTTTTCAGAGTCCACTAGCACATTTCATTTATATATTTTGAAATATAAATCTAAACACACCCAAAATAACAATGTTAAAAAAATTCTAGTTTTGTTTCAGCATCAAATACCAAAATTTTGACCAGTAAATGTTGTTGGCAACAGCTTTCCCTGTCATTGGTCTCCTCTCACAACAAACATCAGGGTGCATATTTTGTATCCCCAAGACTGAGAGGAATGGTAAGAAGCATGATGTATCAGCTGCAAGTTTAATCCAAACAAAACAAGAAACATGGTTTCCAAAGTGGTAGCAATCTTAGATACAAGATCACTTCACTGATGTGCATGGAACTCAATCATTACCAAATTAATCCAAACAAAACAAGAAATGAAAGTGGTAACAACCCCAGATTCAAAATCACTTCACTGATGTGCATGGAACTCAATCATTATCAAATTAATCCAAACAAAACAAGAAATGAAAGTGGTAACAACCCCAGATTCAAAATCACTTCACTGATGTGCATGGAACTCAATCATTATCAAATTAATCCAAACAAAACAAGAAATGTGGTTTCCAAAGTGGTAACAATCTCAGATTCAAGATCACTTCACTGATGTGCATGGAACTCAATCATTATCAAATACATCTGAGTTTTTATAAGATAAGCTCATATCCCAGGAGTGATAACAAATGGATCAGAAATTTTGTTTCCATTGTGGAAACAAGTAATTATTAGTAGCTCATTAGTGAGATAATACTATACTCAAAAGTTATCATAATTATTATCAGTGAAAGATACTGCAGTTTTTCTTCTTAAATAATTGTTGTTCTTTCTTTGTGCATTCAGCAAACACCAATCCCAATGAGAGAGAGAGAGAGAGAGAGAGAGAGAGAGAGAGAGAGAGAGAGAGAGAGAGAGAGAATTATCCACAAATACGTCAGTCAAATAATATTCATTACAAAAAAAAAAGGACAACTAAAAAAAGGTCAGGTGTAGGATTGGTACTGGAGTCAATGTCCTGACCTGAATACCAGGTGAATAATGTCGGTCAGGCAGTGAGAAATCGGTTCGACTTCCCACCTACATATAAACCAATGGCACAATCACCTTTAGCTCAGAAGACTCATCGATCTGAACAATGGAATAGTCCAATGCATTACATATGAGCACCCCTGTCTAGTTATAAAAGAACCCGACGCTATATTCGTAGTGTCCCAGAAAAACAAAATATGTTGTTCAAATGACTGTTTCCTCTAAAAATAGATATCGTCAGGTAGGTCTGTATGCCCTTAACTCCATTCTGGTTCGTTCAAATTACTCTATACACTCCCACGAACAAGAATTTAGAAATGGTCTAATGTGGATGCTCACTCTCCCCATTTGCAAATAAAAGGTGTTTAATGTGTACATGTTACCCCCGACGGTGTGTATGTCTGTATCTTTTATAAAGGAACTTCTGAGGATTGCTGTTATTTGCTACAGTTCACTAATCCTGCACTGACACTACAGCATTTGTGCTAGTGAACTCTACTTTCAGTACGGGACGAACCATTTCATTTTCATATAGGGGAGAGTAGGTTACATGATAATTTTAAAAACAAATGTTTTAAAAAAATAAATAGAAAACAAAACAATCCAAATTCTCTTTATTTTTTTTAAAATAAAAATAATATAAAAACAAAACAAACAAGAAAAACAATCTCATCAGAAAGAAAAATACATGTCCCATACAGAAAATCAAATGGTAGGTTCCTAAATACAGGTAAGAACTAGAAGTACGTATTTATTTGGAGTGACTGATTATGCAGTACAGTAGAAATACTTGTATTGTACAAGGCTGGAAAATAAACTCACGCTTAAGTTTGAGACTGAATTTTTACTATTAGCAAATTCTAAAGCAACTTCACTTCAACAAAATCACCACCATCATATAAGGTTAGGGTTTGATTTTGTTTGTTTTACATACCTACCATAGTTCCCAATAAGTGTGTGGGGGTGGGGGTGTTTGAACTAATTTGTCCGATTAATAATTGATATTATTAAAACAGGCATCATCACTGGAATTCAACCAATAAAATACCACTATCTGACTCATTTGAAATCACTGGAATTCAACCAATAAAATACCACTATCTGACTCATTTGAAATCACTGGAATTCAACCAATAAAATACCACTATCTGACTCGTTTGAGTAGATGATTGACCATTTTTATCCCTTTGAGACCTTTTTGATAGTGAAGAACATCCTTCTAAGCTAATTTTTTGTTTTAAGACTAGATATTTATAGATTTTCCCAGTTTCATTTTGAGCGATCAAAAAGGATTTAATTAGACTCTTGTACAGCTGTAAGATGAATGAAACGATCAAACAGAATGTTTTCACCACCAGATACAGGGTCAATCTTGCTCTAGCCCATATGTAACAATAATCAATATCAGAATAAGTTATCTTTTCAAATAAGCCTATAGAAAAGTATTGGAAATTCAAATCTGAGAGAAAGAAAATAAATAACTTGTCTGCATTCTTGAAAGAATTTAAGCAATTGTTGGTATACATGGCATTGTCAATGATCAGCACACATACACACATATATGCAAACATGCACATAATCACAACCATAATGGCATTCAATACAATACAGGTTTATGAATTTTGTAACTGACAATATAAAAAAAATATGGGTTTAATCAGATGCTGTCATTGATGCACTCTGCAGTTCAATAGTGGGTTTGACGGTGATGCTGTCACTGATACACTCAGCAGTTCAATAGTGGGTTTGACGATGATGCGGTCACTGATGCACTCAGCAGTTCAATAGTGGGTTTGAAGGTGATGCTGTCACTGATGCACTCATCAGTTCAATAGTGAGTTTGAAGGTGATGCTGTCATTGATGCACTCATCATTTTAATATTGTGTTTGAAGGTGATGCTGTCATTGATGCACTCATCAGTTCAATAGTGAGTTTGAAGGTGATGCAGCTGTCATTGATGCACTCATCAGTTCAATAGTGAGTTTGAAGGTGATGCTGTCATTGATGCACTCATCAGTTCAATAGTGAGTTTGAAGGTGATGCTCTCATCAGTTCAATAGTGAGTTTGAAGGTGATGCTGTCATTGATGCACTCATCAGTTCAATAGTGACTTTGAAGGTGATGCTCTCATCAGTTCAATAGTGAGTTTGAAGGTGATGCTGTCATTGATGCACTCATCAGTTCAATAGTGAGTTTGAAGGTGATGCTCTCATCAGTTCAATAGTGAGTTTGAAGGTGATGCTGTCATTGATGCACTCATCAGTTCAATAGTGACTTTGAAGGTGATGTCATTAGTGTTCAGATTTGCAAAGATTGATGTTCACATTTCTAGGCTGGATTATCTGAGTGAATGCTGTCAGAATTGAATACATGTAGTAACATCATCATAACTGTATTTGATGCTATGAGATACTTCTCTCTACATAACATTGGGGACTGACCAATTCTTTCGAGGGGAACATAATATTTTCAAGTTTAATGGGTGCTGTACATGTAATATAGGAATAATAAATGCTACCCTTTATCAACACAAATCAACTGTGCGAACATGAGCATATGCTTATTATTGTTTTTAAATCTTTGTATTTATAAATCATCCTGAAAAGTTGTTTACCAAGACTGTAATTGATTTTGGAACAAGGTCAGCAACAGATGGGGTTTCATTTTTTAACAATGTCAGCAACAGATGGGGTTTCATTTATTAACAAGGTCAGCAACAAATGGGGTTTCATTTATTAACAAGGTCAGCAACAAATGGGGTTTCATTTATTAACAAGGTCAGCAACAGATGGGGTTTCATTTATTAACAAGGTCAGCAACAGATGGGGTTTCATTTTTTAACAAGGTCAGCAACAGATGGGGTTTCATTTAATAACAAGGTCAGCAACAGATGGGGTTTCATTTATTAACAAGGTCAGCAACAGATGGGGTTTCATTTATTAACAATGTCAGCAACAGATAGGGTTTCATTTATTAACAAGGTCAGCAACAGATGGGGTTTCATTTATTAACAAGGTCAGCAACAGATGGGGTTTCATTTATTAACAAGGTCAGCAACAGATGGGGTTTCATTTATTAACAAGGTCAGCAACAGATGGGGTTTCATTTATTAACAAGGTCAGCAACAGATGGGGTTTCATTTATTAACAAGGTCAGCAACAGATGGGGTTTCATTTATTAACAAGGTCAGCAACAGATGGGGTTTCATTTATTAACAAGGTCAGCAACAGATGGGGTTTCATTTATTAACAATGTCAGCAACAGATAGGGTTTCATTTATTAACAAGGTCAGCAACAGATGGGGTTTCCTTTATTAACAAGGTCAGCAACAGATGGGGTTTCATTTTTTAACTGTTTACATCAATGAAAAAAATTTAATTCAATAGCATGTAATCGAATAAAAAATTAAAAACTGACAAATAATTAAATATACAGACCACTGATCTGCACACATAGTATGCAGTGACTGATCAATGTCTATGCTACTTTCACAGCATGATAATATACAGAAAAAGACAGGTTTTGTGGTAAAACTATTTCTGTTGCAGAGTTTCCAAGGGTCACATATTCAGTGTCTGCCAGCGTTGGCTGCCTCTTGCATGTCTCCATATGCCTCCCCACATACAAATTATTAATGTTCTGCAACACTGATACTTGACAGAAGGAAATTGGGGTCAGTTTAAAGTTTACACCCAACCCCAATATATATATATATATATATATATATATATATATATATATATATATATATATAATATGTTTATGCAATGAAAATAAGTATACCTAATTTTATTTGTCTAATGAAAATCTACTGATGTGCAATACAAATATGTATACCTAATTTTATTTGTCTAAATCAGGTTACTATGGTTAACTCATGTTTACAAGGTGTTTTTCATCTAAAACATTAAACATCTGTGAAACAAAATAAACATTAAAAGAACCTCTAAAATGACCCGAAAATGTAATCGTCTTAATTTTTCAAAAAACGCCACCAAAATTTCATTGGTTTAGCATGACTGTTTTTCCTGTTTAATTAAGCTTACAAGAAGAGTCCATATCCAAAATCTAATCATATCTGTTAATAATTTGAAAAACTGCATTAAAAATCTTAGTTTATCTGCATATTAATACAAATATGTATACCAATTTTTTAAAATCTCAATCTCAAGTTATCTGTCTTCAAAAAACTTCCAAAAAGGTTTAAAATTGTGCATTAAATAAAACTGAAAAAATAAGGTCACGGTCAACAGAAACTAATCGGGTCTTTGAATCTGCCATCAAATTTGGTCTGCTTTAGCTAGCTTTTCAGTTATCTTACTTAAGTGTCATGACAACATACAACCATTAAGTGGACACATAACTAGAGTTGTCATATTTACAAGAATGAATCTGTAATCGGTGTCAGATGTAATCTGAAAATACTCACTTATAAGATCAGTCCACTCGCTAACTGCAAGGCCCTTGATCAGGAGAGAGAGAGAGAGAGAGAGAGAGAGAGAGAGAGAGAGAGAGAGAGAGAGACTACCATGCAAACATTTGGATAAATATAAAAAAGTAAAGCTTATATCTGGAAAACAGTCAAGTGTTGCAAAGGAACAAAACTGTGTAAAGAGGACATGTGAATCACTTAATAATAATTAGTATTGGACATGTGAATCACTTAATAATAATTAGTATTGGACATGTGAATCACTTAATAATAATTAGTATTGGATCAACACATAAGAGGGTTACCTCTATGTTAACCATAAGACTGATCTCTATGTTAACCATAAGACTGATCTCTATGTTAACCATAAGACTGATCTCTATGTTAACCATAAGACTGATCTCTATGTTAACATAAGACTGATCTCTATGTTAACCATAAGACTGATCTCTATGTTAACCATAAGACTGATCTCTATGTTAACCATAAGACTGATCTCTATGTTAACCATAAGACTGATCTCTATGCTGACCATAAGACTGATCTCTATGTTAACCATAAGACTGATCTCTATGTTAACCATAAGACTGATCTCTATGTTAACCATAAGACTGATCTCTATGTTAACCATAAGACTGATACAAAAATTGTCCATCTAGAAGAAGGTTATGTAATTGACAGCAATACCAAGGACCCACTAGAAGTATGGAGGGGGAATCATGGCTATACAGTAATTATATGTGTATGTATGTATGTGTTTCCAATAATATACAGGTATATTTTAATTTGCATTTTCTATTTTTTAAGATGTACAGCAGCCAACGTTGCTAAATTTTAAAAAAGATACTGAAATACTACAATTTCATATAAATTCCATAGCAGTGATTCTATTGGCACATTTTAAAAATACACAACTCAAGATTCTATGGTGGCCGAGTGGTCTAAAGCACTGTCTGTTACGGATCACTGCCATCTCACCTCTGTCTGCATGGGTTCGAGTCTCGGATTCGGCCAATGCAGGTATGTGAGAAAGCTTGCCAGTAGCTTCTCGTGGGTTGGTGGATCTTTCCGTGGTTTTCCAGGTGCTTCCTCCACCATTAATACTGGCCGCCATGTACGGCATATATTCTGCTGGAAAATGGCATTAAACCATAAAAAACATACGAGCACAGTGAAAGTTGCAAGTAAGATGCTAGCATAATGTATGTTGAAATGTCAATGGATTTCTAAGTCCACCTATAATTTTTGGCTAACTTCCATCAGACAAGAGGAAAACAAACGAAAAGTACAAAAAATCATCACTTAATGCTCTAGTATGCTCATCCTACTAAACTGGCAAAATGGCATATACTTTTCTTTATAGAGAGAGAGAGAGAGAGAGAGAGAGAGAGAGAGAGAGAGAGAGAGAGAGAGAGAGAGAGAGAGAGAGAGAGAGAGAGGCAGCCATACTGGACATTGGATCAGTACTTAATTCAGTTTTAGAAAATTAAATGATGTCCTGTGTCGATCTGTTTTGTCTATAAATACTGTTCATCTAATAATCATTGGCTGTAAATTCACCAAACTCATAAGCTGTCTGTGGGGCAAATGTATGTTAAGATGGGTATAGGAATTTCACTTTCTATCCATGGTATATGGGAGGAAGGTGGAATTGGTGTTTTTTTTTTTTTTTTTGCCAATTGTCAATTATTCCAAAATATTGTTCTTTTATAGGTATCCCAATATAAAATCTAAATGAAATAATAAATAAATGAATAAATAAATAATGATTTTTATATGAAATTTAAGACAAATGTCTTGCTCGGTATAAACTTTTGCAAAACTTACATTTAAAAAAACAAACTAATAAAATCCTAATTCTGTATTATTATTCTAACAGACCATATACTTGCTAGGTTCTTATAAAGATGGTTTTGTTGCTATAAAAATATATATATTGTTAATTTGTCCATAAAAAGCAACACTGTTCCAAAAGAACTAAAATTAGCACAGGTTACATCTCTATAAACTAATTATAGATGAAAAGTTGGAAATTACACACCAGTGGGCATTCATAGCACTGTTGCAAAGCTCTAGGAGAATGCAGTTTATTTTTAATTATTGTCAATAATCTAGCAAATGATTATGAATGGTTTCTGTATTGCTTACTCTGCTGATACATGTTTTATTCATCTGTGTGAAAATATTAACACCTGAATTGTCAAAGGCCTGTATACAAAAATGATTATCCTAGAACTTTATAAAGCTTCTGACACCATAGATCATGCATTGTTTTTCTAAAGAAACTAAAAACTTTGGCAATCCAATCTGTTAAATGGTTTGAATCACATGACAAAAAATAAATAATTTAGGTCAAAAGGGTAAAATCCAAACTAAGATACAAACATGTTGAACAGGAAAGTAATTTATGTCTCACTATTTTTTTTCTTATGTGAAAACATTAGTATTGATTCAAACTGCAAACTTCTTTTATATCCTAACAAGAGTATGTTTAATTTGTCACACAAAAACCAGAAATATATCTAAAACATTTTATGAAAAGACATTGATGTCGACCTTGCAAAATTTGTTGGTAAATAACCAACTGTTACTGCACTCAGGAAAAACAGTGCATCATTTTTTAACAAAATACATTACTGAACTCGGTGGTATGTGAAATTGTTGTTATCCACAAAAGTCCTGGGCATCAATATTGATGAAGTTTTGTCTTTGGAATTGATACTCGACTAGTTGAAAAGAATTCCAAGAATTCAAGATAACATCATTTGGGTTTTTTAACTGCAGATTTTCAAATTAGCTGTGTTTGTATATGAGCACCATTTTCATTTAGGACCAATAAGACATCATCAGAAGTCTATGGGTGAATATGATTTTCCATTATGGAGTTGCAACAATGACTGGATTTTAAAGATGGATGCCTTGATGACTGCATTAGATATCAGATTCTTTTGGTGAAGGGACAATGCTGCCACCGCTCCTGTGGCCTAGTGGTTAGAGCGTCCGACATAGGAAGCTGGAGGTTGTGGGTTCAATCCCTGGCTGAGTCATACCAAAGACTTACAAATATGGTACTAACCGCTGCCTTGCTTGATGCTCAGCATTAAGATGTTAGTGTTAGGACTGGTCGGCCTGGTGTCAGGATAATGTGACTGGGTGAGACATCATGCTACATGTCTGTGGCATGATGCCCCATGTGCTAGAACATCACTATAAACTGCTTCACTGCGGACATTGAAGCGATATGACTGAAAAATTCTTAAAGCTACAGTAAAAATCCTAATCAAACAAACAAAAAAAACCACTATAGAACTTGTATTTCATTCTGACTTATTGTATTTGTATACATTCATTTCTTTGTCAGGAAACTATTAGGGTATTTTATATGTCTGTTGGACTCTGTCCTTTAATTAAATCTCCCTTTAATATGAAGGAATTACTCAGTAATTGGGTTATATACCTGTCCCTAGCCACAAGGAGGAAGCTTGAAGGTACTAACCCCAATAATAGACATCCATGTCATCAAAATTTCAACATATGCAATCAAGCTTTTTGTTTAAAGTACGAAATAAATGTGTGCAAATGTTCAAATTATTTTCCTGCATGATCCTATCAACATGCATGAGACAAGAAAACAAGATTTCAAACCAGTAGTTTTATAAATTTGATTAGTGGATAGGTTTCTGAACAAGTAGATTTTTTATTTGCATTACTTTGTGTTTTAAAAGGGGCTGAAAACAAAATTGATCAATATTAGCCTTGATATGTATTCACTTTATATTATAATAAAACAGTATCTTTTGAACATGAATCAACTGCTGATTCTGATGGAAAATATATACTGCCAATTAAACCAAAAAGAATTTATCTTACAGTAAACTGCATGGATACAGTTTTAAATAAAATCCAGTAACATTTTATTTTCTTTCACAAGATCACTTTCTGGTGACCCACTGATGATGTTCATTCTGATTTTTAAAACTTTACTCTCAATAGTTGTCTGGTCCAGATTTCCCTTGAATTAGTTTTTAATTTGTGGGTAATGGAGAATGTCCTCTCTGTAACAGCATTTGAATGTGGCATTGACATTATTTATTCCCGAGTCTCATCTACGAAGGCTCTGATTTAAAAATTAAGTCAGCAAGTTTCAAGTTTGTAAATAAATAAAGATTTATGCTTTTATGAATAATTTAGTTCAACTTTAACTTTATTAAAAATGTCTTGTAATTTATTTTAAATGATACATTTTATCAAAAACTTTAACATAATTTATGAGTATTGAATACTTCAAATAGTTTATGAAATACAAAATATGCATACCTGTTAAACATACAATGGAAAGTGGGACACTTGCCACTCACCTGCACACAGTTAAACTTAGATATCCAATCACTTTTTAACTTGTAATATTTCTTAGCCTGTGGTTTCTTTGGCTTAGGAGAAAATGAATGTTTTGACATGAATAAAATATAAGAGCTGTCCTTAAATATTCGTCTTCAAGCATTTTGGTTTCATTCAATACTTTTTTGTTGTTGTCAATATGTTTTTATTGTTCTTGTCATATTAGTTGCCATCCTTTACATGTAAGTATCTTGCAGGTGCCCTACTGCATTTTTCTGAGTAATTTACTTTTTCCCATTTGAAAGAGTAGCTTACGAAAAATTGTTTTTAGATCTATAAGTTTTCCTGGGGATATCTTTGTGAAATGCACTTAGGAAAGTGCTGTGAGTAAATTTAACATTCATAGAATGGGGCCCTGGGATCCAAATTCTTGAAGAATCTAATTATTTTGTGAGGTCTGATGTTCACTATATAGTTCTTTTACATAAACCCGATTACTAAGCTAAGCACAAGTAGTCCAAGTGACACTGAATCAAGGCTGAACATAACTGATAGTTGCCATTTCTGTAGAGCAAACCCAGACATGAACTTCTGACCATAGACCAGAAGTCTGTTGACCATCCATTAGCACAAGTTTATAATTGCCACTCCTCATAAACAACTTGAAGGATTGCCATGAAACGTTACTCATCTCATGGTCTAGTTTTTCCAAACTGAAAATGCTCCATTGTCTTCAATGGCCATATTTTGTTTAAAAATTGCTGCTGCAAGGGATTTTTATTGAAAAAATCATATTGTGTCTTGTTTGTCGTAAATGAAAATAGGGCTCTCCATTGTGGCCATTTTGCTAATTATATTCAATGAGAATTAATATTATGGGATTTTCACCATCTTGAAAATTTTGTTGTCTTTTCTGAAAAATGTAAGGTTCTCACCAAAACACTTCTTAAGATGTCAACTTGGTTGTAAATATAATGGGGCTGATCTGATAGCCATTATGACCATCACAGTGGCCATCCTGAAAGTCTTTGTATTTGCTACTCCTGAATGGATGGTCATATCAACATGGACATTTCACTGAAAGACTTGTAATGTTCAGTTGATCTTAATTGAAAATTAAGTACTAATCCAATGTTCAGTATGGCTGCCAAAAAGTGGCCATCTTGAAAATTTTCTTGTCACTATTTCTCCTGTACAAAGTGTACTATTGCCATGCGATTTTCACAGGAAGACTTCTTACAATGTCTAGTTTGTCCTCAATTTAAAAGGTGGCAGCATTGTGTGTGTGTGTGTGTGTGAAGAGAATTTTTAACGTAGCTTTAGCAGGTTTTCAGTCATATCACTACGATGTCTGCAGTGAGGCAGTTTATATTGTAAATGATCAAGCAAGGCAGCTGTTAGAACCATTTTAAGTCTTTGGTATGACTTGGCCAGGGATCGAACCCATGACCTCCCACTTCCACGGCAGACGCTTTAACCACTAGGTCACTGGAATGATTCACAAGTTAGATTGAGTAATGATGTTTGCAGCAAGACGTGTATCATGGCCAAATTTCACGGTATACATGATTTGCATCTAGAAGATCAAACAAAAATATCATCTAGTATACTTCTAACTTCTTCAATCGAGCATTCCATGTGAAAATCATTAAATAAGTCATTTTGTATAAGTCCATATAACATATAAATTATAATTCCAACAAATTTTAGACTTTATACTTCTCAAGTTGACATGAACTGGATATAAAAGCATCATTTCCCCATCTCTTCCAATGACATTTATCTACATTAGTCTGACATTCCAGTACCTCATCTGTCAGGTATTAATGTGTAAAGGACGAAAACAATCTGGGGAGTACTATAAAATGAAAACTAGTTAATGTGTGAGGGACGAAAATGATCTGGGGAATACTATAAAATGAAAACTAGTTAGAGCAATGATTATTTGCACACTTTCTTAAGAAGGCATAGTGGTTAGTGTGCCAGACAAGCGGCTCTTAGGCTGCAAGTTTGAATCTTAACATCTGATTGCCTTGGATCTGTTACCCTTAAGCATGACATTTATACTATCTTACCTTGGCAATGAATAAATTGGATCAAATTAACAACAACGGTCTCTTAACTTTAAAACTTCAAGAAGCTGTCCATTTAGTATGTACACAAAAAAAATCAGCCATTTTAGACCCAACCAGCCCTTGTTGCATGGTGTACTTTGTTTTTACCACCTGCCCCATGTGTACACATATTTTTGCTCAGTACCCTCATCCCCCACTTCATAGTTTAATAGTTTTAACAGCATGATCAACAGTTATGTCCTCAGCTGCTTGATCAGTTTTGTCATGTGCATTCTTCATGTGGATTGGACACTGGTTTGGGACGCATGATTCATGCCATATCCTGAGCACATTCAATCTCACTGCTTGGAAATGATGCTGAGTTGAAAGAAGAATTCCATCCACACTTTTGTACTTACATATCATACACACTGTGCCAGAAAACAGAAATATGGATGAGAAAAGGTCAGTGAGCAGTCTGTATGCTTGTACATATCAAGAGCTTCATTTGGTTTTAAATGCCAATAAGTTGACAGTGTTAGGGATCCCTGGTGACAGTCTGGTAGAAATTATAAATTTATGAATCAAATGATTTAATTTTATGCCTTTTTATATCCTTTATGCTTTCCATTTTTAAAATAGGTAGAGGGACACAAATAATAATAATAATAATAATAATAATAATAATAATAATAATAATAATATTAATATTAATGAGGACTTTGTATAGTGCTTAATCTTTAGAAGCTCTAAATGCTTTACAACATCTATAATGATATGACTACAAGAAAACCCCCAAAAGAAACAAAAAACACCATGAAATTAGAAAACATAAAAAAAAATGCTGAAAATATTTAAGGTAGGAAACATTATTATTAGGATGGGAATAAGTTATATGTTGCTTGCTTTTACTCATATATCTATAATGTGGTTGTGTTATAATTATATGAGTATGTATTACTTGCTCCCCCTCCCAACCACATAGATGAACAGCCCCTCACCAGAAACAAAAATATGAACAAAGATGAAAGTAAATAAACAAGAGTTTGGAAGACCTTGCTATGGCTACTATCTCCCATTTTTCATGCATTGTAAGGGAATGCTGTATTAATTGTATTCCCCAACCTTTCACCAATCTGGTGGTACTTACCCTGTACAAGTTACTTTTTTTAACAGTCATGACAGTTGCTTATTAGTCATTTGTCTTTTTATTCTTTAAATTAAGCATTCATCTGGGAAAAACTATTGACAACACCCACTTGCCTTCTAGAAATTAATAAATACAGAATGAATAACTTGTATAGTTTGAGATTTGCCCTCCCTCCCCTACCAATTCCATGCTGGCAAAAAATCCCATCATCATGATGAGCCGATGATAACATATCAATGTAAAGACATTTCAGATTTGTTCCGCATGCATGAAATAAGTACTTCACTGATCATTTAATCATTTACACAAAATTTCTGTTACTTGTATATTTACTACTTGGATCAAATTTGATGGCTAATCTTCAAGTGTTAGACAGTGAAACATGTTACAATCAATTCCTGCTGGTTTCTTATTGTTTGTTTAGTAAAATGGTAAAATCACAAATCAGAACTGTATCTGACATATCATATGCTGCAATAATGTCTTGCAGAAACCGCTAAGTCACATGTTTGTCAGGGTAAAAAAATATATTTCTAATTATCATGTAAATTCAAATATTAAATAGGGGTACGTGATAGAACTATATCTGCTATCAGTTGGTGTTTGAAGAGGAATGACTGTAAATCCCAATTGTTTTTCTTATTGTGAACCTTTCATTTTAATTCTAGGGTAATCAGACATGTTATCAGTGTGTTCATTTTAATTCTAGGGTAATCAGACATGTTATCAGTGTGTTCATTTTGATTATTGGGTAATCAGACATGTTATCAGTGTGTTCATTTTGATTATTGGGTAATCAGACATGTTATCAGTGTGTTCATTTTAATTCTAGGGTAATCAGACATGTTATCAGTGTTTTCATTTTAATTCTTGGGTACTCAGACATGTTATTAGTGTGTTCATTTTGATTAGTGGGTAATCAGACATGTTATCAGTGTGTTCATTTTGATTAGTGGGTAATCAGACATGTTATCAGTATGTTCAATTTGATTATTGGGTAATCAAACATGTTATCTGTGTGTTCATTTTGATTATTGGGTAATCAGACATGTTATCTGTGTGTTCATTTTAATTCTAGGGTAATCAGACATGTTATCAGTGTGTTCATTTTGATTATTGGGTAATCAGACATGTTATCAGTGTGTTCATTTTGATTATTGGGTAATCAGACATGTTATTAGTGTGTTCATTTTGATTATTGGGTAATCAGACATGTTATCAGTATGTTCATTTTGATTAGTGGGTAATCAGACATGTTATCAGTGTGTTCATTTTGATTATTGGGTAATCAGACATGTTATCAGTGTGTTCATTTTGATTATTGGGTAATCAGACATGTTATCAGTGTGTTCATTTTGATTATTGGGTAATCAGACATGTTATTAGTGTGTTCATTTTGATTATTGGGTAATCAGACATGTTATCAGTGTGTTCATTTTGATTTGTGGGTAATCAGACATGTTATCAGTGTGTTCATTTTGATTCTAGGGTAATCAGACATGTTATCAGTGTGTTCATTTTGATTATTGGGTAATCAGACATGTTATCAGTGTGTTCATTTTGATTATTGGGTAATCAGACATGTTATCAGTGTGTTCATTTTAATTCTAGGGTAATAAGACATGTTATCAGTGTGCTCATTTTGATTATTGGGTAATCAGACATGTTATCAGTGTGTTCATTTTGATTAGTGGGTAATCAGACATGTTATCAGTGTGTTCATTTTGATTATTGGGTAATCAGACATGTTATCAGTGTGTTCATTTTAATTCTAGGGTAATCAGACATGTTATAAGTGTTTTCATTTTAATTCTTGGGTACTCAGACATGTTATTAGTGTGTTCATTTTGATTAGTGGGTAATCAGACATGTTATCAGTGTGTTCATTTTGATTAGTGGGTAATCAGACATGTTATCAGTATGTTCAATTTGATTATTGGGTAATCAGACATGTTATCAGTGTGTTCATTTTGATTATTGGGTAATCAAACATGTTATCTGTGTGTTCATTTTGATTATTGGGTAATCAGACATGTTATCAGTGTGTTCATTTTGATTATTGGGTAATCAGACATGTTATCAGTATGTTCAATTTGATTATTGGGTAATCAGACATGTTATCAGTGTGTTCATTTTGATTATTGGGTAATCAGACATGTTATCAGTGTGTTCATTTTGATTATTGGGTAATCAGACATGTTATTAGTGTGTTCATTTTGATTATTGGGTAATCAGACATGTTATCAGTATGTTCATTTTGATTAGTGGGTAATCAGACATGTTATCAGTGTGTTCATTTTGATTATTGGGTAATCAGACATGTTATCAGTGTGTTCATTTTGATTATTGGGTAATCAGACATGTTATCAGTGTGTTCATTTTGATTATTGGGTAATCAGACATGTTATTAGTGTGTTCATTTTGATTATTGGGTAATCAGACATGTTATCAGTGTGTTCATTTTGATTTGTGGGTAATCAGACATGTTATCAGTGTGTTCATTTTGATTTGTGGGTAATCAGACATGTTATCAGTGTGTTCATTTTGATTATTGGGTAATCAGACATGTTATCAGTGTGTTCATTTTGATTATTGGGTAATCAGACATGTTATCAGTGTGTTCATTTTGATTAGTGGGTAATCAGACATGTTATCAGTGTGCTCATTTTGATTATTGGGTAATCAGACATGTTATCAGTGTGTTCATTTTGATTAGTGGGTAATCAGACATGTTATCAGTATGTTCATTTTGATTAGTGGGTAATCAGACATGTTATCAGTGTGTTCATTTTGATTATTGGGTAATCAGACATGTTATCAGTGTGTTCATTTTAATTCTAGGGTAATAAGACATGTTATCAGTGTGCTCATTTTGATTATTGGGTAATCAGACATGTTATCAGTGTGTTCATTTTGATTAGTGGGTAATCAGACATGTTATCAGTATGTTCATTTTGATTAGTGGGTAATCAGACATGTTATCAGTATGTTCATTTTGATTAGTGGGTAATCAGACATGTTATAAGTGTGTTCATTTTGATTAGTGGGTAATCAGACATGTTATCAGTGTATTCATTTTGATTATTGGGTAATCAGACATGTTATCAGTGTTCGTTTTGATTCTAGGGTAATCAGACATGTTGTCAGTGTGTTCATTTTAATTCTAGGGTAATCAGACATGTTATCAGTGTTTTCATTTTAATTCTTGGGTAATCAGACATGTTATTAGTGTGTTCATTTTAATTCTTGGGTAATCAGACATGTTATCAGTGTGTTCATTTTGATTATTGGGTAATCAGACATGTTATCAGTGTTCGTTTTGATTCTAGGGTAATCAGACATGTTGTCAGTGTGTTCATTTTAATTCTAGGGTAATCAGACATGTTATCAGTGTTTTCATTTTAATTCTTGGGTAATCAGACATGTTATTAGTGTGTTCATTTTGATTAGTGGGTAATCAGACATGTTATCAGTGTGTTCATTTTGATTAGTGGGTAATCAGACATGTTATCAGTGTGTTCATTTTGATTAGTGGGTAATCAGACATGTTATCAGTGTGTTCATTTTGATTAGTGGGTAATCAGACATGTTATCAGTGTGCTCATTTTAATTATTGCAGTAATGTAGATTCATTCAATTTTAAATCTATTAAATTTCTGTCTATTTGATTTTTGACCAAGCTGGACCATAAAACTAAACTAGAAAAAATACTAAAGCATACAATAGCAATTTCTGTCTATAACCAAAAGACAAACCAACTTATTGTAATCGTAAGAAACCACCACAACCAGCCAAAATCATTAGTGGGATAAAAAAAAATTAAAACATTTAAATAGACTTTTGATAATCTAGTCACTATATTCAGAATTCTAACCTATATTATGGTCATTCTTTCAAGAATAGATGACATACAGATTACATCACTGTGTACAATCACTTATAAATAAGTTTAACCCTGAATTTATGTCTGCCAATAAAATCTCAAACAAGATTTTTCAACCAACCTAAATGTCTTAAGATGATTTGGCTAAAAATTCCATCATTAAAAGACATTCACAAAAGGGTTGATTTAAATTTTGACAAAAGACCTTCAAAATTATATATTCTTGAATAAAGAAGGGCAGAATTTTCTGTAAGATCAACTTGTCCTCTTGTAGTTCAATAAACCAATTCTTCTTTGTTCTATTTAAGATACAAACCAATGCTTCCAGCTACATGTAACTGTGTAATAATTTCTCACTCAAGTTCAGCTCAGAAATTTCTAAATTTTTCTAATCTGGGATTCCTCTTAATATTCCAATTCCATTTTTCACATTTGGACATTTAGGATGGAGTATGAGCAATTTCATATAAAAAAGTTTGGAATCTGCCGACACGTAGGATGGTTTAAACTTGCTAGGCTCACTGGTAAGCTATGTTATATCAACTTATACCTGCATGAAATTGAAAGGAAATTATTTATTTTCTCACAAATGGCAAGTAATATAATCGTTATGTCTTTAATCTGCTGAGACTAGACGAAACTCAGCATAGATGAAACCACTTTCATGTAAAAGAATTTCTACAATATTTGAAAATGATGGTTCTAAGATTCTGTGTGCTTGTGCAACTAGTGATCAAAAAATCGCTAGTACCAGCCACATTTTCATCAACACGTCTTTCAGCGATTAAAGACATAAAGATTTTAATACTCAGAGTTTCTGAGAAAACAATTTTCATACTGATTTCATGCAAGAATAACTTGATATAACAACATTTAAGTTTTCTATCCCATCCACTAAACGGCTTTGCTTTAATGCCACCATGTTGGCTTCTCATGATGCTAGAATGGTTTTCATATCTTCCATTTAAAAAAAGGTATGGATATCGAACTGTCTGTGAAATAAAATGTCTACTAGACGAATCTAATATACACTCAAATGGTCCATTTTGAAAACTCCTAATATTCTGGTTAGAACTATATAATTTGAACTCATGATCTGTTCAGTTACAACTACATAATTGGTTCATGCATCAAGTTGTGGGGAAACATTTCCAGGAGAAGTGTCCAGCTCATTATCAATCTCACAGCTATCAATATCAATCTCAGAGCTATCATTATCAGTCTCAGAGCTATCAATATCAATCTCACAGCTATCACTATCAATCTCAGAGCTATCATTATCAATCTCACAGCTATCAATATCAATCTCACAGCTATCAATATCAATCTCAGAGCTATCAATATCAATCTCAGAGCTATCATTATCAATCTCACAGCTATCACTATCAATCTCAGAGCTATCAATATCAGTCTCAGAGCTATCATTATCAATCTCACAGCTATCATTAACAATCTCAGAGCTATCATTATCAATCTCACAACTATCAATATCAATCTCACAGCTATCAATATCAATCTCAGAGCTATCAATATCAATTTCACAGTTATCATTATCAATCTCAGAGCTATCAATCTCAGAGCTATCATTATCAATCTCAGAGCTATCATTATCAATCTCACAGCTATCATTAACAATCTCAGAGCTATCATTATCAATCTCACAGCTATCAATATCAATCTCACAGCTATCATTTTCAATCTCAGAGCTATCAATATCAATCTCACAGCTATCATTATCAATCTCAGAGCTATCAATCTCAGAGCTATCAATATCAATCTCAGAGCTATCATTATCAATCTCACAGCTATCATTAACAATCACAGAGCTACCATTATCAATCTCACAGCTATCATTAACAATCTCAGAGCTATCATTATCAGTCTCAGAGCTACCATTATCAATCTCACAGCTATCATTAACAATCTCACAGCTATCATTAACAATCACAGAGCTACCATTATCAATCTCAGAGCTATCATTAACAATCTCAGACCTATCATTATCAATCTCAGAGCTATCAATATCAATCTCAGAGCTATCAATATCAATCTCAGAGCTATCATTATCAATCTCGCAGCTATCATTAACAATCACAGAGCTACCATTATCAATCTCACAGCTATCATTAACAATCTCACAGCTATCATTATCAATCTCACAGCTATCATTAACAATCACAGAGCTACCATTATCAATCTCACAGCTATCATTAACAATCTCAGAGCTATCATTATCAATCTCACAGCTATCACTATCAATCTCAGAGCTATCAATATCAATCTCAGAGCTAGTGATGGGAATCGGTCAGAAATTCATAATCGATAATCGGTTCCCCTTAACCAACTGATCATCGATTTTAATCGGTTACTAAGAACAAATTTTAATTTTTGTTACAGTTGTATCTTTGATCAAGAGTTCAATAAGTTTATAAATGTACAGGAGTAATCTCTTTTAATGACATGTATACTTTAAAATGACAATAATATTACATCATGTATTACTTTTGTTCTACAACTTTGTTTAATGAACGCAACTTTTTACGGCTGATCATTTATATGTAACTGAAATACTGCTACAATCTCCTGAAATTCTTTTGTTTATATGTGATGTGTTTATACTTTAAAGTATTGAAGGACATGATTTTCTTGTTTGTCATTGTTTATAAATACTACAAAAGATGTTGCAATTTAACTGCAACAAATCAACAAAATCTGTTTAAATTTATTAACTCAACATTTAACAACTTGACCATGTAATAATGACTATATGTTCCTAATTATGAATCGTAAGGTTTTTTATTTGTAGTTGTGAAGAGATTAATAAATTTCAGGTCAACTTTAGTGGCTGAGAGTTTTACTAACCTTTGTGCTTTGCATACACCTAAAAAGTAGTCTCCCTTTACACACAATCGATTATGGTGTTTCACAATCGATTATCTTATTGGTTTGCTCAACCAACTGATGATCGATTATAATCGATAATCAGAACAACACTACTCAGAGCTATCAATATCAATCTCACAGCTATCAATATCAATCTCAGAGCTATCAATCTTAGAACTATCAATATCAATCTCAGAGCTATCAATATCAATCTCACAGCTATCATTATCAATCTCACAGCTATCAATATCAATCTCACAGCTATCAATATCAATCTCAGAGCTATCAATATAAATCCCAGAGCTATCAATCTCAGAGCTATCAATATCAATCTCAGAGCTATCATTATCAATCTCACAGCTATCATTAACAATCACAGAGCTACCATTATCAATCTCACAGCTATCAATATCAATCTCAGAGCTATCATTATCAATCTCAGAGCTATCAATATCAATCTCAGAGCTATCAATATCAATCTCACAGCTATCATTAACAATCTCAGAGCTATCATTATCAATCTCACAGCTATCAATATCAATCTCACAGCTATCAATATCAATCTCACAGCTATCAGAATCTAGTATCCTGATCTGTATCGGAGATTCTGGCAGATAAAACTTTAAAGTAATTTGTTATCAACTTATGATCTTTTATTGCCTTAAGCTTGCATGAATAGATTTCTGGTTATGTGCAGTCAAACAGCATGAATAATGCATGGAAAAGGATGTCCGACACAAGAAATCTTGGTGAACAAAACTAAAGCAGAAAACCTTAAATGGAAAAACAGACTCTTGCACTATGCTGATTTCAAATGGAGTTAATGATGGACAATTTTGTGTGACTAGCACACTCACACAGCCTTGCAGCATCTGTATGGACAAAACAATATATATGTCATCTGCTTGAAAAGGGTGGGGTGATGGTGGAAGAGGTGGGTGGGTGGCCTGTGGGGTTCAAAAGGCATAACCAATAGTAAACAATACCTTCAAGGGCATAAAATTGTCACAGATTTTACTACAGTTATGATAATGTATGTGCAACACCATGTCACAGGTGTCTTGACTGATCAAATCACAAAGAAAGCAACATTTTGCTTTAGCTTATTCTAAACAACATTTAATCCAGTGAAACAAATGACATGGAGTGATTAAAAATTATTACGCTACCATCTAACAATCATACTTATTTGAAGTTTTTGACAGCAACAATTTATATAGGAAAAGTAGATTTAACTTAATATGTAATAAAATTCACTTACCAGCTGAGGTTTATTACGATTCTGGAAGGTGAAGTCCAGTTGGATACCAGTAGGTCCAGTGGAGAGTGCAATTGGAAGAAGCTGATTTGATGGGATCACATGACCTGGAAGAAAATTTGTTCTATATGATTTTACTTTTATATCCTTTTGTTTTTCTCAGGTTCAAACAAAGATGTTTGAACTGTAAATCCAGCAGGGGAAGGACGAAGTTCCATGACAACTGTGTACATTACTGACCAATGTCCATACCCCAATTGTATCCTAAAGGAGCTGCAAGGTATAGTGGTTAGCATGTGTAACTTGCAAGTACAGGAGTTTGAATCCATAAGGCTGGGTCAGCTGTCTTGGTGTGCATGAACAAGGTAACTTACTCCATTTGCTTCAGCTGTAAATAACTTATTTGTGTTGATCAGCCATAAAAGACCAAACCAAACCAAACAAGTACATCTTAAAATATCAAGTCATAATTCTAACAGAACAGGAGTGGTTGCACACAATTACATATATATATGCATTACAAAATTATTGAAACATTTTACTTTTTTGTTGCATGTAAGTAATTTGCCTGAGTACTTACTATATCAGTCTTTCCATCTAGTTTGTTTCTCTTGTGTACAAACCCTTCTAGAAATCTGCATTTTGCTTTCATTCCATGTACATTTTTGCTAGTTTTGAATGAAATGAAAATGAATTTACCCAAAGCAGGTATTCAGCTTTTAAAAGTATTGAAGGGAGAGAAATAATGCTTTTCTATCTTGTCTTATTAGAAGTGTTGTTCACTAAAATAGCAAATAAATACAATCCAAAAGACAGCAGTGAACTTAAGATAAAATATAACTCAACTCCAATAAATGTCAAAATATTTTTTAGTATTTGTCAGCAAATATGATTATTTGCTTTTCATTCCAATAAATAATGTATAGGTACAACCACTGGTGGTGACGTAATCAAATCAATGGTGATAAGAAAAATGCCAGTACTTCAATGGGTGAAAAGATTTTCATCAGTGTAAACAATCAATGGTGATAAGAAAAATGCCAGTACTTCAAGGGGTGAAAAGATTTTCATCAGTGTAAACATTCAATGGTGATAAGAAAAATGCCAGTACTTCAAGGGGTGAAAAGATTTTCATCAGTGTAAACTATCAATGGTGATAAGAAAAATGACAGTACTTCAAGGAGTGAAAAGATTTTCATCAGTGTAAACTATCAATGGTGATAAGAAAAATGCCAGTACTTCAAGGGGTGAAAAGATTTTCATCAGTGTAAACTATCAATGGTGATAAGAAAAATGCCAGTACTTCAAGGGGTGAAAAGATTTTCATCAGTGTAAACAATCAATGGTGATAAGAAAAATGCCAATACTTCAAGGGGTGAAAAGATTTTCATCAGTGTAAACAATCAATGGTGATAAGAAAAATGCCAGTACTTCAAGGGGTGAAAAGATTTTCATCAGTGTAAACAATCAATGGTGATAAGAAAAATGCCAGTACTTCAAGGGGTGAAAAGATTTTCATCAGTGTAAACAATCAATGGTGATAAGAAAAATGCCAGTACTTCAGGGGTGAAAAGATTTTCATCAGTGTAAACAATCAATGGTGATAAGAAAAATGCCAGTACTTCAAGGGGTGAAAAGATTTTCATCAGTGTAAACAATCAGATAATGGATCATCAAACTTTTGACTGGAAATTTATCAACAGTTTGAAATAGTTCTCAAATCCAATACACAATATGCATTCGTAAGTTATTCCATTTTCATTTCTCATTCAGTGTTCTACATTTGCACTCAAATTATTTTCTCCACTGGTCATAGACCAGGCATGCTGATGGGATGGCCAGTTGTCCATCCATCCATTAACACCATTGCTGTCAATAATCCTCTTTAATATTTTCAATGATTACAATGGAACTCTAGTGTAGATGGTCATAAAGGTGTCATTGGAACATTCAATATGGCCACCACAGTGCCCTCTTAAAAATCTTATCACTCTTGAACAGCGGCTTTCCTGCAAAACTTATTATCTCATATTGGTCTTAGATAAAAATGGAGCCACTTGGACATGTCATAAAGTGTTCATATTAAAAATCTTGTTATTACTACTCCTAAATTGATTCATATTGACATGGGATTTTCACCACAATACTTTTAATTATGTCAAGTTGGTCCCAAATGAAAATGATACAACCCTGACACCCAACGACTGTTGGTGCAAGTTTGTTATCACTAATCCTCCAAAAATACTTTTAGGATTGACATTAAACTTCACACACAAATTCTAGTCAAAGTGGTTATAAATGTATTTGGTGTCACCCGGACATACATTATAGCCACCAGTGGTCATCTTGAAAGTTCTGTCTTGAACAGAAGGTCATTTTGATATGGAGTTTTCACTGCAAGACACAATATCCAGAGGGTCATAAATATTGATGTTGTACCACATGGCTGCTACAGTTGATGTTGTTATTGTAGTAGGATTTAATGACATTTTCAGCACAAGATAGACTATACATGTCGGCCTAAAGATGACATTGGGTAAATGTTTAAATTTCATTAATGGATTATTTGTTTTAAATTTATATTTTTAATTTTCACTTTATCTTTATTTTCTTTTTAGTTTGAAAGTTAGTGAAAGCATACCTTATCAAATTTTTTGAGAATGTCATGCTCACCCTGAAGATAATTGTGTGACTGTTTTGTCTTGAACCTCAATTTTTTTTAAACCTTGAAAAAACCTAACATCTCACAAATTTCAAAATAGAATTTCACTTCTAACCATGAGTGATAACATGATTGTCAAGTGTCCGAGTGGTCTAAAGCGCTCTATGTTACGGATCACTGCCATCTCATCTCTGTCTGCATGGGTTCGAGTCTCAGATTTGGCCAATGTGGGCATGCGAGAAAGCTGGCCAGTAGCTTCTCATGGATTGATGGTTCTTTCCTGGGGTTTTCCCAGGTTCTTCCTCCACCATTAATACTGGCCGCCATGTATAGCTTATTGTGTGCTAAAAAATGGCGTTAAACCCTAAAACAACAAATAAAAAACAATACATGCTTTATGTTTCTGAGGATATACAATACCAAACAAGCATGATGCTTTATGTTTCTGAGGATATACAATGCCAAACAAGCATAATGCTTTATGTTTCTGAGGATATACAATGCCAAACAAGCATGATGCTTTATGTTTCTGAGGATATATAATGCCAAACAAGCATAATGCTTTATGTTTCTGAGGATATACAATGCCAAACAAGTGTAATGCTTTATGTTTCTGAGGATATACAATGCCAAACAAGCATAATGCTTTATGTTTCTGAGGATATACAATGCCAAACAAGTGTAATGCTTTATGTTTCTGAGGATATACAATGCCAAACAAGTGTAATGCTTAAAGTTTCTGAGGATATACAATGCCAAACAAGTGTAATGCTTTGTTTCTGAGGATATACAATGCCAAACAAGTGTAATGCTTTATGTTTCTGAGGATATACAATGCCAAACAAGTGTAATGCTTTATGTTTCTGAGGATATACAATGCCAAACAAGTGTAATGCTTTATATTTCTGAGGATATACAATGCCAAACAAGTGTAATGCTTTATGTTTCTGAGGATATACAATGCCAAACAAGTGTAATGCTTTATGTTTCTGAGGATATACAATGCCAAACAAGTGTAATGCTTTATGTTTCTGAGGATATACAATGCCAAACAAGTGTAATGCTTTATGTTTCTGAGGATATACAATGCCAAACAAGTGTAATGCTTTATGTTTCTGAGGATATACAATGCCAAACAAGTGTAATGCTTTATGTTTCTGAGGATATACAATGCCAAACAAGCATGATGCTTTATGTTTCTGAGGATATACAATGCCAAACAAGCATGATGCCTTATGTTTCTGAGGATATACAATGCCAAACAAGCATAATGCTTTATGTTTCTGAGGATAAACAATGCCAAACAAGTGTAATGCTTTATGTTTCTGAGGATACACAATGCCAAACAAGTGTAATGCTTTATGTTTCTGAGGATATACAATGCCAAACAAGTGTAATGCTTTATGTTTCTGAGGATATACAATGCCAAACAAGTGTAATGCTTTATGTTTCTGAGGATATACAATACCAAACAAGCATAATGCTTTATGTTTCTGAGGATATACAATGCCAAACAAGTGTAATGCTTTATGTTTCTGAGGATATACAATGCCAAACAAGCATGATGCTTTATGTTTCTGAGGATATACAATGCCAAACAAGCATGATGCTTTATGTTTCTGAGGATATACAATGCCAAACAAGCATAATGCTTTATGTTTCTGAGGATATACAATGCCAAACAAGTGTAATGCTTTATGTTTCTGAGGATATACAATGCCAAACAAGTGTAATGCTTTATGTTTCTGAGGATATACAATGCCAAACAAGTGTAATGCTTAAAGTTTCTGAGGATATACAATGCCAAACAAGTGTAATGCTTTATGTTTCTGAGGATATACAATACCAAACACGTATAATGCTTAAAGTTTCTGAGGATATACAATGCCAAACAAGTGTAATGCTTTATGTTTCTGAGGATATACAATGCCAAACAAGTGTAATGCTTTATGTTTCTGAGGATATACAATGCCAAACAAGTGTAATGCTTTATGTTTCTGAGGATATACAATGCCAAACAAGTGTAATGCTTAAAGTTTCTGAGGATATACAATGCCAAACAAGTGTAATGCTTTATGTTTCTGAGGATATACAATGCCAAACAAGTGTAATGCTTTATGTTTCTGAGGATATACAATGCCAAACAAGTGTAATGCTTAAAGTTTCTGAGGATATACAATACCAAACAAGTGTAATGCTTTATATTTCTGAGGGTATACAATGCCAAACAAGTGTAATGCTTTATGTTTCTGAGGATATACAATGCCAAACAAGTGTAATGCTTTATGTTTCTGAGGATATACAATGCCAAACAAGTGTAATGCTTTATGTTTCTGAGGATATACAATGCCAAACAAGTGTAATGCTTTATGTTTCTGAGGATATACAATGCCAAACAAGTGTAATGCTTTATGTTTCTGAGGATATACAATGCCAAACAAGTATAATGCTTAAAGTTTCTGAGGATATACAATGCCAAACAAGTGTAATGCTTTATGTTTCTGAGGATATACAATGCCAAACAAGTGTAATGCTTTATGTTTCTGAGGATATACAATGCCAAACAAGTGTAATGCTTAAAGTTTCTGAGGATATACAATACCAAACAAGTGTAATGCTTTATATTTCTGAGGGTATACAATGCCAAACAAGTGTAATGCTTTATGTTTCTGAGGATATACAATGCCAAACAAGTATAATGCTTAAAGTTTCTGAGGATATACAATGCCAAACAAGTGTAATGCTTAAAGTTTCTGAGGATATACAATGCCAAACAAGTGTAATGCTTTATGTTTCTGAGGATATACAATACCAAACAAGAGTAATGCTTTATGTTTCTGAGGATATACAATGCCAAACAAGTGTAATGCTTAAAGTTTCTGAGGATATACAATGCCAAACAAGTGTAATGCTTTATGTTTCTGAGGATATACAATGCCAAACAAGTGTAATGCTTTATGTTTCTGAGGATATACAATACCAAACACGTATAATGCTTAAAGTTTCTGAGGATTTACAATGCCAAACAAGTGTAATGCTTTATGTTTCTGAGGATATACAATGCCAAACAAGTGTAATGCTTTATGTTTCTGAGGATATACAATGCCAAACAAGTGTAATGCTTTATGTTTCTGAGGATATACAATGCCAAACAAGTATAATGCTTAAAGTTTCTGAGGATATACAATGCCAAACAAGTGTAATGCTTTATGTTTCTGATGATATACAATGCCAAACAAGCATAATGCTTTATGTTTCTGAGGATATACAATACCAAACACGTATAATGCTTAAAGTTTCTGAGGATTTACAATGCCAAACAAGTGTAATGCTTTATGTTTCTGAAGATATACAATGCCAAACAATTATATATAATGCTTTATGTTTGGGAAGATATACAATGCCAAACAAGTACACCACTCCCTCGATAACTCGCGCACATTGGGGTCCAAAAACATCGACCGCACTATAAGTGAGGCACGAGTTATCAAGGGACCTATAATAACAAAAGGAACAATACAAAGGCAAAAGGGTGGGTGGGTGGGTGGCAGATTTTTTAGTTTTATACTCACTTCATAATCGTGCTGTGATTAACTGTGAATAAATATCTCTTCATAATGGTATAGTTTATTTTTTCCTCATAGAGTAACATTAATTTCAGGATAAATTAAGTTAATCGAAAACATTATTCCACGTGGTTTCCGTTCGTTCACAGGAGTCTGACGTTTTATCAATAAAGTACAGCGAAATCTCTGACAAAATGAATTCCCCTTATCGGTAATATTTTTTTAAAATATATGTTACCAATAAGGGGAATTCATGTTGTCAGAAATTCCTGTCAGACTCCTGAGTTTCAATTAACACATGTACCGATTCACACATTGTGTATTATGTCACTAATTTTTGTGCTGAATTGGATACATTCTTCTTTTATTGTTTGATCCAAATTAGACGTATTTGTTTAATACAAAAGATCGACTATCTTTTCGATAAGCAATGTCGATCGATCGATTCATATACAGTGTATATATTTGATTGTGGTAGAAGTAAAATGAAAAATTTGAAAAAATGTAAATTAGAACACGACAATACAAATGCTGGTTGTGATACGCTGGACAAATGACTAGACGTTTTGAAAACATCAGTTAATTTTGTGTGCTACTCCCTGATTTCGCTGCCATCAAGCAAAATCGTCACTTGCTTGATTCCATGCACAAGACATAAGTGATAAAGCAACACAAGCCTCTTTTAATGGAATATTTTAGTGCAACAAACACTTCGCCAAGTTTGTTGATCAAAACAAAGCCGGCTAGGTATTTAGGTTCTCACGGAAGTACTTACGGGTTTTGATGTGACAGCTGATTAACTCTTTTCATGTTTTCATAGAAAAGAATATGTTGCAATTAAAATTTTTACATTGAAACGGAAATAAAGGATTATTATGTGGTTTTCACACAGCAAGATGTTTAATTGTTGTTTATTTCGTTATCTGTTGCCCCATGTTAGCATTTTCCAGACGTTTTCATTGATCGCTATTTGACCAAACTGTTTATTTACAGCGTATTGATGATGGTGTATCAACTAATAAACCCGAACATAATATGTGATATCTTATTTAGAATTTGCAAATTTCACAATATGGAATCGATCTTTGTGGGCATTAATCACCTTTTTTATGATAAAACGAGAAATGTATAAAGGTTTAATTTACCAATTGTTATCGTAATTTTTTCACATTCAGCATATTTTGAAAGAATTTTAAAATATATTTTACCTTTGGAGAAAAATCGGGATCCACACCAGACACCATGTTATAAGCAGGGGCGCGAGTTATCAGGGCGCGAGTTATCGAGGGAGTGGTCAATAATGCTTTATAGTTGCCATTCTTACTGCCAATGTCTGCTATTGAAAATTTGCAGCTTTCTATGATTCATTGGTCACATAGCTAAACAATGATGGATTTATATCTGAATGCTTATAGCTGTTTCCTCGCTATTAGTTTGTATTCATCTGATAATCACATTAATTTGACTTTTTCAAATGAACTTGTCACTCTTTAAAGTAGATCATTTGGAGTTAACTAGTTATCTCTGTTTGGAAGCTTTTATATGCTAATAGACTAATATAATCTATTTTGTGGTTTGAACAGAAACAAGGAAATCCCAGTCAAAGAATTAAATTGTCTACCCATGAGATTATGTTGAGTGACAAGACAAATAATATAACCCCATGACTGGGATTTCCTTGTCTTGGTACAAGAACTGGCATAAATTATTTTTTGCACCATTTTTTTCAAACTAAATTAAAATAACCCTGCACCCTTGCAGAATCAAAACACAGTATTCATCAGATACTATTAATGCTTCTCACTCTATTTAAAGGTCATCAGGGTTTGTGCTCTTTTATGAAGTAAAAACGCATTGATCATCTCGAGCCAGCAGTTTTTGTTTATATTGTGCATTAAGATGAATATATTGATGGAAATGGGGTGACCAGTCTACCCTAAATAGAACATAGTTCTACACATCAGAAAAAGCAATATAATATCATCTGATATTACTGCATTATCACATTTAAGTGATATGAAACTGACAATATAAAATTATTATCTTTTATTGGGTTTTAACTTTTATCATTTCTAATTTGAAAAACATTTTATGACAGGCAATGGTACAATATTATGAAGTACACTATGTCTACTGGTTACAGTTATAATAAAGTGTGAAGTGACAGCAGGAAATTTCTAATACTTGCCTTTCTGTGAAATTTATATTTTCTTGTCTTGGAAATATCTGTGAAATTTGTCAGTGTTCAACAAGTTAGAAGAAGCCAGTTTGATATTCTGGTTTTTGTCGACTTTGCAGTAGCACTTGAGAGAGTTTGGTTTTGTGTGTGCCAGTGATGTGTATTGCTTGTGTGTTAGTAGCTCTTTCAAATAGCTCGACGTGTATGTGTGAGAGAAAAAATGTTTTGTATGGTGCTATCAAAATTGGAGAGACCTTAAGTTCCCTATGAGTGAATTTCTTTTTGGTTATATAGCTCTTGTTTTTATTGTTGGAATTTATAACAACTGTCAGCACAGCAGAAGACATCAAGGGTTTCTTTCTAGAAGTAGTTACTAGCATGTGGACACCATGACTAAGATGACCAGACTGAGATAGGAAAAGGTTAGCAAAACGGGTAGATTTCTGTCACACTGGTGAGAATTTGTTTCTAACAACTGGTGCAACCGTTGTTGGATTAATATATCAAGTCAATGTCCAACTTCATTTTATTCTTCAATCATCAATCATTAATGATTCCTGATTATATTTTTGGGGAAAATATAACCCAAGGAAATGAAATGCATACCTCAAGTAACACAGAACATATGTACCTTCATCCTGAAAAATCAAAGTTTTATTGTCAAACATTTATATAAGTATACCATCAAATTTACCAAAGATCTGTTTCATATCATAATCACACTACAGAGATCAAACTCTGCAATGATCACTTACCGCATGAAAATTCCTGTATTCTGCTTGAATTAACACCTGCTGCATGGAACAATTGATCTTTGAATTCATCTGCCTGAAATATTCAGGGAAAAAAACATATTTTAAGAAACACACCACATTTCCCACAGGTAAGCTGTAGATATATAAATTGGTACAATTCTGGACACTGCTACAAGTAAAATGCATGGCTCAAGGATGAGCCAAGAAAGGGAAGTACCAGACCAAAACAATTAAACTTTAAAATGTTCTACTTCATGGGCACATGTCTACTAGCTGAAATCGAATGTATTCATATTATCTACCAAATATCAAGTGAATGTATTCATATTATCTACCAAATATCAAGTGAATGTATTCATATTATCTACCAAATATCAAGTGAATGTATTCATATTATCTACCAAATATCAAGTGAATGTATTCATAGTATCTACCAAATATCAAGTGAATGTATTCATATTATCTACCAAATATCAAGTGAATGTATTCATATTATCTACCAAATATATGAAGTGAATGTGGATGATGGGGTTACTAAATACAAAATAATGAAGAAAAAACTAAAAGGAAAGAAACTATAAACCACAGAGTACACAGGAAAGAATGCAGACAGATGGGTCCATCAACCATCCAACTCCTTGATGCCCGTTTCTTAAGAACAAAACTATTTTAAGATATTTAAATATAAAAAATATTCCAAAAAATATCAAAAAAGATTTAAAAACAAAGGTAAATAATGCCACTTCATCTTTTTGAGGAAATGCAAAATTGTACAATCTGACATTTTGTAAAGTTCGTGCAATGATCAATTAGAAAGAATTGTAGTTATTGGCCATCCGTATCTTCCCAAATAATGTGAATGAATGAACATAAAGTCTTACAAGAACATAATTTATTACAAGCAATTATTCTCTCAATTTGATTTAAAGTGAAAATGTA
Organism: Unio pictorum; assembly: GCA_030141615.1. Classification (NCBI taxonomy): domain Eukaryota; kingdom Metazoa; phylum Mollusca; class Bivalvia; order Unionida; family Unionidae; genus Unio; species Unio pictorum. The sequence continues at coordinate 1,606,903 of JARLTB010000202.1, read as the reverse complement.
CATTTCATTTTATTACGGGTTTGACATAATGGTATGCTGAATGCATTTATGACTGTAAATTCATTGTAAAAATAAAACCCACTAATTTCATAAGAATAATAATAATAAGGACTTTTTGTAGCGTTTAATCTCTAGAAGCTCTATGTGATTTACAACATTAGAAAACAAATATAAAACTAATTTAAAAAAAAAAAAAACAAATATAAAACTAAAAAAAAAAAAAAAAAAAAAAAAACAATCCTGACAATATTTAAGGTAGGAAACATTATTATATCTTTAGGTTTGTCCTTGCAGTCTAAATAAAGTTTTAAGACCACTCTTGAAAGGAATCCATGTTTTTTGTGTCTAAGTTTAGTAGGCAATTCATTGTATATTGCTGAAACCTGGTATGCAAAAGAACGTTTTCCATATGACTTTGTTTTTAAAGTGGGAATAATGAGTACACATCGGTGAGGTCAGATAGTTATGTAGGACTGGAGTTAGTGAGTGAAACATAGCACATAGAACAAAGTTTGGGTTTGATTCTGGATCAAATGGATAGCCAGTGTAAAGAACAGACCAGCAGGAAGTTGGATGGTAGCATCAACTTCACTTGGGTGGCTAGATTTGTATATTTGGGTGTCATCAGTGTACAATTGGTGAGACACTGATGATGATCTATGACACTTGCGAGTGGTTGAGTGTATACAGTGAAGAGAACAGGTCTAAGAACAGAGATCAACTGGGCTGGAATGTACAATTGAAGAGAACAGGTCCAAGAACAGACCCCTGTGGAACACCAGAACAGACCCCGTGGAACACCACAACATAGATCAACTGGGATGGAGTGTATTCCATTTGTGGGCACAATTTGTGTCCTGTTGACTAAGTAGGACTTGAACCACAGTAAGGCTGTAACTTGAATGCTAAATACATGCTGGAGATGGTGAAGTAATATATCATGGTCTATTTTGTCAAATGCTGCAGAGGAATCAAGGAAGGCGAGTAATGTAATCTCTGCTATCAAGAGCAGAGACATTGTCATTAACTACTTTCAGAAGAGTAGTTTCAGTAATGTGGCAAGGGCAATATGCAGACTGTACATTGCTAAAAGACTGAATTCAAATGAGATACAAGTTGAGTTAGAAACAACTTTTAATAAGATGTTTTTATATGAATGGGAGATTAGAAACTGGGCGGTAGTTCTTTAAATCATTATGGTCAAGTGTTGGTTTCTTCAGCTGAGGCTTTACAATGGCAGTTTTGAAAAATGATGGGAATTCAATGGTATAACTGAAGTAAACTTAAAGCACATTGCAAATTGTTGCTTAAAGATCATGTCTGGTCCAATTTAATGGAAAGTTTGCTATAAAATACTGTTAATAATACCTTGTAAAAACATAATTGTTTATTTGGTTTAGTAAACATAATATGGTCTCCCATTTTGTTCATACTGTCTATTTCAGGTTATTTGAGGCAAATTGTCATTTTTTTTTACATTTTTAGAATTTAACTTTCAATTGGAACCATGGAGTCGTTATCCTACTAAGATGCTGTTAAAATGCCCAAACCAGCGTTAAATCAATCAGCCCATACCACAATCACCAAGTAAACAGTGACAGATTAAGTGGGTGTTTGGGGAAAGGTGTGTCAAATAAATACATTTCTTAGAATGTAGTATATATTTCAGATTGAAACATAAAGTCTGCCACTATAACCACTTATAGAAGTTAAAACCCCTGTGAGAACATGATAAATTAAATTATGAAGAATAATGATGGCTTCAAGGGTCTTAGTGATACTTATTTACATATGGTCATAGTAAAGAACAAAGCTCACATGATACTGCCATTCCCGGTCCTATTAATTAATGTAAACCTAATGCTCAAAATAATTTTTTAAAATATTTTGTTATACATACAATTTTCATTATTTTTTTATTCCCTAGTGAATTCATATTGACATTTATAACATTTTTGATAAAGATTGTGATTTTATTTCAGAAGCATTTTCAACTATCTTTTCGTAAAGTATTGGCTTGTGGAACTAAATCCATTTCCTGCATTAGAGTTGCCTCCCCTGACATAATAGTGCCATCAAAACTAGTAATTCTAAGCTTTGTGACTAATGTAATAAAACTTTGCTACTATTTTTTCAATAGTATAAATTTCAACTGCTATAAGAGAATAGACACTATGCCAAATGGACAGAACGATTCAAATTCCATGAAGCTAAAAATAAACCTTCCTACCGGCTGCATTGTCCCTCCTGCTACAATTACAGCTCTGGCCTCCTGTAGAACAGTGGCAAAATGGACAGCTGGATTCAGATGAAGAAATTTAATGCTGGACTTGCTAAAAAGACCTGAAGAAGAGACAGCAAAATAGTGTTATTGTTTAACAAATATAACTTTCTAAACAAGAAAACAAGCACTGTGGTTCCCCTACTGTGAGACCTTTTTCAGAAACAACATTTCCCAGATCAAAGATCACCATGCCTAAAACAAAACAAAATAGCATATCTTGTATTATTTGTTTCCCTTAAAGAGCTCATCAGATTCATAAGGCCAGCGTCTCACTGCAAAGGAGGTGGCTCTGTAAGAAAAGGTCACTGTGCAATGCATGAGAATTCATAAACAGTAACTGCAAATAATGAAGAGTTTGGGCAGCATTGAAAATTGAGTTCTCAAGTCTAAGAACGAAGATTTTAGAATCTAAACTAATTTTCTTGATTGTGTACTATAGTAGAAAAAGAACACAATTGGCCTGGACATTGTGAACTTGCATTTTTCAGAACATCTCTATTAAAATAGCAAGCAAAACTAAATTACTGTAGAAAAGCTTGCATATTTCAGAACATCTCTATCCAAACTAAATTACTGTAAAAAGCTTGCATATTCAATGTAAGAACATTTATGATATTGAACACCATATAGAGTCCTACCCATTTACATCGACATCGCTTATATCGAAAAGCCGCCTATGTCGATAAAACAGCAAAGTCCCAGTCCCTTGGTCTACTATTACTACCAAATTGTCATGCTTATGTCGACATCAAGATAAAAGATAAACGTACATGTCAACAGAAGCCCTTGGTCCCAGCTTGAACAAATCCTTTGTTTTCTAATCATTTATGTCGACAAGCTGCCAGTTCTGAACCATAGTTTGTTCAACAATTAGTTGATCTTGCCATCAGGCTTTAATGTAGCGGTCGGATTAAAATATCAACCACACCAAGCTTTTGAGGCCTATAAAGCTGGCCTCTCGCGGCAACTTAAAAGTAGTGAAATCTGATCAATTCTTTCATTTTCGAAAGAATGCACAGAGGTAACAATAGGATTTAAAAACTAGGAGTTCAAGAGTACCACCAGTAAACGTTGCACTCCCCTACCAGAAGCAAATTGGGCATACCTGAAATGGCTATATTTCCATAGAAACAGCGGTTGCCATAGTTTAATTTTCAAACATCTTTACAGCACTGACATGTAGCCCTTGTTTGTCCATTAGAGTGAGAGTGAATTGTCAGGTCAAGAAAAGGTCTTATTCCAAGCACAAAGTTAAGCTTCATCCATAGTGTTCCACATGAATAGTCAGTTCTAGCAACTTCTAGCACTCTGTTGAATTTCATTACAATCTTCGTCAATTTGACGTTTAACCTTCTTGTCAAAATTTGTAAACAGCATTTTGTTTAACTCTCAACATGTCTTGATTTTGAGGTCACAAGCACTAATTAGTTTGCTACACTTGGAAATGAAAACAATAATGAAGGCAAAAGTTGTTCATTTGATGTACTCTTCTAATACACAAGTACATCAATGGGTCATTCTACCTCTGAAATCAGTCATTGTAAATATCAGCACATTTTCTCACCACTCTGCAGCTAGTCAAGTCTTTGATCTTGCCGCCTATCTTGTACGTCATGTTCTTCAGATGTATTCTTATAATGACATGTAAATCTGTGGGTCTTTCAGCCACTGAATTTTCTGACTGTAAATATATATCACCACAGCTAAAATGATCAATTGATCAACACATTTTCCCACTCAACTGGTGGTCGAAGCAGGACAGAGGACTCCTGTACACGTGATTTTCTGAATCCCGGATATATAATATAAAATGCATCCAAATACATGTGATTACGCGTTTCCGAGACCTTTAAAAGTTATCGGTGAATAAAACAAGTTTATTTTGCTGTGAAAGTTTCGTTTTTAACTTTATTTACAGTTACAATGGCTACCAACAGCAGAAAATGCAATATAAATTTACAGTCTCTGGAAACTAAATATCTGACTTTTTAAAGTAAGTGAGGGCTGAACTTCTCGCAAAAAAGTTTTGTGAAATTTCTTCGCTTAAAAATAACACCCGTTCAGGAAGGATGAAAGCTGCTGAGTCTATAATGAAAGAGTACATTGAAGGTAACTGCTCCCCAAAGCGGAAGCAAAAGACTGCTACATTTAAAGACATGGAGGAAGCATCAAAATGGTTCAATCAAGCATTTGCGAAAAAAAACTTAGTGTGGAGAACTTCGCTGCAACAAGTGGTTGGTTCAGTAGCTTTAATGATCGTCATAACATTGGATACAAAAATATTTATGGAGAATACATGTACTGTTGACAGTTTTTCATTTCCCTGTGAATAGCCCTTATCCTTGGTAGCCTCAATAAGATGGGAACAGACTGACCAAAATCTAGGCCAATTTAGGTACATGTACATGAAGCATGTAAATGACAACTATCCAACCATGTGCTAATGCCAACATTGAATATCGTACTGTTTTTCGTATCAGGATGTGATCAATGCAATATTTTATTGTGGATTTTATTACACAAAGGTAACCAGAAGGTAATTTGTCAATATACAAGTGTATTTCACACTGATTTTGTCTTCATGTACTCAAAATTTCCATTGTTTTCTCAAAGTGTAAATGCTATTCACTGATGACAGTCACCCTTTGCTGACGAATTTTAACTTTTATCTTTTTTCAGACCCCCTTCCCCCCAACACTTATCTCGACATCTGCCTATGTCAACAATATTTCCTCGAGCCCGATGATGTCAACATAAACGGGTAGGACTGAATGTCACTAATTATAGTTTAAACTAAAGGTAAAATGGCATTCTTCCTGTATACATAGAAATCAAGAGATCTGGAAAACTAAGGCCTGTATTATATAATGATTCTCAACATTAGATAAAAATTTAGTAAAAACGTTTACTGTAATATGCAACAGTGACATAACTAAATTTCTTGTCTACTATACAAAGTTTTTAATCTATTTATTATGCAACTACTGATGTATTTTTCATTTGGTCATGTTGCTTTGTGGCATGGCTTGGTGTTATACCAAGCACGACTTTAACTTAATACATACATACATTGTTACAACCAACCTGTTTCTAGAGCTAGTCAAAATTCTATTCACAAATGGTCAAAATCCATATGGATTAGAATCAGAATACAAATACAAAATATACTGACAAGTTATTAATGTTCACTTTAACTAGTTTACCTGTGTAACTTTCACTGAATTATCGTGATCTGGAATACTGTAATGATCATAGTCAGGTGAGATTGCTGTAATACATTATTCACATATTCTTCTTTCAAAATTTGTAAAGTGGTGTTGATTTGTCTTTATATATCTGACATGTTTTGAAGTTTGAAAAGATCAATTTGCTCTAACATTTTCCATAACATCTACGATTAATACCATAAAGCATTGCAATTAACATCTGGTGTCATTTTATTTAAAAGTACAGACTGGTTCACTAACTAACTAGCTTATCAATGAAATGAACATGTGTGGCAAAGTTCACTTATGAAGAAACCCATGTTTTCTTTGAAATGGGTCATATAGAGTTGCTATCATTAGCAAAGAAGGAATGTACTCTTATGCTGTTATTTATATGAGTGGAATTAAAGAGATGATATTAAAATTAACAAAGACAATGTTTCATTGCTTTATTTTTATGTTTTTTTATTTTTATGTTATTACTGTATGAAAAAAGCGTAATCCACATACAGTACTGACTAGCATAATACATTATTTGGTGATGAAAAAAAACACAAAGTATAATGGTTGGTATGTATGCTAACAGCTCAAAATTAGAATTTATCTAATTAAATGACAAAAGATCAATTACCTTGCTTATTGATGACAATTCTGCCATCTTTGTCAGCATTGGTCAATGCCTGCAAGAAGCCCTCAATGTGCATAAGGGGAGAACTCATTATAACAGCTTCAAATTCTGGTGAGCCAGTATCAATCGGTTTATCTGATATAAAAGAAAAGGAAATAATACATGTATCCATAAAACACTGATGCTACCACTATTATCATGCAATGGAGGGGCAGTCAAACAAGGGATATAACTCTAAAATGCTATTGGAAAAATCTGAAAACTAAACTTGGATAGGTCTTCTTAATGCAAAGCCTCAGAGCAAAGTTGTTTTAAATTCATTAAGTCCTGAATTCAGAAGACATGAAGTGGAAAATAAATGACAAAGTTTTAAAGCCATAATACTGTATAATATTTCCAAACAAAAAACCAGTGGTAATTTACATTCGACGATGAGTCAATTTAAATTGTGTTGTCAAGCTTATTTCAAATGGTTTGTACTTTGTCACAGAAGAAATTTGTAAATAGGTCCAGAAGGTCTACTGGAGAGAAGGTTGTTGGAAGTGGTGTACATTTGTTTCTTGACATTAGTTTTGTTAGTTATCTCGAAGAGCTCTTTGCTGCTGGAACTCTCCGTGATCATAGTACTGTAGTGGGAAAATTTGGCTAAATGGACTGTTTGTGACGTTCTCCTCATCGGCTTCATAGATTTGTTAATGAATAGTGAGTCTGGTGGAAAGACAAAGCCCCTCTGCTTTATGGTGGTCTCCTTGAACAGTGTGAAGCTGGCCCCTAACACTTGAATTGATACTCAGCACTTGGTGGCTGGGCAATGTTTATCAAGCAATGAACGCAGGCAGTTGTCGAGTTGTTCTGCTGTAGGAGGTAAGCAAGTTGTTAGGTTTGCTTGGATGTCATGCATTAGTTTGGTTCTATTTATCATATGGAGGTTATAGTTGTTGTATGCAATTTTCTACATCTCACATGTATTGTCTTTTGGATACTTCTGCTCCAAAATAAGATTTTTCACTAATGTAAGCTTTGCCAATGTTCCCTTTCTGGAATCAATGCTCTACTGATTAATTTGACAAATTCACTATCTGTTCCATAATGCTGAGTTTTAGGATTTTAACTCCATTAATGTCACAGAATTTTTGCTTAGACTGGTATTTTGATCAAATAAATATTTTTTATTCTTAATTTCATTCTTAGATTCATATTATTAAACGTATCATAACCCATATAGGGCTACACTGCTTTGTAGCAGAGATCCTGCTTGGCTAAATTGTTTGAGAAAAGAAATGAAAATTTCACTATACTTTTAAATTGCCTGTATTTTAATTGTCATTCTGACATTGCTACATTTAATTTTAAAATACACATGTACCACTGAAATGGCCATCTGCCATATTGCCAGCATGTATATCAAACTTGTATAGAACACTTTTTTCGGGTTCAAAATCACTAACTGTTATCTCCATCAACACCAAATAACCTGACACATTTCATAACTTTAAAAATAAATTCCCTTCATCATCAGCCAGTATTTGCCAAACAAAATGCCTCAGTGAACCATACTGGGAATCAGCCCTTTTGGGTTTACTAGGTAGCACATATTATAAATGCACATTTGTAACGTACCTGATTCAGGACCCAATGTGCCAATCAAATTTAGTTTAACATCCATCCATGTCAAGACAAAGAACCCAGAAGTGTAAACAATTACTAGCAAAGATATATCATGACAAACACTAGAATACTTCTGTCAGTGTGATTTCACAACAGGCACTAGAATACTTCTGTCGGTGTGATTTCACAAGCACTAGAATACTTCTGTCAGTGTGATTTCACAACAAGCAGTAGAATACTTCTGTCAGTGTGATTTCACAACAAGCACTAGAACACTTCTGTCAGTGTGATTTCACAAGCACCAGAATACTTCTGTCAGTGTGATTTCACACGCACCAGAATACCTGTCAGTGTGATTTCACAAGCACCAGAATACTTCTGTCAGTGTGATTTCACAACAAGCACTTGAATACTTCTGTCAGTGTGATTTCACAACAAGCACCAGAATACTTCTGTCAGTGTGATTTCACAACAAGCACTAGAATACTTCTGTCAGTGTGATTTCACAAGCACCAGAATACTTCTGTCAGTGTGATTTCACAACAAGCACCAGAATACTTCTGTCAGTGTGATTTCACAACAAGCACCAGAATACTTCTGTCAGTGATTTCACAACAAGCACTAGAATACTTCTGTCAGTGTGATTTCACAACAAGCACCAGAATATTTCTGTCAGTGTGATTTCACAACAAGCACTAGAATACTTCTGTTAGTGTGATTTCACAACAAGCACTAGAATACTTCTGTCAGTGTGATTTCACAACAAGCACTTGAATACTTCTGTCAGTGATTTCACAACAAGCACTAGAACACTTCTGTCAGTGTGATTTCACAACAAGTACTAAAATACTTCTGTCGGTGTGATTTCACAACAATCACTAGAATACTTCTGTCAGTGTGATTTCACAACAAGCACTAGAATACTTCTGTCAGTGTGATTTCACAACAAGCACTAGAATACTTCTGTCAGTGTGATTTCACAACAAGCACTAGAATACTTCTGTTAGTGTGATTTCACAACAAGCACTTAGAATACTTCTGTCAGTGTGATTTCACAACAAGCACTAGAATACTTCTGCCAGTGATTTCACAACAAGCACCATAATACTTCTGTCAGTGATTTCACAACAAGCACCATAATACTTCTGTCAGTGTGATTTCACAACAAGCACTAGAATACTTCTGTCAGTGTGATTTCACAACAAGCACTAGAATACTTCTGTCAGTGTGATTTCACAACAAGCACTAGAATACTTCTGTCAGTGATTTCACAACAAGCACCAGAATACTTCTGTCAGTGATTTCACAACAAGCACTAGAATACTTCTGTCAGTGTGATTTCACAACAAGCACTAGAATACTTCTGTCAGTGTGATTTCACAACAAGCACTAGAATACTTCTGTCAGTGTGATTTCACAACAAGCACTAGAATACTTCTGTTAGTGTGATTTCACAACAAGCACTAGAATACTTCTGTTAGTGTGATTTCACAACAAGCAGTAGAATACTTCTGTCAGTGTGATTTCACAACAAGCAGTAGAATACTTCTGTCAGTGTGATTTCACAACAAGCACTAGAATACTTCTGTTAGTGTGATTTCACAACAAGCAGTAGAATACTTCTGTTAGTGTGATTTCACAACAAGCAGTAGAATACTTCTGTCAGTGTGATTTCACAACAAGCACTAGAATACTTCTGTTAGTGTGATTTCACAACAAGCACTAGAATACTTCTGTCAGTGTGATTTCACAACAAGCACTAGAATACTTCTGTTAGTGTGATTTCACAACAAGCAGTAGAATACTTCTGTCAGTGTGATTTCACAACAATCACTAGAATACTTCTGTCAGTGTGATTTCACAACAAGCACTAGAATACTTCTGTTAGTGTGATTTCACAACAAGCACCAGAATACTTCTGTCAGTGTGATTTCACAACAAGCACTTTAAGGGTGAACAGCTGCATTAAGAATATATTTTCTCATGCATCACTGGTCTCCTCTCAAGTCATCATATACTAAATCACAAATAATGTTAACACTGAAGTGTGCATACATGTGTCAAAAATTAACTTTTCAAAAAAACATCTTACCAGTACAAATTACCACAACTCAAAGCTATCAAAGACCATTTAAAAGCAGATAATCAATTTACCTGATGCTGTCTGACCAGAAGAGTTTTCCTTGGAACTAATTGACTTTAGGAAATTAGTTACAGCAGATCGGGCTGTTTCTTTTTTTTCTGGTTCTAAAATGTAAACAGAAATCAGGTCTATTATTATATGCAAATTTAAATATTTTCAGTTGGACTTTAAATTGAAAATGACTCTACCACTACTAAATTTGGTACAATTAAAGCAGCTAATAAATGTCAGAAATAAAGCAGCTAATAAATGTCAGAAATATCTGCTTAATCAGTTTACCTACTGTATTTCATTTAATTTCTAATATACTGTTTCATAAATAAAAAATCATATTTGCAGTTTTAAATATTGTAATTGAATAATTCATTATACACCGTAGTGTTTTGTTTATTTTGATAAGTGTCACTAGAATATATGAAAGACTTTTTGGATTAATTAAATGCTGTGTAATTGCCATAAAATACCCATAACTTCTTCATTTCTTCCAATCTTCAGTCTTGCTGACCATACCATATATAAAGTATTCCGTCGCTATAAGGCACCTCAAAAACAAGACATCTTCAATAAGGCAATCAATATTTTCCCAAAAGTTGGAGCAGTTATCAGTAAGGTGTCACAAAATATCATGTACTGATATTGTAAAGCTGGATTTTCAAAACCAGAAGTGTTATTCTAGACAGACACCACATACTCAAATGAACACATGATGTCTACAAAATATAACTGTTGCCCTTCCTGTTTATTTCACAAGAATCCAAATGCCCATTCTTCTTCTGCACTAGTAAAACTTTTTGAGATTTTTATTGTCCCTATCATCCTGACATATTGGATGCCATTTTTTTTTTATAAATAAAAAAATTGCAACAACTTGATCATCCATATAATTTGCATCACAAAATATACAGTCTAAAACATCTTAAAGTTAGTCTGGTTCCATGACCAATTTCACTGAATATAATATGAAATCCAGATCTGAATGAACACAGACAAGCCTGTGTCCCAAGTTTACTAAAATCATATTTGTGCTTTTATTTTCAAAGTCCATATTTGAAGGGTAATTTTCATGAGACTTGCATCAAAATCATAAGGATTGGTAGATCTACTATAAGGACAGCCATCATAAATGTTTACTTATGAAAAAAAACTCATCAGTGAAATAGGATGTTGGCCATATAAAGCAGATGGCTGCTGGGGGGAGGGTTGCTTGAGTGGGTGTAACACTAGTATTATTATATTTCAGTTTTACTTTTCCCATTGGTTTTAATGGCACTTTTTACACAAAACTCCCATAAACTGCATTGAGTACTGGATTAACAATGGCAAAGGAATACAACTGCATGCTATTCTTTAAATGTTCCTTATGGAATATAAATATTCAATCAACCCATACCTGAAGATCTGACTTCATTTTGATATCTTTCTGTGAAACCATGAAGCTGTGAAAGAAAACAGAATTCATAACTATGTTTAAGTTAGAAAACATTTAGCAAATGTAACTCTTAGAGTCTGAAAATTAATTATACAATAATAGGCAAGAAAATATATGATAAACATTTTAAAAGTAAATAAAAGATTAAGTAAAATGTGTGATGACATGATATACTTAATAGAACTTAAATAGTTCATCATTATGCCGATATTTTATGTATTTTCATTAGAGTCCATCATTGCAGGAGTGAACTGCTGTCATTTCAAGTTGAACATCTCAAGATTACAATTTTCACTTGTATTTCGTCTAGAAATTATTAATTAAAATATTCTTTATTTGATCCTGAATAAAACCTATCTCATTTTTTCCATTTAATTCATCTGATTTAAAACCTGAATACATGATCTATGGGGAAACAATTTATGACACTTTATGTAGTGTATTCCACAAGGTAGACACCAACTGAAAAACTTTAGATTTACTTCTGCAAACAGAAAATACTCTAATTAATTATTTACTAGACTGTTTTGTGTCACTAAAAAACTTTAGATTTACTTCTGCAAATAGAAAATACTCTAATTAATTATTTACTAGACTGTTTTGTGTCACTAAAAAAGCACAAGTGCTAGGTTAAAACCCACCTTTCTAGAAATCTGGCTTCCTTTGCAGAATCTCAGAACCTTGAACAAATTTATGTTATCCAGCTGTGACCGAAACAGGAAATCATTGATTGTGCATAATGAGGCAACTGCAAGAAAATATTAATATGTAGGATGACAATAAACGGGCTATAGATGAAGCCAATATGTTGCACTCACAAATTTATATACAAGCTTTACTTTCTTCTCTTTTAAAGTAAAATACAGTTAACTGTGGCAGTCATATATGGTTTTAGAATGACACCATCTTCATTCAGAGCCAACTAGATATTATGTGTCATCTGGTGAAACCCCAATTAATTAACTTTACATTTACAATGAGTAGGAATGACAAAATCTTCAAGATGGCTGCCATGGTTGCCATGTTGTCAGCATTTTTATTTAATACAATGTAAACATCACAACAAAAAAATCCAATGTCATTTTCCGTTTTGGATGAACAACCATAATAGCAGCTGTGATATCCTCATTGTTTATTACATTGGCACGAGTTTTAATTCAGGTCAAACTAGATACCATAAGAAGTCATCCAGTGAAAATCCCATGTTGATATGATATTTTTAAGGAGTAGTAGCAATAACTAGATTTTAAAGATGGCCACTGTGATGGAATTGAAAGTCAAATCACACCATCTTCATTTAAGACCACCTAGACCTCATTATAAGTCTTACAGTGAAAACCAACATGGGGTAGCAAAACTATTTTCAAGATGGCCATTGTGGTGTCTAGAATGGCTATTTATGCTGAAACATTTTTATTTAAAACCCACAAAACATCATAAGAAGTCAACTGGCAAAAATCCAATGTCAACATAACTTTCTATTCAAGAGAAGTGGTTGCAAAATTTTCAAGTTGGCTGCCATATTGGACATTAGATCGGCCATTTAGGGCTAACCAGACATGATTAATTCAGGAGAAGTAGTAACTATTAGGGTTAACATACTGCTTAAAACAAAATTTCAGGTCTTATCCAGGAATCAAATCAAAAACATTTGGCTTAGAAAACATGTATCTTTAAAACCCAAGCAGTTTTTATTTGGACTCTTGTTTAATATCTGAATTAGACACAGATCAAAATCAAGTACAATTACTGAAATTCATATAAATTCCATGTATAATGTTTTAATTTACAGAATAAAATAGTTAACTTTACTCTGCTTAAGTGCATCTATTGGTGCAAAGACTGACTTAAGGAGAACCTTTATGTATGTTATAAACAAAAACCCTTAACAAATTACCACTAAAAAAGAAAGAACTGATTTATTTAAACTTCTACTTGTGTCTCATTTGTGCCTGAACATAGCATACTATGAGTGTGGACTGTATACTGAATGCAGTCATTGTCAAGGACACCCTGTGCATGGGATTCTACATTGAAAATAGCCTCCATATGAACCGATGTAAATGAATTTATGTATATGACTTGGGCTGGTTTATTTTCTTTCTTATAGCTATAACGATCATATATCAGAAGAGATTACTGGACAGTCTATTGTCCATCTGTTGTCTATTGTCCATCTGTTATCTATTGTCCATATGTTGTCTATTGTCAATCTGTTGTCTATTGTCCATCTGTTGTCTATTGTAAATATGTTGTCTATTGTCCATCTGTTGTCTATTGTAAATATGTTGTCTATTGTCCATCTGTTGTCTATTGTCCATCTGTTGCCTATTGTCCATCTGTTGTCTAATATCCATCTGTTGTCTATTGTCCATCTGTTGTCTATTGTCCATCTGTTGCCTATTGTCCATCTGTTGTCTATTGTCCATCTGTTGCCTATTGTCCATCTGTTGTCTAATATTCATCTGTTGCCTATTGTCCATCTGTTGTCTATTGTCCATCTGTTGTCTATTGTCCATCTGTTGTCTAATATCCATCTGTTGCCTATTGTCCATCTGTTGTCTAATATTCATCTGTTGCCTATTGTCCATCTGTTGTCTAATATAAATCTGTTGCCTATTGTCCATCTGTTGTCTATTGTCAATTTGTCGTCTATCCACCTGTTGTCTATTGTCCATCTGTTGTCTATTGTCAATATGTTGTCTATTGTCCATCTGCTGTCTAATATCCATCTGTTGCCTATTGTCCATCTGTTGTCTAATATCCATATGTTGCCTATTGTCCATCTGTTGTCTAATATCCATCTAATAGCAAATGCTTGTTTTCACTACTCCTTGTAAACTACCTGGAAAATTGCCAATAGACTTTATGAACATGTTCATGTCTAGGTCCTGTTGTCCAAAATGAAAATGGTGCTGTTCAGACATCCAAAATGGTCAAATGCATCAGTAATCTTAAAAAAAATTTAAAATAGGTTTGTTCCCAGCTGGGAAAATTCTTTTAATTTACATGTATTGCTCAAATTCAGTAAGTAAACAGGAATTTTCAACTGCCACTTCATCACAGAAAAAGATGTAATTGGGTCGTAAATGAATATATCGTTTGTTAAATTTACTGGATCCTTACCAAAATTTTCAGCCACTACTTGATCATATAAAAAATGTGATTGAGTCATAACTGAACAGATCATAAAAGTTACTGAGTCCTAAACATAATTTTCAGAGGGTGCAGAGAAAATAATGCTTTCTTCAAAGTTCTTATTTTGATGTTAAAAGTTAATCCCATCTTAAGTAAATCTATGCTATACTGATCCCCACATAAGAGTGCATCCTTGATTGATCCCAGATTACAGGAATTGTGCTAGGTTGATCCCAGATTAGTGGAATTAATCTAGGTTGATCCCAGATTAGTTGAATTGAGCTAGGCTGATCCCAGCATGAAGAAAATATTCTGATTTTGTTTTCTATTTAAAGCTGTATGTACCGCTCCAGTGGCCTAGTGGTTAGAGTATCTGCCACAAAAACAGGAGGTTGTGGGTTTGATCCACGGCCGAGTCATACCAATGACTTACAAAAAAAGGTACTAACAGCTGCCTTGCTTGGCGCTTAGCATTAAGAGGTTCGTGTTAGGACTGGTCGGCCTGGTGTCAGGATAATGTGACTGGGTGGTACATCATGCTACATGTCTGCAGTATGTTGCCCAACTGCTAGACATCACTATAAACTGCCTCACTGCAGACATCGTAGCAATATCACTGAAAAATTGTTAAAGCTACGTACAAAAATCCTAATCACACATAAAACTGTATGAGAACTTTATTAAACAGGAATGGCATTTATGTTTCTAGCACTGCATGTGAGTATCTAAATGGGGAAAATACACCATAGCCCAAGGCAACCGCATGAGAAAATACTGAAACAAAAGCAACAATAACCCAAAGGCACACAAAACCATGGAGGCACCAATGGGCAGTATTTGGGGATGGTGACGGGCCAGCACAAATCCATAAAATATAGTTGGATGCCAAAAGACTCCAAACTATTGTCTGCACATCTGAAAGCCAAAAAAGAGACTGATCATGTAATACTCTATATATTTGTGTGATAGACCATCCACTTTGGTTGGCACTTTGAATTCAACTCCTAATGCTAATATTCTGAAGAGATCATGTGTGATCCTCCAACATACCCCATTTAGACAACAAGTTAATGGATAAAATAATAGCTTCTTGCATGCATACTATGTGTGATCCTCCAACAAACCCCATTTAGACAGCAAGCTAACAGATTAATAATTGTTTGTTGTTAATGTTCGGTTTAACACCATTTGTCAGCACAAGACTATACATGATGGCCAGTATTAATGGTGGAGGAAGAACCCAGGAAAACCCAGAAAGAACCACCGACCCATGAGAAGCTACTGGCAAGCTTTCTCACATACCCACATTGGCCGAATCTGAGACTTGAACCCATGCAGACAGTGGTGAGATGGTAGTGAACCTTAGACCACTTGGTCACTTGGGGCCTCAATAGCTTCTTACATGTACACCATATGTGATCCTTCAACAAACTCCATTTAGACAGCAAGTTAATGGATTAATAATATCTTCTTGCATGAATTTTTGTTACCTCCCAGTTTCAAGGTACATGTACAACACCCCTCTATAAGTGTTAGCTTACAAATATATTTCTACAACACATCTACCTGCCACACCAGCAATACCTCCCTGAATGGACATTACCATGAAGAAGCGCTTTTTAAAACTGTCAAGATGTACCTAAAATAAATCAAGATCATCAAGTTGTGCATTAACTAAATTTATGTAATTAATATTCCAGTTTGTATTAAACCATCAAATATGAATTCTTTGTGTTTGTCTTTAACTTATTGTGTGCACAATCTTTTCTAAATCCAGTGCAAAAATAGCCCACTGATGTTTGCTCAATCAACTGCAAACAAACCCCACTGATGTTTGCTCAATCAATTGCAAAGATAGCCCACTGATGTTTGCTCAATCCACCACGAAAATAGCCCACTGATGTTTGCTCAATCCATAACAAAATAGCCCACTGTCTGCTCAATCAACAACCATATACACATGTGAACCATAGAAAATGCTATGGTTAAAATACATTATTACCAGAACTGATAACTAATTACCTCCTTAATTGAATTACTGCAATTAATCACAGTTAAATACCCTGTGGAAGGTTGTTGTCAATGTCAGCTGCAGCTTTGTTCATAATGGGATCAGCACAATTTTGTATGGCAACTAGATCATGAGATGAATGTATGTGTAAAGTTTTATGGCAATTGTCCAAGTAGTTAAGTAGGAGTAACAACAGCAAACTTGTGCTGATGAATGAATAGATGACAGACAAGAGAGCACCTATAAGCCACATTAGTTTTTTAATGTTGTGGTTCAATTAGATCTTTTTGCCAGGAGAGTATACTAATTTCAGTGTGAAATTTAGAAAAAGCCCAAGTGAGTCAGCGATCATTTACATAATATGTTAAAGTCACCTACAAGCTAGATGAAACAGTAATTGTCAAGGCAATATGGGTTGAAAGACTTTGATCACAGAATGATCATCATCAAGGCTACATAAAAGTGTGGTCAAAAAGTATAAAAAAAGATAATACTTCTAATATTTATCTTTTTTTAAAGTAAAAACTGCACTATTTGATAATAGATGGATATCATTTTGTACAACTTTAAGGACGTTAATATAAAGATTGTCTCTATCATAAAATCTAAATTGATAAAATACTTCATGTGAAAAAGTTCTTGCCACATTCTTGTGTCTTAGAACAAAAGTGTTTATATTTCATAGCAGAGCAAACTTTCTCTCTGCACAAAATTGGTGTTTTAACATTTCCTGTCTCATGCTATAACAACATAAAAGGTCTACATCCCCTTGATGCTCATGGTGATCAATGTTGACTAAAGGTTATCTTGGAATTAAAAGTCAGGAGAGAATAGAAATGCAATTAATTGTGTGTGGATAATCCAGACCATTCTTAGGTTGTATTTTATTTAATGAGTGCTTGGGACTGAAAAAGCATCTTTCATCCAGACACAAATGTAAAAGATCCTAATGCCAGAATGCTTGCAGTCAGATTGGATTTTAAAAAATTGTAGTTTTCAAGATAAAAAATAATGTTAAAAAGGTTGATGGACACACAAGACATTGATATTGACAGATGCAGGGATATATCTTGCAGTCAAGTGAGCTGCAAATTAATGAATCGTTTCCATGAGAAAAACGAAACCAAAAGATCGGTCTTAAAATACTTTTTCTTAACAAACTTTAACTTTCTCTGTAATTTGACTTCGTTTATCATTGCATCTATAGGTACAAAAGCAAAGAATCACTACTCCTTCTGGTAATGAAACGCTACTCAATTTGGTAATGAATCACTACTCCTTCTGGTAATGAAACGCTACTCAATTTGGTAATGAAACACTACTCCTTCTGGTAATGAAACGCTACTCAATTTGGTAATGAAACACTACTCCATATGGTAATGAAACACTACTCCATCTGGTAATGAATCACTACTCCTTCTGGTAATGAAACACTACTCCATATGGTAATGAAACACTACTCCATCTGGTAATGAAACACTACTCAATTTGGTAATGAAACGCTACACAATTTGGTAATGAAACGTTACTCAATTTGGTAATGAAGCACTACTACATCTGGTAATGAAACACTACTCCATCTGGTAAAGAAACACTACTCCATCTGGTACTGAAACACTACTCCATATGGAAATGAAACACTACTATATCTGGTAATGAAACACTACTCCATCTGGTAATGAAACACTACTCCGTATGGTAATGAAACACTACTCCATACGGTAATGAAACACTACTCCACATGTTAATGAAACACTACTCTATACGGTAATGAAACACTACTCAATATGGTAATGAAACACTACTCCATATGGTAATGAAGCACTACTCCATCTGGTAATGAAGCACTACTCCATCTGGTAATGAAACACTACTCTATCTGGGAAAGAAACACTACTCCATACGGTAATGAAACACTACTCCATCTGGTAATGAAACACTACTCCATCTGGTAATGAAGCACTACTCCATCCATATGTTCCATCCAATTTTATCCCTTTCAAGGAATTTTAAAGATTGTAGGAATCAAAGTACATGTTTATGTTTACTCACCTGGACTGGATATGGTTTGCTTATCAGCTGGAATACCAATGTTTACTTATAGGACTGGATATGGTTTGCTTATCAGCTGAAATACCAATCTTTACTTACATGGACTGGATATGGTTTGCTTATCAGCTGGAATACCAATCTTTACTTACCTGGACTGGATATGGTTTGCTTATCAGCTAGAATACCAATCTTTACTTACCTGGACTGGATATGGTTTGCTTATCAGCTGGAATACCAATCTTTACTCACCTGGACTGGATATGGTTTGCTTATCAGCTGGAATACCAATCTTGCCTGTAAAATTATAAATGAATTTAAAAGGTATTCATGAAGTACAAAAGTTCCATCCAATGATTTGGTAAGAGCTGTTACATTTAAACAAGGGAGGCAGTTTGATTTAACAAAATTCATATTACAATGATAAGAAAATTTTAAACTGGATCTATGGGTGAAAAGTACCATCCTTGGATCCCCTGTATGTTTTAATGGAACAGCCCTTAGAACAATAGATATTGTTAAAATTTAAATTTGAGCTATAATTTAAAACAAATTGGTGGCATGTGATGCAGGTTACTCTGTTAATTTCAAAACTTTTGTTCGTTACAGGTGTCACATTTCCACTTCAGTAAAGTGAGAAGTATTCAAACAAAATGTATATTTCCACTATACGATTGTTTTGACCTTTAAACCCCACCAATGTTCATTCAATGTAAAAGAAACCTAATCTTATTTTAAGAATGAAAATGGAAACTGGCATAGACTATAAGCTATATGTACAACCAGATCTTCATTTAACAACTGTAGTCTATGCTTTACAAAAAGGTCTCCATTTAACAACTGTAGTCTATGCTTTACAACCAGGTCTTCATTTAACAACTGTAGTCTATGCTTTACAACCAGATCTTCATTTAGCAACTGTAGTCTATGCTCTACAACCAGGTCTTCATTTAACAACTGTAGTCTATGCTTTACAACCAGGTCTTCATTTAGCAACTGTAGTCTATGCTTTACAACCAGGTCTTCATTTAACAACTGTAGTCTATGCTTTACAACCAGGTCTTCATTTAACAACTGTAGTCTATGTTTTACAAAAAGGTCTCCATTTAACAACTGTAGTCTATGCTTTACAACCAGGTCTTCATTTAGCAACTGTAGTCTATGCTTTACAACCAGGTCTTCATTTAGCAACTGTAGTCTATGCTTTACAACCAGGTCTTCATTTAACAACTGTAGTCTATGCTTTACAACCAGGTCTTCATTTAACAACTGTAGTCTATGCTTTACAACCGGGTCTTCATTTAGCAACTGTAGTCTATGCTTTACAACCAGGTCTTCATTTAACAACTGTAGTCTATGCTTTACAACCAGGTCTTCATTTAACAACTGTAGTCTATGCTTTACAACCAGGTCTTCATTTAACAACTGTAGTCTATGCTTTACAACCAGGTCTTCATTTAACAACTGTAGTCTATGCTTTACAACCAGGTCTTCATTTAACAACTGTAGTCTATGCTTTACAACCAGGTCTTCATTTAACAACTGTAGTCTATGTTTTACAAAAAGGTCTCCATTTAACAACTGTAGTCTATGCTTTACAACCAGGTCTTCATTTAGCAACTGTAGTCTATGCTTTACAACCAGGTCTTCATTTAGCAACTGTAGTCTATGCTTTACAACCAGGTCTTCATTTAACAACTGTAGTCTATGCTCTACAACCGGGTCTTCATTTAACAACTGTAGTCTATGCTTTAAAACCGGGTCTTCATTTAGCAACTGTAGTCTATGCTTTACAACCAGGTCTTCATTTAACAACTGTAGTCTATGCTTTACAACCAGGTCTTCATTTAACAACTGTAGTCTATGCTTTACAACCAGGTCTTCATTTAACAACTGTAGTCAATGCTTTACAACCAGGTCTTCATTTAACAACTGTAGTCTATGCTTTACAACCAGGTCTTCATTTAACAACTGTAGTCTATGCTTTACAAAAAGGTCTCCATTTAACAACTGTAGTCTATGCTTTACAACCAGGTCTTCATTTAGCAACTGTAGTCTATGCTTTACAACCGGGTCTTCATTTAACAACTGTAGTCTATGTTTTACAAAAAGGTCTCCATTTAACAACTGTAGTCTATGCTTTACAACCAGGTCTTCATTTAACAACTGCAGTCTATGTTTTACAAAAAGGTCTCCATTTAACAACTGTAGTCTATGCTTTACAACCGGGTCTTCATTTAACAACTGTAGTCTATGTTTTACAAAAAGGTCTCCATTTAACAACTGTAGTCTATGCTTTACAACCGGGTCTTCATTTAACAACTGTAGTCTATGCTTTACAACCGGGTTTTCATTTAACAACTGTAGTCTATGCTTTACAACCAGGTCTTCATTTAACAACTGTAGTCCATGTTTTACAAAAAGGTCTCCATTTAACAACTGTAGTCTATGCTTTACAAAAAGGTCTCCATTTAACAACTGTAGTCTATGCTTTACAACCAGGTCTTCATTTAGCAACTGTAGTCTATGCTTTACAACCGGGTCTTCATTTAACAACTGTAGTCTATGTTTTACAAAAAGGTCTCCATTTAACAACTGTAGTCTATGCTTTACAACCAGGTCTTCATTTAACAACTGTAGTCTATGTTTTACAAAAAGGTCTCCATTTAACAACTGTAGTCTATGCTTTACAACCGGGTCTTCATTTAACAACTGTAGTCTATGTTTTACAAAAAGGTCTCCATTTAACAACTGTAGTCTATGCTTTACAACCGGGTCTTCATTTAACAACTGTAGTCTATGCTTTACAACCGGGTTTTCATTTAACAACTGTAGTCTATGCTT
The DNA here is from genome assembly GCA_030141615.1 of Unio pictorum. Classification (NCBI taxonomy): domain Eukaryota; kingdom Metazoa; phylum Mollusca; class Bivalvia; order Unionida; family Unionidae; genus Unio; species Unio pictorum. Next base: position 1,585,563 of record JARLTB010000202.1, on the reverse strand, counting down.
TACAACCAGGTCTTCATTTAACAACTGTAGTCCATGTTTTACAAAAAGGTCTCCATTTAACAACTGTAGTCTATGCTTTACAACCAGGTCTTCATTTAGCAACTGTAGTCTATGCTTTACAACCAGGTCTTCATTTAGCAACTGTAGTCTATGCTTTACAACCAGGTCTTCATTTAACAACTGTAGTCTATGCTTTACAACCAGGTCTTCATTTAACAACTGTAGTCTATGCTTTACAACCAGGTCTTCATTTAACAACTGTAGTCTATGCTTTACAACCAGGTCTTCATTTAACAACTGTAGTCTATGCTTTACAACCAGGTCTTCATTTAACAACTGTAGTCTATGCTTTACAACCAGGTCCTCATTTAGCAACTGTAGTCTATGCTTTACAACCAGGTCTTCATTTAACAACTGTAGTCTATGCTTTACAACCAGGTCTTCATTTAGCAACTGTAGTCTATGCTTTACAACCAGGTCTTCATTTAGCATCTGTAGTCTATGCTTTACAACCAGGTCTTCATTTAACAACTGTAGTCTATGCTTTACAACCAGGTCTTCATTTAACAACTGTAGTCTATGTTTTACAACCACGTCTTCATTTAACAACTGTAGTCTATGCTTTACAACCAGGTCTTCATTTAGCAACTGTAGTCTATGCTTTACAACCAGGTCTTCATTTAGCAACTGTAGTCTATGTTTTACAACCAGGTCTTCATTTAACAACTGTAGTCTATGCTTTACAACCAGGTCTTCATTTAACAACTGTAGTCTATGCTTTACAACCAGGTCTTCATTTAACAACTGTAGTCTAAGCTTTACAACCAGGTCTTCATTTAACAACTGTAGTCTATGCTTTACAACCAGGTCTTCATTTAACAACTGTAGTCTATGCTTTACAACCAGGTCTTCATTTAACAACTGTAGTCTATGCTTTACAACCAGGTCTTCATTTAACAACTGTAGTCAATGCTTTACAACCAGGTCTTCATTTGACAACTGTAGTCTATGCTTTACAACCAGGTCTTCATTTAACAACTGTAGTCTATGCTTTACAACCAGGTCTTCATTTAACAACTGTAGTCTATGCTTTACAACCAGGTCTTCATTTAACAACTGTAGTCTATGCTTTACAACCAGGTCTTCATTTAACAACTGTAGTCTATGCTTTACAACCAGGTCTTCATTTAACAACTGTAGTCTATGCTTTACAACCGGGTCTTCATTTAACAACTGTAGTCTATGCTTTACAACCGGGTTTTCATTTAACAACTGTAGTCTATGCTTTACAACCGGGTCTTCATTTAACAACTGTAGTCTATGCTTTACAACCGGGTCTTCATTTAGCAACTGTAGTCTATGCTTTACAACCAGGTCTTCATTTAGCAACTGTAGTCTATGCTTTACAACCAGGTCTTCATTTAGCAACTGTAGTCTATGCTTTACAACCAGATCTTCATTTAGCAACTGTAGTCTATGCTTTACAACCAGGTCTTCATTTAACAACTGTAGTCTATGCTTTACAACCAGGTCTTCATCTAACAACTGTAGTCTATGCTTTACAACCAGGTCTTCATTTAACAACTGTAGTCTATGCTTTACAACCAGGTCTTCATCTAACAACTGTAGTCTATGCTTTACAACCAGGTCTTCATTTAGCAACTGTAGTCTATGCTTTACAACCAGATCTTCATTTAGCAACTGTAGTCTATGCTTTACAACCAGGTCTTCATCTAACAACTGTAGTCTATGCTTTACAACCAGGTCTTCATTTAACAACTGTAGTCTATGCTTTACAACCAGGTCTTCATTTAACAACTGTAGTCTATGCTTTACAACCAGGTCTTCATTTAGCAACTGTAGTCTATGCTTTACAACCAGGTCTTCATTTAACAACTGTAGTCTATGCTTTACAACCAGGTCTTCATTTAACAACTGTAGTCTATGCTTTACAACCAGGTCTTCATTTAGCAACTGTAGTCTATGCTTTACAACCAGGTCTTCATTTAACAACTGTAGTCTATGCTTTACAACCAGGTCTTCATTTAACAACTGTAGTCTATGCTTTACAACCAGGTCTTCATTTAACAACTGTAGTCTAGGCTTTACAACCACGTCTTCATTTAACAACTGTAGTCTATGCTTTACAACCAGGTCTTCATTTAACAACTGTAGTCTATGCTTTACAACCAGGTCTTCATTTAACAACTGTAGTCTAGGCTTTACAACCAGGTCTTCATTTAACAACTGTAGTCTAGGCTTTACAACCAGGTCTTCATTTAACAACTGTAGTCTATGCTTTACAACCAGGTCTTCATTTAACAACTGTAGTCTATGCTTTACAACCAGGTCTTCATTTAGCAACTGTAGTCTATGCTTTACAACCAGGTCTTCATTTAACAACTGTAGTCTATGCTTTACAACCAGGTCTTCATTTAACAACTGTAGTCTAGGCTTTACAACCAGGTCTTCATTTAACAACTGTAGTCTATGCTTTACAACCAGGTCTTCATTTAACAACTGTAGTCTATGCTTTACAACCAGGTCTTCATTTAACAACTGTAGTCTATGCTTTACAACCAGGTCTTCATTTAACAACTGTAGTCTAAGCTTTACAACCAGGTCTTCATTTAACAACTGTAGTCTATGCTTTACAACCAGGTCTTCATTTAACAACTGTAGTCTATGCTTTACAACCAGGTCTTCATTTAACAACTGTAGTCTATGCTTTACAACCAGGTCTTCATTTAACAACTGTAGTCTATGCTTTACAACCAGGTCTTCATTTAACAACTGTAGTCTATGCTTTACAACCAGGTCTTCATTTAACAACTGTAGTCTATGCTTTACAGTAAACAGTTTATAAGCAAGTATACGTTTGTCATCTTTAAAGTTTTGTTTACAAAAATATGACACTAAAACATACAATAAATAATGGAAATCATAATGCATCCACACAAATTAGTAGATTCTTACCTCCCATTGAGTTAGCCAGGCTGGAGAGAATGTGCAGAATCTGTTTGATATACATTAAATTGATGGCCGTGAGCCTGGTACGGTATCTGGTCTCATACTGACCCAACTGGGAAGAAGCTCTTGCTACCTAATATAGAAACTCCAAGTTATGTATTTTCACATCACGCATCAGTTAAAACTTTCACAGAACCTATTGTCTTGCCTGTGAAAAGCATTATTTTAACAAAGTTTATGAATTCTACAAGTAACTTCTGGGTACAAACATAGACATTAAATAATATTTTAGTCGGAGTTTAACCAAAAATAAATAAGGTGGCTTTCAAAACTGAACATTGTTAAAAGGTGAAGCAAATAAATTTGGCTTATCAGTGATCACTATTTCCATGTACCATGGAATCTGTGTGGTGCACCTACAAAATTTTCTGGTATTTTGTGCAACTAAAGGTATTCTGTGCATTACTTTTGCCAAAAGGTAATCTGTGCATTACTTTTGCCTAACTTTTATCAGGTTTTTATCCTGTGTACAAATTGTCATTAGAACAGTAAAAATTGGCACACAAATCAACCTGGTTCACTGGTTTCAATATTGTGATGCAAGTGAAGAGATGTAGTATGATCACAGCTGTTAACAACTTCAAGCTATTGTGTGAATGGAGAAATACTGACATATGGCACTTGACAAAAATGTGTAAGAAAAAAGTAATTTATGACACATCTACCCATTTAGAGTGACACTGACATCTACTCCCAATACTTGCTGAATTGTGAAAAAATGTCATCAGCTCTAGCAAATTGTTATATATATATATATATATATATATATATATATATATATATATATATACACACACACACACACACACACACACACACACACATAAAGGACACAAAGCTTATCCTAGTTTTCATTGGCATGATGGGATTATCAGAATGAAACTAATTCTTTATCTCAGTCAAATTTGTATCCAGTAATAGAAAACTTGGTTTATGTTCTTTTCGAAAATGTTAATGTTATTGTTTGTCATCCTATAAAAACTGTTTTATAAACATGTGAAAAAAGTATTTGGACAGCATTTAATTTACTTAAAAATTCATAAATGTACCAGTGACATTTATGCTGTATGCATCAATTTAGTGTTGCTACAGCAATGACCCAACTTTGGTAATCGTGACCTATAATTATTATTATTAAATTTACCTGTGCACCACTGATCTCAGTGCTGTATACATTGTTGATGGTCTCCAGTAGATTGTGAGCCTCATCAACAACAACAATATTCCCCTGGAGCTTGATCCCACATGCTTCACGTGTGGATTTGTGTAACAATGTGTTGTAGGGAAGTACAACTAGCTGGGAAAACAAATGTATATGGTTAGCCTAAACAAACATGCCTTGAGGAATGGTGACCCCTTTGAATTGTTATTTGCAATTTGTAAAATTATACCTCTTCATCTGCCCCCATCCCCCAATGCATAGATGTGACATGACTAAATAAGCCCCGCCCCCTTAGAGACTGTTACTACGAACCCCAAGCTTCCCATTAAAATGGCTGAATCATCACAGAATACAGGCACCATGTCAGATTCTCTCTCGCATATTCCTGATAACATTTAACATAAATACCTCTTGATCAAGATAAACTTTCCAGTAAAGTGTCGCAGAAAGGTTTGAAGTACTTTACACACAGATATATACATGAGAGCAAACTCTGGGAGTTTGAAAATAAGATTCCCATAGAAAAGAGAATTAATGAAGAAGAACCAGCCTCCACACGTACTGCACATCGAAATTACGAAGGAAAAGAGTGAAGATGTATACTGTACATGTAAAGCAGGCTAAGATTTATTGTTTTGTATTTTTTGTGAACTATTTTAAATGTTTAATACCCTGGCAACTGTTATAGTACAAGTCATGCAGATCATGTAGGCGTTTGGTAGATTTAAGTAATCTGTGTTATTTTTTACAATTTTATTGCACATACTTTAAAATATTCACTTTATTTGGATTCTCATACATCCATATTCCTATAGAAAGTAATTATATACACACTGTTCGAGAAGTACATTCGGAAAAAACAAAGGTTAAATCTCGTAAATGGATATAATTGGATGAGGTCAACCTAAAGGTGTTAGCTTGATGTAATCTCACAATGAAAGCTGTTGAAAATCAAAATCAAATTATTATGTTATCATGTAGATTTCACCCTTTTCTCTCGACACCTTTGTAAATATCCACAGTGATCAATAATATTAGTCTGGGGTCCTCCATATATGACATCATGATATTTGGCTGAATTTGTTGTACCGCGCACATTGTACCATCACAAAAACTATGCTACCTCGTATAACATCACCAAGCTTTGACACCCCCAACCCCCAACCAATACGATATTTGGCTGAATTTGTTGTACCGCGCACATTGTACCATCACAAAAACTATGCTACCTCGTATAACATCACCAAGCTTTGACACCCCCAACCCCCAACCAATACGATATTTGGCTGAATTTGTTGTACCGCGCACATTGTACCATGACACCCCCAACCAATTGTAAAATTTAAATTAGTTTGAAATCTTTATATTAGAAAAACACTATGACACTGCGTTCTAAATTAATTCTCTGGTAGATGGCACTGATGTTGGTTTTGTCACATCACATTTTTTAATTACCCCAACCCCCATCCTTCTGGCTGCTTTGTGATGACATTAAAGGTGCCAAGCCTTCATTGAATAGACTTTGCATACACTATATTACTATTCATTTTTAGAAAAATTAATATTTATTTTCAGATGAGTAAATTCACTTACATGACCATGCTGACATGCAATATACTAAGCTCAACATTCCATACTCAGCAACCCACTAAAACCTGCTACAGCTGCATTCACCAAAATATATCATATACTGCATCACATGAAATTGGATAATAGCAATAACACTTACAAAATTTGTAGGATTTGCTATACTGCTGATCATTAACTGTGTATAGTCACAGAAATTCATTTAAATTGCAAGATGAGAGGCATTCATAATATACTGTCTTAAATTGCATTCTGCTGCATGACAAAAAAGACCAAAAACACTAAAATATGATGATGATAAAATGAGCAAGGTATTAATGCAGTCCAATGAAAACTGAGACTGGTTCCTTTCTGTCCTACACAAAATCCAGCTGATGTTTTACCATACTATACTTTACCTCAGCTTCTGGTATGGCTAGCCTGGTACCATAGTAAGGACAGGCCTTCAATTCTTTTCCCATATGAACCAAATGTTCGACATCTTTCACTTCAACCTACAACAAGGATTCAATTGATTTACTTGTATTTGTGGGATGTTGAATTGGTAAGCACTTTGCAACTACCAGAACCCATGAGTTTTAGGATCAAATATTTAATAACCACCTTTGAAAAAAATAGGAACTGTTCCCACCAACCCAGGAAAAGGAAATTTGATATGTTACCATCTGGAGAAGGAAATATAACCCAATCCCATAAGAGAAAGAAATAGAACCCATTCATCCAGAAGGAGAAAATGGGACCACTTCCCTCAGGATTACAAAATTATGACCTATCTCCCTGGAAAAAGAAATAGGATCCAATCTCCCAATAGAAGGAAACATGACACCTTCCCGATGTAGAATGAAATAGGACACATTCCCCCAGGAAATGGAAACATTAGGCATTACCCAAGAATAAATAAGACTCAGTCCCTAAAGAAGGTAATATGAAACCATTTCCCCCAGATGGACATAGGATTCATTCCCTCAGGAGAAAGAAATAGGACCATTCCTCCAAAAAAAGAAAATAGGACCCATCTACTCAGATGCAGTAAAAAGGGTGAAGCACTATAGGGAATTTAAGTGCCAGTGAAACCAGGTTTTTAAAAAAAATAAAAACAAAAGTTGATAAATCCACAAAAAGGTTGCATAAAATCAAGTTGAGCAGTAAATGAAGAAAAAAAGCAATTTACCAATTACTATTTGTTCCAAATAGTTAATTAAGAAACCCAAACAAATCTTCATGATAGCATATATGTGTGTGTGTGTATTTGTGTGTGTGTGTGTTGGTGTGTGTGCGTGCACTCGCATATGTATGTACATACATACACACGTATATATTCCCTACAAGTTAGACTAACTAGATATTCCAGGTTCTGTTGTCATCAATTATCCAACACTGATTTGAATTACCAATTGACAACGCATCTTGAACATGTCTTCACCACCAAGGAAAAAGACAGTCCGAGTTTCCTGTGATCCCTGTTACCCCATTTTTCATATTTGGACACTTATGTTGGGGTGTTGGGTCAGAGTCCATTCCCTATTGAAAAGTTGGAATTTGACACCATTTGGTGTCGGCATGAGAGCTGCTTACTAGCCAGCCCAGCAAGCTTGAATGACCTTTCAATGAGATATACCTGCATGAAATCAATAGGAATATGATTTATTTTCTCAAAAATCATAAGCATAGTATTCATCATAGTTTTAAATCCGCTGACAGAAGAGATGAAAGTAACTTGTTGCTGAAACATGATCCCTTTGGGATGAAAAATCTCTGAGGTAATAACTGGAAAATCTTGACTCAGATCTCCATCCCATGGCATAGATAATATCAGAGAGGGAGCACTCACCAGTTAAAACTTTTTAATGACTTATGTAAGGTGAAGTTGTTTGCATTTGAAGCATGCACAGTGGAGAGAATGTTGACATACCTCTATGCTACTTTCATGTAATGTAGCTGACATTTATTTGGATATTTTACATATGGAAATTGTACATGATGTAAAACACTAACTAAAATGATAGCTCCCTTATGCTAAAACATTCAGCTTGGATTAGTCTCAAGTACATTATATTTAGCACCTAATAAAATAGGGAAAATGAATTTTGCTCAACTAGACAATACCAGCTTCTGAAAGTGCAATGGATGAATTACTACATAAATTAAATGGAAACAGTTATCGGATCTCTTTTAAGAATTTACCTCTGACGTTCAAGAAGTGAAAATGACCAAGCGTAGCTAGCAGTATTTGAAAGGTGCACATCTGGAGTAAGGCCAAGCTGTATATTCTATAACCCATATTATTCCCATCAATAATACAATAAAATAAAGGGAATTAAAGGTTCTTTGAACAATACCTATGAAGATATACAAGGTCTTTCTTAAAGAGCCAAGATAACCAGTGAGGTAACCAGTTTTTTCTTTAAATTTCTAACCCTAGGCTTTAACTTTGTGAGCCAAAAAATGCGTGACAAGTTCATCTGAGTTGGGAGTTGTTTCTCCACGATAAGATGGTCTGTGTTTGTTGTACCGTACTGATCCTGTCTCAGAATTAAAAATAGATGTGATCTTCCTTGACACAAATTGTTGTCTTTTTTTAGTTACCACTTGCACTTAATCCAGTAGGCAGTCACAAGTGAAAGTGTCCTGAGTAGACAATGATTTCAGTACAAAGGTCTAATGGCACATGGACAGAAACCTAAGTGAAACTGACCCCCTTTTTTTTTTTTTTTTTAGAACATCATGTTATTTGGATCCTGTTTTTACGATATTTAATTCTGATTCTGCATGCCATTGTCAATGCGATAAGAAGGCAGGTCTTCTATGAAAGGTAAGCCAAAGATGCCTTTTAAAGTGGTTGTATGAAAGGTAAGCCAAAGATGCCTTTTAAAGTGGTTGTATGAAAGGTAAGCCAAAGATGCCTTTTAAAGTGGTTGTATGAAAGGTAAGCCAAAGATGCCTTTTAAAGTGGTTGTATGAAAGGTAAGCCAAAGATGCCTTTTAAAGTGGTTGTATGAAAGGTAAGCCAAAGATGCCTTTTAAAGTGGTTGTATGAAAGGTAAGCCAAAGATGCCTTTTAAAGTGGTTGTATGAAAGGTAAGCCAAAGATGCCTTTTAAAGTGGTTCAAATGGTATTTTGTTCAGCCAGGTTATTACCCTCGATGGGTTCCATTTTGAGCACAGGGCCAGCATTTTGGCTGTATATAATCAAAGAGGAGTTAGGATAAGTCTTTGTTTTGTCTTCTCTTCCACCATCATGAGAGGTGTCAGCAATTGTGCAGCGGTAACCTTTGATTGTGTTAACTCTTTCTTGTCAGAGTGCCAGAGGAGGAAGTTAGCTAACTCATGTAACTATTTCAAGAATAGATGCCTGTAGTGGTAGAATATGTTCTTGTGTACAACAGTGTAGAAATTTTCTGTTTGCCTTCAGAGTAGACAGCCTTTTTGCTTGAGTGATACTCTCCACAACTAAATGAGAGAACTATTTATATTTCCTGTTTAATATGATCTAGATGTGCAGGTTCAGTTGGGGTGAAACAACTACCATCATAGTTCTTTGAGTAAATGAGGGAAATTCACTATTTTTCAGGGAATTTCCAATTATGAGATTGAGGAATAAACAATCTTTTTATCAGATGTAGACATGCATGGATGGAAGTACTGCCACAGACACAGACAAATGGACACCAAAGTGAGTGATCACTATGTAGTGTCAGCAAAGTGGGCACCCCAAAAATTACCAACATATTTGATGCATTAAACTGGTAATTTGAAACTGAATGTGAATACATATGATGGTAAACTGAATGTGAATACATATGATGGTAAACTGAATGTGAATACATATGATGGTAAACTAAATGTGAATACATATGATGTTCAGTTATTATACATTTACCAGAGCTCTATCTTTAAAAGCCTGTACATTATCCTGTTTGTAGAAAGGACAAATACCCCCTCCTGCTGACCTCTGTCTTTTGGTAGAAGGTTTCTTTTTCTTTGAATCTGAAGAGAAATAAGCAGATTATTAATTGTAAATTAACATTTCCTTGAAAATCAAAGATAAATATTAAATACTGTTTTCGAGGTAGATTTATAAAATATCTTAAACGCCTAGTCTGTCTTTAAAACAAATTATTCAAAGTACAAGTCAACTAATATGACATTTAAGTTCTCTTTTGTGACTTCTAAATAATTATTGACCCTGGCATGATGTGGCTGACTTTATTAAAACAGACTTAAAGAAAGGAATATATTTTAAAATACATGTTACCAATGTTGTAATTTGATATAATCCCCACATGTGCAGACCTCTGAAAACATAATTATCTTTTGAAAAAAAAGACTGCTTAAGGTCATTTTTTGGTATTAATATTAACAATTAAAATCTGAATAGTTTGCAAAATTCCATTCTGATGATACAACACTGCAGTACTCAAGCATCTTGATCACAAATGGCTGCACACTCCCATCATGATGTCACAATATTAAATGTTTTTGAGTATTACTGTTGGTGATTTGCATCTCCAAGAGTCAAATAATTTGTTTAATTCCTAGAAAGGGACACAAATTGCTTTCTTTCTTTTTAAATGTTAAAACAGAACATTTGTAATTTAAGGTCAGAACAAAAGCCACTTATGTTTATTTTCAGGAATTCATCTGATAAACAGTCTACATGAAAATGCAATATAAATTTAACTGTTACCTTTAATAATAATAATAAGAAGAAGAAAAAGAAGAAGAAGAATAATAAGGTCTTTGTATAGTGCCCAATCTTTAGAAGCTCTAAGCACTTTACACCATCTATAATGATATGACTACAAAAAAAAACGAAAATACAGAACAAACACCATGAAAATAGAAAACATAAAAAATGCTGAAAATGTTTAAGGTAGGAAAAAACATTAATAGGTCTTTAAGTTTATTCTTGCAGTCGAAAAAGTTGAGTTTTAAGAGCACTCTTCAATGCTTGAGAGCTGTCTCTCTCTCTTGAAAGGGATAACTGTGTCTTTCTGTCTAATTTCATTTGGCAATTCATTCAACATTGCTGGGCCCTGGTATGCAAAAGAACATTGTCCATATGACTTCGTTTTTATAGTGGGAATAACAACTGTACAATTGTCAGAAGAGGAGCAAAAGTATCTTACTGGTGTGTACACAAAGTTGAGGCCAGATAGGTGTTTTGGACTGGAGTCTATCAGAGAAGCATATCACAAAGAACAAATTTTGTGTTTGAGTCTGGATCATATGGATAGCCAGTGTAGGGTACAGAGCAGCTGAGAGGTGTGTTCTGATTGTGGTACTCTAAAGATGATCCGAGCAGCTGTGATTGTGTCTACTTTCTGGAGTAGATGTTGAGACAAACCAGACAGAATTGAGTTACAATAATCCAGTCTTGAAAGTACTAATAAACACACAAGTGTTTTAGTGGCATCAACTGAAAAGATATTTGCATATGGAGCTGATGCATCTCAGCTCAAGATATGCAGCCTTTCGTATGTTCATGACATGTTGGTGCAATGCGAGAGTACTGTCTAGAGTAACACCTAGGTTTCATACTGACTGTGTGAATTTAATGTTGGTGTTGCTGATATTTATTGTTAGAGGTAAAGGATGTGAATGAGAAAGTATTTGTGTTTTGATCAGAACTGCCTCAGTTTTGTCATCATTCATCTGCTGCTTGTTAAATTCATCCATGATTTCACATCAGAAATGCACCTCTACTTCTTGGATGATAGCATCAACTTCAGTTGGGTGGCTAGATTTATATATTTGGGTGTCATCAGCTTACAACTGGTGATACACTGGGTGATGATCTATGACACTTGAGAGTGGTTGAGTTTATATAATGAAGAGAAACAGGTACAATAACAGATCCATGTGGAACACCACAACATATATTAACTGGGCTGAAGTGCATTCTATTTACAGATACAATATGTGTCGGCTAGACTAAGTAGGGCTTGAGCCACAGTAAGGATGTACTGTGAATGCCAAATACATGCTGGAGACGGTGAAGTAATATATCATGGTCTATTGTGTCAAGGAGGTTGAGGACTGTAATCTTTCCGCTATCCAAAGCAGAAAGAATGTCATTAACTACTTTCAGAAGAGTAGTTTCAGGACTGTGGCAAGGGCAATACGTACATTGCTAAAGCGACCTTTTGAATTCATATGAGATACAAGTTGGTTTAGAACAACTTTTTCTAAGATTTTTTATATGAATGGGAGATTAGAAACTGGACGGTAATCCTTTAAATTATTATGGTAGATTGTTGGTTTCTTCAGCAGAGGCTTTACAATGGCAGTTTTGAAAACTTATAGGAATTCCCCAGATGAGAGAGAGGTATTGATAACATCAGTTAGTAAAGACAATATTGGATCAAAGCACTCAAGCAGCAGTGATGTCGGAACTGGATCAGGTTCACATGACTTTGGTGCAATCTTCATCACAATTATCCATACTAAAGACAGGTTCAAATGATGCTAATAGTTGTCACTGAAATTTTGTGTCACAACTGTAAGGTGACGAGTCAATTGAATTTGTGTTGTCAAGCATATCTCTAATGGTCTGTACCATGTCACGTAAGAAATTTGCAAAAAGGTATGGAAGGACTACTGGAGAGAAGGCAGTTGGAAATGATGTACATTTTTTCCTTGACATTAGTTTGTTAGTAATCTTGAAGAGCTCTTTGCATCAGGATAATCTGGCTAAACCGACTATGTTTGTGACGTTCTTCTTAGTTGCTTCATGGATTTATTAATGAATAGAGAGTGGTGGAAAGCCGAAGCCTCTCCAATTTACGGCAGTCTCTTTTAGCAGTGCAAAGCTGGTCCCTAACACTGCTATACCACAGAGAACACTTCAGAGTTGATACTCTGCACTTGGTTTTATTTATCATATGGATATTTCTCTTAGTAGCAAATAATTGTGGTGAGTTAGGGACTGATATGTCCTGATGACATACAATGCAGAGGTAAACTGATGCAAGTTCGTGGGATACAAGGGTGGAACGTAGAATATTATCATCAGGTCTATGAAGAATCCAGTCTAAAATGTGACCATGTTTATGGGTGGGTTGGTTAACTGACTGTTTAAGGTTGAAAACATGAATGGAATCTAGGAGTTTTTATGTGTACGGGTTTCCAAGACAGTCAAAGTGAAAGTTGAAATCTCCAAGAATATTCAGGTTGCCACCAATTGAATTTCCATACTCCAGGAGATTCACAAACACCTCCAAAAGGAGAAAGATTCAGTCAGCTTGTTTTTTCTACTAGGAGGAGGGTGGAAATGGCAGGAAAAATGGACTGACCTTTGTTCCAGTGTGAGTGTTGTTTGGACTAGTTCAGAACAATCTATGACAGAAATTGAAAGTTGTTGAAGACATTTATCATGGAATTCTTTGTGATGATGGCAATTCCACAACTTTATGGAGATTTTAGCCATGTTTATGTCTGGAAGAAGACATCCATATTCTGATCGTTGATAAAATTAACATTTTCTGTGTGATTTTCCGGTGTTCCTACTGATTGGGCGTTGAATAAAGCAATATGCAATGGTATATCTGGGACAGTTGTCACAAAGGTTGGCGATTTAATAGGGATTTGCACCAGGTTATCTAATTTAATGGTCAATTTTTAAAACTGTTTAGCCAGAAAGGGCAAATGGGAGATAACTGGAATTCTTCCTGTTCTATGCCGGTCAGATTGAAAGCAACATTTCTTTTTTCACTTCTGTTTACATTTAAGTAATGATGAATGTAGTCCCAGTTCGTTTAGTCTTGAGCACAATGTAGTATGGAGCGCCAAGGAGTTCTCATTTAAAGCAATTAATGAGTGTCTATCATAGCATAAATGGGTTGACTGGGAAAGACGTGATGGCAGTTTATTCAAAAGCAAAGGATATTGTAGAAGTGGAGCAAGGAAACTGAGAAAAATTATAATTGTTCTTGTCTCCAAAACAAGGAGATGAAGAAATACGAACTGAACAGCCAATGCATGATGAAACACAATAATGTAGATGAAGATAGACAACAAGCACATATAACATGAAACATGGCACAAAAATAGAACTGCTGCTTCAAGCTGGTTAAGCGTAAGTGTCCATCTTAACTTTAACTGGCACGTTTATCTGTATATCGAAAGATGTCTGAACCAAAATCTTTATTTTCATTCTTTGGTCAATTAATTTATCTGACAAACAGCTTACATGAAAAGCTAGGCATTTAGAACTGAGTTATTATACCTTTAGTGGACTTGTTTCTCTGCAGGTCTAAACAAGCATCATTAATGAGACTCAATGACTTCAACTGCTTAACTGCTGAATTTATGCAAAGATTCTGGAATTTAAAAGAAACATTAAAGATGAAAACAAAATTCTAAGACATATAAAAGAATATATAAAATTATCGCCTCACCTACAACAAGTCACCAGCCCATGGTAAGAGGAAATATTTCCCAATAATAAACAAGAGTACAATCAGTGGCACGCTATATTCCCAATCAGTAGGATTCTGTCCCTTATCCAGAGTGCAAACCATCCACCAAGTTTGGTCTTAGACCTAACATCAATGAGACAAGTCTAATGGCTATATGGCTAAATATTGAATATATCATGCCAAGAAAACAGAAGCTAAGTACCTATCTAAAGAACATTACGAGGCAGTTCATCTGGGCTGGTATTGAAGCTGCAGGCATTGAATTACAGATCAATTACTTTATAATCTTTGCCACCCCACCCCCAACGAACAAGAAACTGATTACAGCCTCTTACACTCAACCATGTAATTATTATTCATATCACACTCAATTCCAATTCTATCAAATTTTCAAAAGTACGAGGGATGCTTGTCCACTGATACGATGAAAAGATATGACTTTCCACGCAGAACACAACTGCTCTACTAATAAATGCACAAATACTAGCATTAAACTGCACTTTATAAAACTCCATTTTATTTATTTTTTCCAGCAGCTTTAGTCTACTAATTGATTAAAAAACAAACATATCTAGGATGTATTACTGGGTGGATGGTGACAAACAAAATTGTATCTACCTATCTTAAATAAAGGAAGCACAGACTTACCTGTCTTGAACCAAGGGAAATAACTTTTACATCCTCCCCATATGGGCTCTTCATCACTTCCCTGACAAACTGTGACAACTGAGAATGTGTGCGACTACAGTAATATATCTGTAAAGAACATGACACAAGATTTGTTCCAACATTCTATCTTAATTGTACAAAGCAACAAGTCCCTACTATTACAGTGAAATCTTTGGTGAGGGAAATCCATTTGGACACTTAAATTTATGTTTTATTTATTCTGCAACTGTCTTTTTATGACATGACAAAATCTCATTGTCATTTCATTGCATCTATGTACCTTTCTGTGTTGTATTAATTTACTCCACAAGGTTTTGGGGTATTCAAGATTGGTTGCCAGTCATGTACTCAATTTAAAGTTTGTTTTCTGGAGTTAATTTAAGAATAAAATTGTCATTTGGACCTGAACAGTTTGCTCAGTTTTCAAAGTAAAGAGGTTTTGGTTTAACAAGTTAAAGTTTATTTAAATTAAAGAGAGATACATTTGGAGTAGAAATATGATTTTGTTTCAAGCCAATTATGGTTTACCTATGTTTTATCCACAATGCATTTATTGCACTACATTCAGCTTCATAAATAAGAACATTTTTTAAACAAAGTTTAATAGAAATAAACTGTCTTCATGTTACATTAACTTATGGAAGCTGTGCCAGTAATTATAAAAGAAATTTTACATCTATTATAGAACCAAAACTTTGTTGGCCAAATTGCTCCCTCAACTTGAAAAGGAAGGAAAGAGGGGGCATTTTTCTAAAAATTTATTAATTAATGAAAACTAAAGGTTTGAAAACATGATGCACGATTTTCATGTGTTAATGTTGAATTTTTGATATAATGTTTTTGAAAACTGCTTGTCCTAGAAAACACTTTGAAATTTACCATATAATCTGTAAATTGAAAAGATTTTAACCAATCTGTACAACATAATATACCATCTAATCACATGAAATATATACAAAAAACATTACAGTGGTCCCCCTCTTATATGGCCACTCCCTCTGCACTGGGAAAGTGGCCTTATAAGACGGAGGACCTTTCCAGAGGGAGACTTCATTTTTTGTGATAAGTATATGTAATGTACGTAGTAAGAAAGAAACATAATACAAATCAATTAATACCTTCAATTATTATCTTCGTTTAAAAGTAACAATAATTATTATAGAGTTCTTCTTGTTATAATAATAGACTTATTTCAACTGAATATACGCTAATAGTTCTTATTCTTGGCGTAAGCGTGATATATGAGTGGGTATTGTTGTATGCATAATGCAAAACCATTTTAAAAAACGTTATTTAAATCTTGGTACATATTTAATTTTTTTCTATTTGCTTAATTTTTCCAACTGCTGCTGAAGAACCTCCTTATCAATTACAACATTGTTTAGTCAAGTCTTTTCAACATAAAATTGTTTTATTCTAGTCTTTTCTACATAAAATTATTCTGCAAGCCCCTCTTACCCCCTCCCCTAATATCATCTAGTAGAATAACCAACATTCTTCTAAAATAATATATCTATGTTTACTTGAGGACATTTTATAGTTTGGAAATGATTTATTCAGTTGTTGCTAACTGTATGTGATTTAATTATGCAGAGAAACTTTTTTAAAGTGGACGAAATGCCTTCTTCATACAGGAAGTGATAAATGTGTTGTCACATGATTTTTAGGTCTTTGTCTGGAACCCTGTTTAATTCAAGGTTCTCTGTGTTTTAATGCATAAAATCTATTTTTAGCCTATGCTGACCCTGACAATTACATCCAGTTATAATCGTCATAGAGAAGAACTTGTGAAGCCCAAAACTCATAACACTGTTGAATGGTTAATGCTATAATATTAATCTTAGTGTTATATGTACTTTAGTCAACACTTCTTTCAGCAACGGAAACTTGTAGTTGGGAAACATGTATCAATGATAAGAGATAATCTGATTATTTACCTTACATTACTGTCAATAAATTGTTGTAAACTAATATGACTGCATTTATACTTATACGATTTGTTATTATTTAGTTTGCATTCTGTGTATATTTTTTTTATTTTTCAAACATGAAATAAAAGAGAACAATCACCGGTTTAAAAAATCATGGGGCTGAATAGCACACTTACAGTTTATACTCTATATTGTACTGTACTAATTTATTTGTTCCTAAATAAGATATGAAATAATTTTCTTTTATTCATATTTTTTAACCAGACCTCATTCATCTTGATCATATTTTATCACCAGGTTCATTAATATTCAATTTTCCAGTATACTGTTGGACATAAGCTATTGCTGGCATAGCTTTTTCATTGATCTAATTGATCCTACTAAGGGACATAATCCATATTATACTCTACCATTCTATGATTATTTATAAAATACCGTAGATTATGCTTCTACCGACTCCCCCAAATCATATGTTTATAACTGTATATGACAAAGTTTCTCAAAACAATATAGTTTAATCTAAACTAAAATCAAATATATAAAATTACTAATCATAAATAATCAATGATCCATTTTTAGCCTCATATTTCAGTTTAAAGCAAATTGTAATTTCAACACATCACCTATATTCATTCTTAACAAGCTGTCATTTCGGTGTCTCTATTTGATTATACTTGTAATTGATAAACTGGTCTTTGGTTTCCAACAACTGTTTAAACCCTGATATCGGCTTCGGCAACTGATACTACTTACCGTATTGACAATACCCCATTGTTATTTATCAATCATTGATCCGCATCAATTACGCTACCAGTGTTTTTTTTATATCAAGTGGATTAAGAACCACAGGAAATGATGCCCACTCCATTCCACGTACACATCACAGAACTTATCTCACATCATGTTAGAACTTATCTCACATCATAGAACTTATCTCACAACGTTAAATCATGCAAGTCTTACACAGCAACCTTTAAATTGGAAGTTGTAAAGTTCACAGAAGAAAAAGAAGGAAATATAGCTGTTCACAGGAAATATTGTGTCAGTGAAAAATGTTTCTGGGATTGGCATAAAGCTATCGTTGCATTATGAGCTATGAAAAAAACAACAAAGAAAGCAAATCGTGGCCTCAAAACAAGATGGATTAATATTGAGGATAAATTAGAAGAAAATGTCTAACACAAATGTCTTGGAATGAAATGGAGACAAATGATAATGAGAACATTTTTAATGATCTGAGCCCAAAGATAACCGCCATTTTTCATTCCAATAAGGAAGACGAAGACTTTGAAGGATTGTCAGATACTTGAGATAATTATGTAAGCTCTAAATCATTATTTTCTTAAATGTGGCACAGTTAGTTCTATTACAGGTAATAAAATGTACATTAATGTGCTTTCAATTATAATTGACATGTTAAATAATATGTATAATACAAATGTTCAATTATGTAAATTTGATACTGCATTTCACAGATATGTTAAAACATAATAAAAAGTGATTTTATTTATTTTTGTTTTTTGGTGGTTCTTTTATGTTTTTTAATTTTAATCACAGTTCAGATTTCCCTATGGATAGCTTAACTTCCCTATTGTTAGCCTCAATGAGTTTATCACATCTGTTGAATCTTGCATTCAAGACTGGTTTCAACTTGAATAATCAGGTTAAAGCTTTAGACCTTTAATTAACATATACATAGCATGCACAGCCATGTGGCTCTTGTTGCAATGGATATATAATTAAAACAAGAATGGACTGTTTATTCAGCTGTGTCAATTGATAAAAAATATAGCAGTGCCTTGTACATGAGTAAAATCACAAGCATGTTAGCATTGGCAATACAATTTCATGATTACCGGTAATATGGAATATTATACAGTGATACCATTATAAGTCATGAAACCAGAAGTAAAATACGAAGTCTGGTTATTAACCTGGCCTCATCTTATACTCCAAATTGACTTATGTCTGGACAAAGGAAGGAAAATGTATAAAATTAGTGAATTCGACTTATAGGCCAGAAAATATGGTAATATGATGGCCGCTGGTTGTGTTAGAGAGGTAGATGTTCTTGAAGGGTACTTTTGAATACAAACTCATCAGTGATAAGGGTTTCAGGATGTAAGCAGGTGACCGCTGGTCAGAAGGGGGACTACTGTATATAAATAAATAAAATAAAATACAAATATATTAGGTAAGAATGTGAGTAATTGACAAATACTCTACATTTTGCGACAATCACCAATAAAATATCTTTGTGACAAAAAAAGGGTAGAAAAAAAATCTACTTTCTTTTGTTACATTGTCTTTTATCTCATCTTCCTCATTCTTTTCATCTGTTTCCTCATCACTGTGGTAATCATCCAGCAACAGATCTTCATCCTCTTTAGTGATACCATTTTTGCCAAGTCCAGCTGCATCAATTGCTTCGTCATTTTTAATCTCTGCTTCATAAGCTTTCCTAACATCATCAGCAGCTCCTTCCATCAAATCATCAAAAGCTGTATCCAACTGTAAAGAACGAAGAAATAATTATGACAAATTCCTTCCTTATACTGTGATTTCTTCCTTAGCTAGTAAAATAAAAATAATATTTTCAAAAGAACATGTTTGCTGATGCATCCAACTTAATCAGGAAACTATTTTTAGAGCCTTATAATAATGGTTTAGCTTTACCAACAATGATTAGCAGAGCTAGCAAATCTGATATTTGCAACAGTAAAATAAAACCACCATTAACATTAAAATAAAACCACCATTAACATTAAAATAAAACCACCATTAACATTAAAATAAAACCACCATTAACATGATAATGTACATATCTACAAACAAGAGACTTATCCCCATTTTGTCACTACACAAATTTTTGCCCAACAATTTTTGAAAAATATTTTATTCTTGGCACCACACAATAAAAGTACTTAAAATAATGATGATACCCAAGATTCAAGCAATACTAATTTACATTGGACGAAATGACCACAACTCCAGATATGTTAATAAACAAGTAACTAAATTTAGAGATGTTGTCATGTTGAACCAATCAGATGACTGGGTAGTCAAACACTGTGACACTTACATCTACATTGATACTGCAACTGAGACACCTGTAAAGATGTGTTCTCTTTAATGTGGATGCTGTATTTAATAACATGCCTACCCGCCTTCCAGAATGTTGTACATATGGAACATTTCTTGCATAGTACGGCATTCCTGCTCTGTTCTGGGCCATTGCCAAGTTTCATACATTCACAGCTTTGCTTTTGACCCCCAATATGTGTCAGTATTGAAATGTACTCAACTATTATGTTCATATTTTCCTTGATATATAAAACTTTAGATGGCGAGACCAGTGGAGAGATTGGACACTGCCATAAAGCATGGAGATCAAATCTCTTTAAGCCAAATATTGACATCAGACTTTCTAACAGTTTATCATTTTAATGCCAATTTTTTTTAGCAATTATATAACATACGCTGATGATTTGCATTCAATATTACCCGTGTATACAATGAATCCAACTCAGCATTGCACAGACAAAATGTAATGATACAAACAATCAATCAGTCTACAACATATGCTTGTATTCATTTTTATAATAAACAGGGTGTAAACTGAATGGCAGGCACATTTTGTAACAGCAGAAGTAGGTCTATATTGTTTAGTACAATACAATGCAGGAGAAATGTTATATAGATGACTTTTTTCAAATAATAGGGGTATTTATTTTGTAAAAAAAACCATCAAAGTCAAGACATTTTAAAATATTGTTCTGTTAGTAAAATATTGATTCTGTAATTCCACTGCAAGTAATAGTGAAATTTCTAACCCTTGGGCAGTGCCAATTCAGAAATTTTAAGTTCCCTAAACTCTGGAACAGGCATCTCCATTATGAACCATATTTTTGTATTCATCAAAGTCTCATTCTGCCTTGTTATTTTTAATTATATTTGTGAATAAGTATGCTAACTTATGATAGCTTCATTATATTGCATTGTGAATTGAACTGTTAGAACAACAATTAATCACAAATATTTCCTGATGTGAAATAAACCTGACAGATCAATTTTCCAACATTTGGCAACAAAGAACTTTGTTCAACTGTGCTCAAAGAAAACTTTCTAGACATAGGCCCAGGGTTGGTGATTTAAATAAACTTACATGCCCAGACTTAAAATTCTACAAGCCTGAACTGAGATTTCCACAAGCCCAAAATTTCCCTTATTTTAATATTGTCATACGTTACAATATCTTCAATTCAAATGTAAATTTAATTGGGTTTGAAGGTGATGCAAATGTCATTAGTGTTCATCACTACAATCACTTGGGACTGGATGGTCCTGGTGGTCAAACTTCTCTGCTGGATTTTTTGAGGGAATCCTGGTCACAAGTGAATTGACGTATGCAGATGTCTTGTTTGCAGAATGTAAAAAGATTTAATAGCTCCATCCTTACCTGTTTTGTTTATTTTTGGTTGCTAGCGTGCTTCACAAAGTAAAACTCCATCAACCAATACTTCTGAAATTTATTTTTGTTGGACTTTGTTGATGGTTAATTACATCCTAAAAGAGCTTCAAAAATGAATTACACTTTAACACTATTCCAAAAACTGAAATGATCATATTTTGAATTCTACATATGCAGCAAAATCCAACTTCAAAGAAACATAGCCACTGTTCACAAACGTGTCAAAAATATGGCTTAAACATTCTCAAACAAGGGAATAGCATGCAATAACTTGTACATGCATCTAGCATCTCTTTGAGTTACCTGTAATGGGTTTTCCACTTCCTGATCCTAACTATGTAAATAAGCACAATGGGCTCCTCTACTGTAGCCTTCAAACACATCTCACCAGCTGATTAAGTAATATGTGAAATCATAGATTATACCTGACCTCTTTGTCTTTAATTGCTGCTATTTAAACTGTCCAAGGATAGTTTTACATCAGCTTCAATCATGTCAGTTTACCGTTAATACATGCTACCAGTAACGAGCATATACTGAATGTAGTGGTGGTGTGATTTTGTTTTTCCCTCTATTTTTTTTAGAGATTACTGAAAATTGTGTTTCTTCGAAAATCAGGGGATTTGAGAGTACAAAATCATATTTTTAGCATGACATGCCATCCTTAAATTTGAATAAAATCAGATCTCTATTGACCATAGGACAGTTGTGATCTGATTTAGATCGCACCATTTTATGGCAGGTATGTCAACATCTTAAAAATACATATACACATTTCATCAACATGATCAATGTTTCCTCAGGCAAATTGTTATTCCTGGGGGCAAGCGCGACAGGCACCACACTTAGAATACAAGACTGGCCCTAACCTAAAATTAAATGGGGCCCCAGGCATCACATATATTTTGCATTGTTTTATTACTGACAAATTGGTAATATGGCAATATATTTCTGAGTGGGAATGGATTGTGACATTTAAATTACCTTTCGCTTCTTACTTCTGATTCGATCTTTCATTTCATTAAGTTTCTCTTCTTTTTTTAGTCTTTGCTCTTGCATTTCCTGAAAAGAAAGTTTCAACTTTTTTTAATAGCGCAAATAAGTATTTGTTTTTCATTTTCTGTTTTGTTCCTTTCCATGTGCATTCTTTATCAAAACTACATTACTGTCACAAACATTCATGGAAAGGTGTCTCAAATTTAAATATACTCCAGCCTTTTAATGTCAAGCTGAGATGAATCTTTGAGTGTTGTAATTCTATCATGGGTTACGAGGCACTACTACAATCAAAAGAAAAGAATTTTTAAGAACCTGATTAGCATGTCAGACATGTGACCAAAAGGCTGTGACAGATCAGCTTTGGTCAGCTGCAATGATTTGTCCTTCAGCCAAGGCATGATATTATCTGTATATGCCAATAAAACAAAAACGCTTTGTTTGTTTGTTTGATTAGGATTTTTATTGTAGCTTTAACAATTTTTCAGTCATATTACTACGATGTCTGCTGTGAGGCAGTTTATAGTGATGTCTAGCACTGGGGCATCATGCCACCAAAAATGAACTATTAACATGGAAACTTTTAGTTTTAGAAGCTTCTGCATTTTTATATGAATAAACTTTAAAAGGAAATTTGAATTATTTAGTAAAATTTTATATTGGTCTTTCTTCATAGCAGAGAAATTAAGAAGAAAGCTGAAAAGTAGAGAAAAACAAAAAAGGTTCAAAAATTACCTTAATCCTTTTAATGTTTTCTTCTTCCTTCTTCTTCTCTGCAAATTCTGCTATCCAGTCCAATTCTGAAAGTCAGATCACATGAAGTAGTGAATTAAACTTTAATCTGCCAAACAGCAACAAAAGCTTGGTGTATGTATTCATCATTCAACAGTGTAGGCACATTTTTGAAACATACATCAGTTCCAACATAGTTATTTTTTATATTTATTTCAGATTACAACAAAGTTTAATTTCCACTGTTAAAATATCTAGAGCCTGATAAAAACTTCTGCCACACACACACCTAACATGAAGAATACAAAATGTACAAAGTAAACAAGGGGCCAAAAAGGGCTTCTGATTGGTGACTAACTTATGCTAGCCTACAGGCCAATGCAAAGATGACTAGCTTATGTTAGAATACAGGTCAATGACCAAATGATTAGTTTATACAAGCCTACAGGTCAATGCCAGAATGACCCTTTGTCAAACTTGGTAGTCATGATGCTTTTGAAGTCAAAATCACATCAAGTTCTTGCACTGTGTCTTAGTTTTTGTTCTATTTTTCAGATCTGCCAACCCTAAAAAGAACTACTCAGCACGTTAGCTGATATTTTTTCCATAAGGTAGACCAGTTTTCTGGAAGGTATAACAAAATATCACATACTGCTACTATTGAGTTGCAAAACTTTATAAATGTTCAGTAATGTGATCCAAGGATCCAAGACTGCTGTGGTGATAGTAAGTATTATGTAGTAAGTATTATGTAGTAAGTATTATGTTAAACTAAATAGTATACTTAGTCCTTAATTACTTCCTGTACAGTTTCAACTCTATTCTATTCTTTGACCAGTATCTTAATTGTGTTGAACTAGGTCTTTGTATCCTTACTTTTATTTCAAATATAGTCCGATACCAGCAAATATCGATGGTAATTCTGTATAATTAATTTTAGGTCAAATAGTCTGACACCAAAACATACCAATGTTATTTCTGTGATATTAGTTCTATGTCAAATATGGCCAGATACCAACAAGTACAAATGTTAAATTTGTGACAGTTTTATCTTAAATGTGGCCCGATACCAACAAGAATAAAAGTGATTTCTGTAACATTTTTTCTTTCTTTCTGAGTAGGCGAGTCAAACTGTAATACCATAATGATATGAGAATCCAGAACAATAACTTTAGTACAAAAAGATCTAGGAAATGACATTATGCCTTTATTTTACGTGCAGGCAAGTACTTACTGTATAAAATAAAAAGATCAATCAACTTTTCCACTATTTAAGACACATAGATCTTTTAAAATTGTTTACCCATGAAAAGATCTTGTATACCTGTATTTCCATTAGCTTTCTGTTGGCATTCTTTGTCTCTGAAATGAAAAGGGATAACTTTCACACACCAGAATTTTACCAAAGAAATGAAATGGGATTACTTTCACACACCAGAATTTTACCAAAGAAATGAAATGGGATTACTTTCACACACCAGAATTTTACCAAAGAAATGAAAAGGGATTACTTTCACACACCAGAATTTTACCAAAGAAATGAAAAGGGATAACTTTTACACACCAGAATTTTACTAAAGAAATGAAATGGGATAACTTTTACACACCAGAATTTTACCAAAGAAATGAAAAGGGAAAACTTTGACACACCAGAATTTTACCAAAGAAGGAAGCAGATGATAGTATTTATGATGGGATGGCAGTTTTTAAATAAAAATAATGACAGGTTCTTTTTCACAAGAATTTTAAATGAAAATGCTATAAAATTCTTAACCACTCTATGATAGTCTACTCCACATTGAAAATGACTTCTCTGTGTCTTAAGCAGATTTTACTAGAACAGCCTTAAGCATGTTTCCATTCATAATTAATGATTTGTACATTTTACAGGAACAGTCCTAAGCTTGTTTCCATCCATAATTAATGATTTGTACATTTTACTAGAACAGCCCTAAGCTTGTTTCCATTCATAATTAATGATTTGTACATTTTACTAGAACAGCCCTAAGCTTATTTCCATTCATAATTAATGATTTGTACATTTTACTAGAACAGCCCTAAGCTTGTTTCCATTCATAATTAATGATTTGTACATTTTACTAGAACAGCCCTAAGCTTGTTTCCATTCATAATTAATGATTTGTACATTTTACTACAAAAATCTTATAGCCCTACACATTGGGGTCCTAACATTTTATATAGGATCCGTCCTATATTCTAAGTGAGGTGCCTGTTAGGCTTGTCAAAATAATTCTATAATTTGCATGAGGAAACTTTGATCACACTGATGAAATGTTTAAGTGTATTTGCAAAATATTGACATACCTGTGATTACACAGTGCGATCTAAATATTGACATACCTGTGATTACACAGTGCGATCTAAATATTGACATACCTGTGATTGCACAGTGCGATATTGACATACCTGTGATTACACAGTGCGATATTGACATACCTGTGATTACACAGTGCGATCTAAATATTGACATACCTGTGATTACACAGTGCGATCTAAATCAGATTACCACTGTCCTATGTGAAATTGAGATCTGAATTTAATATACCTGATAAAAATTCAACCTTACAATGGTCCCACATTTATCTAAAGATAAATTTCCAGGTCATTTCCAGGATGAAATAAAAAATTTCAAGGTTCATATATGACCATTACTGAATGGAATTAAAATTCATTTTAGATCGTAAAATATTAATTTCCTGACTCTAAAGATGTTTCTTTTTCAAGACTCTCCAAAGCATCTAAGTCAGAAAAGATGAATATGTACAAAACCAAAAACATATCACATGAAACAAGAAAATATTCCTATAATATGGCATGTAAAGTCATTTCAGTGTACAATTTCTGACTTTGCTGACCTGCATCATGTTGCTATGAGGAAGCAACAATAAATCTGGCTTAAATCGAATTGCAGACCGTTTTCTAATCCGGGTTCACTCCCAATATTCCATCTTATTTTTCACATTTGGACATTGTGGTAGCGGCATATGGTAGTTGCTTAGCTGCAAGCCTAGCAAATTTAAATGACATTATGATGAATTATACCTGCATGAACTCGATAGGAAAATGGTTTATTTTCTCAGAAATGGCAAGAACTATTATTCTTTACATCTTTAATCCGTTGACAGACCAGACTCACCTAAAGCATAGATAAAACCTGACCCTGTGCTCAGCCATTTGCATTACTAGTCACACGACTTTACAAATCTCAAACCACTATATGGGAAGTCCAAAGTCACATGATAAAAATATAAATTACATTATATTAAATGAAAGTCAAATACCTTTTGCAAAAACCAGAAATAGCACATAATTATCAATGTATTTATTTCATGAACAAGGAGAAACTTGTCGCTGTTGCAGCAATCTGGGCAGCCAAATTCATCAACCAATCACATGATCACCAGTCAGATCAATCATGTGATACAACAAAACTCTGGTAGTTGTTCACAGAATAAATGTAAAGAATTCTGTGTTCTTTCATTTTTGTGTTTTTATTACAACCAGTATACAACTTTTATTTAATGTTTTATTTTCTATAACATTTGAAAATGTGGGTTGTGAGATTTGTGTACACGTGCGACTGTTGAAGACAACAATTGAGTACATCTTTTGCTATACCAACCCAACATGTATGGGAAATAGTAAAATGGACACCTAATGTATCATGACTACGTAATGCATCTTACATGAAATAAAAAAAACCAAACCAATTTCAGCAGTACCTATCTGATGTTGTCCCTGCAGCAGCTAGCAATGAATCCAATTCTTCCTGTTGTCTCTTCTGATAGTCCTTCAACCAGCGAAGTGCTCCGCAGATCAAGCTCAAGGATTTGCCCTGAAACAGGGAAGACTTTCTATAGGAAACATAAATGGAACCATAAATATTTGCAAATGGTGACACTTATTATGATTTGCTTCAACACTGGAACTTGTCTGGAGAACAAAGTTAGGAGATTAGGCACTCACGGGTCACAAGTTCTCCATGTAAAGACAGAATACTAAAAATCCAAATAATTCAAGGTCTCCTCCAAATCTAGCTGCAATTTAACAATCTCTGGTAAAGTAATGCTGTGGAAAGCATAGACAGGAGAAAAGGCAATCAGAAACCATAACTCCTCTAAATGAGACAAACCTCATAAAATATGTATTTAGGTCTGAACGATGTACACACCAAATTGCATCAGAATATAGTCATTGCTTCCTGAACTATGCTGGATACAATACTGTCAAGCTGTGGAGAATTAAACCTCATCCAGAGAGGATTGATGCTGTAGGGATTAACGCCATTTTTCAGCACATGATAGGCTATACATGGCAGCCAGTATTATGGGTGGAAAAGAACCCGGGAAAACCCTGGAAAGAACCGACACACGAGAAGCTACTGGTAAGCTTTCTCACATAACTACATTAGCGAAATCTTAGACTCAAACCCACGCAGACAGAGGTAAAATGGCAGTGATCCGTAACGGAGAGTGTTTTAGACCAATCAGCCACTCCAGGCCTCTCATTAAGCGAGGAAAATATATCCATCAAGTATGGATCCCAAAAGACAAATTCTTTAAAAGGTACATTAAACAAACAAGGGTTTCAGTACTATGGTTATTACAAGAACAGACAAATGGGCTAATAAATCTTGATGCAGGGCCCTAACGATAAATAATGTCTATTTGTACATCTGTTCATTTTCCCATTTTCCTGTCTCTGCCAAAACAGAATGAAATGATCACTTTTTAAATTTGGGGATATGCCTCTAAAAAAAAAAAAATGGGAAATATTTTTTGGAGTTATTTTAATTGTATTTGTTGCATCTTTACATCTGCAGTTGGCAAAAAAAAAGGATAGCAAATGAATAAATTAATGAATTATGAGCAATTTTTTCAGATAAATATACCCTTTCACCTCCAGCACCCCAATTAACAAGTCAATAATCCTTCCAAATAAAGATCACTACTCTTGTGAAATATTGCAAGTACAATGACTAGTCAACATGTTTACTTACGATAACATGATAAGTGTCCATTAAAATCTGTTTGAGTAGTTGCATTCACAAAATTCAACCACTGCATCCACCTGTAAGTCAATACACTCAAAACATCCAACTGTAAGTCAATACACTTAAAACATCCACCTGTAAGTCAATACACTCAAAACATCCACCTGTAAGTCAATACACTCAAAACATCCAACTGTAAGTCAATACACTTAAAACATCCACCTGTAAATCAATGCACTTAAAACATCGACCTGTAAGTCAATACACTTAAAACATCGACCTGTAAGTCAATACACTTAAAACATCGACCTGTAAGTCAATACACTTAAAACATCCACCTGTAAGTCAATGCACTTGAAACATCCACCTGTAAATCAATGCACTTAAAACATCCACCTGTAAATCAATGCATTTAAAAATTCCACCTGTAAGTCAATACACTTGAAACATCCACCTGTAAGTCAATAGACTTAAAACACCCACCTGTAAGTCAATGCACTTAAAACATCCACCTGTAAGTCAATGCACTTAAAACATCCACCTGTAAATCAATGCACTTAAAACATCCACCTTTAAGTCAATGCACTTGAAACATCCACCTGTAAGTCAATGCACTTAAAACATCCACCTGTAAGTCAATGCACTTAAAACATCCACCTGTAAATGAATGCACTTAAAACATCCACCTTTAAGTCAATGCACTTGAAACATCCACCTGTAAGTCAATGCACTTAAAACATCCACCTGTAAGTCAATGCACTTGAAACATCCACCTGTAAATCAATGCACTTAAAACATCCACCTTTAAGTCAATGCACTTGAAACATCCACCTGTAAGTCAATGCACTTAAAACATCCACCTGTAAGTCAATGCACTTGAAACATCCACCTGTAAATCAATGCACTTAAAACATCCACCTGTAAATCAATGCACTTAAAATTCTACCTGTAAGTCAATACACTAAAAACATCCACCTGTAAGTCAATACACTTGAAACATCCACCTGTAAGTCAATGCACTTAAAATATCCACCTGTATGTCAATGCACTTAAATCATCCACCTGTATGTCAATACACTTGAAACATCGACCTGTAAGTCAATACACTTGAAATATCCATCAGTATGTCAATACACTTGAAACATCCACCTGTAAGTCAATACACTCAAAACATCCAACTGTAAGTCAATGCACTCAAAACATCCACCTGTAAGTCAATACACTCAAAACATCCACCTGTAAGTCAATACACTCAAAACATCCAACTGTAAGTCAATACACTTAAAACATCCACCTGTAAATCAATGCACTTAAAACATCCAACTGTAAGTCAATACACTTGAAACATCGACCTGTAAGTCAATACACTTAAAACATCGACCTGTAAGTCAATACACTTAAAACATCCACCTGTAAGTCAATGCACTTGAAACATCCGCCTGTAAATCAATGCACTTAAAACATCGACCTGTAAATCAATGCACTTAAAAATTCCACCTGTAAGTCAATACACTTGAAACATCCACCTGTAAGTCAATAGACTTAAAACATCCACCTGTAAGTCAATACACTTAAAACATCCACCTGTAAGTCAATGCACTTAAAACATCCACCTGTAAGTCAATACACTTAAAACATCCAACTGTAAGTCAATACACTTAAAATATCCACCTGTAAATCAATGCACTTAAAACATCCACCTGTAAGTCAATACACTTGAAACATCGACCTGTAAGTCAATACACTTAAAACATCCACCTATAAGTCAATGCACTTGAAACATCCACCTGTAAATCAATGTACTTAAAACATCCACCTGTAAATCAATGCACTTAAGAATTCCACCTGTAAGTCAATACACTAAAAACATCCACCTGTAAGTCAATACACTTGAAACATCCACCTGTAAGTCAATGCACTTAAAATATCCACCTGTATGTCAATGCACTTGAAACATCGACCTGTAAGTCAATACACTTGAAATATCCATCAGTATGTCAATACACTTGAAACATCGACCTGTAAGTCAAACACTTAAAATATCCACCTGTATGTCGATACACTTAAAATATCCATCTGTATGTCAATACACTTAAAATATCCATCTGTATGTCAATACACTTAAAATATCCACCTGTAAATCAATAAAATTAAAAATATCCACCTGTAAGTCAATAGACTTAAAACAAAAGAACCTCAATGTGAATTTCTATGAATTATAAATAGAGGATTAATTAATGTTAAGTTGCAGATATGTCCTCAATATTCTTGTGTCTGAAGTTTCATGGTAAAGTAAAACCTGTCTTGAGATACCACTGCTATGAGAGACCACCTGTCTTGAGAGACCAGGTTCTCCATGTACAGATTTATTGATTATATAATGTTATTACCTGTTATGAGGGACCACCTGTCATGAGAGACCATTATGTTTTGGCAGAAGAGGTGGTCTCTCAAGACAGGTTCCACTGTACAGTAAAACCTGTCTTGAAAGACCACCAGTTTTGAGAGAACAAGATATCCATGCACAAATTTATTAATTATATAAGGTTATGACCTGTTATGAGATACCACCTGTCTTAAGAGACTATTATTTTTTGGTAGAAGGAGAGGTCTTTCAAGACAGGTTCTACTGTAATCCTCCAAATAGTTTAGGAGTTGTGACAGTCAACACATTTATTGGCTCCTCTGGTGTATGACCAGTACAGCAAAAGATTGTTATCGCAAACTAAACAGTCAGTATATGTATCTTCATGTCCAGAATATTTTCCATGGCAATCCATCATAAGCTGTGGGACTAGTTACACCAACAAAATTGTGTAAAAAGCTTTAATGGCAATCCATCATAACCTGTGGGACTAGTTACACCAACAAGATTCTGCAATAAGCTTTAAGATAGAGAAGGCAATAACTCTTACAATAAATTATGGCATAAAGTGTTTCTCAACATGCGTTGTCAGGCGATGACTATATTTACCAAGTACAATGGTAATCCATACAAAAAAACTGGAGGATTAGCTTCGCTTACAAAACTGAAGAATGGACACAGCTGGCCAATTCTACACCCCCAAGGCCACAGCGTTTATATAGGACCAGAGATCTATAATTGCTGACACATCAAAATTCCATTAAGTTTCTTGAACTTTTAACTCAGAGACCTATTTCCAAATGAGTCAGTCGTTAAAGGACATTCTCATTAAGGCAGTCAAAATTCTTTTCAAAAGATAGACCAATTTTGTTTAAGCTATAAAAAATCATATAAGCTTTCAAATGTTTAAAAGTGTGGTCTGATGCAGCAAAGATAATGCTTTTGTAAAGTACCATTCGACCATAATGTTCACCAGTCCAGTATCAGAAACTAGTCCAAATCCCATGGATCCTTGCAAGATCTCTTAACTGGAAGCAAGCTTCAGTGCTTTTTTTCAATACATTTACCTAGAAGCAGTAATAATCTCTCCTTCTGTGACCAATACACCTCTCCCTTGATAACTCATGCACAACAGGGTCCACAAACATTAACACACTATAAACAAGGGCGTGAGTTACCGAGGGATCTCCAAAAGTTGAAAAAATTTGTGTTGACATCGAGAAAACTATTTGTGGGAGGGAAGCGTTAGGGAACTGGGCTGTTTAATGACTGAACCTACATTTTACAATCACACTGATAATAATCTTTAACAACGGTCATTTTCTAATGAAGTTGTTCATTATTCTGTTTAAATAACATTTATTTTCAAAATGTCAACATATGAAAGATTGTTCCAACTGGTTTCAACAACCAACACATATATGCAAAAAATCTGAATGTCACATCACTGCTTTTTGTGTTCTTAATGAGTCTAGTTCCCACAGTGGTGTTTAATAATATCTTGCCAAATTGGGAGTCCACAGAGCAGGGAACTAGACTAACTGTTGATACACCACAAAACAAGATTTTTTTTTCTTCAAAAACACGCAACATTTATTTCGTGAGACAATCTTACATTGAATTTAATTTTTGCATTGTTCAATTAGTACAATATTGATGTCATGATTTCACTGAAAGTAATAATGAAACTTCTTATCATTCCTGAGGATATCTCATCCAAAATATAACCAAGGCCACTAGATTTTAAGTTTTTATGATTTTCATGCCTTTTAACTTTTCTTTTATTCCACCTCCTTTATTTTATTCAAAAGACATAATTAACGTGAAAATACAAAGTGACAAGCTTTTAATTCAGAGCATCAATCCAACAAAAAATTTTGCAAGGAAGTTACAAAAAAAACATGGTCAGCACTTAATTAGGATCTCAGAGAAACGCTCATGGACATAGTTGTAATGGTAGACTGACCCATTTTACGTTTAATTACAAGAGGACACGTTGCATTTATGATGATGATACATAAAGGAACTAAAAGATCAAACTAGAACCCAAGTTTCAATTGTTAAAAAAAAATTTAAGTTGTATTTATTAAATTAGGACCTAACCGGAAATCGCCTCGGACATTCGCTTTGGCCGAATATTCGGTTTTTCGGTACTATTCGGAAGTATTCACCTCAGCAAAAAATACTCGCACAAATGGTTACAAGTAAAATAATTCAATAAATATCCAATTTTTTTTTTTATAAAAAAAAGCTTTTTAATACATAATTATTTTAGTTAATAATAAGAAATTTCATGTTATAGCCCATATATATGGTATACGGTACACGAAAAGTTTAAGCTTTGCATACGATAATGAAACAAACGGTACTCTCCGGAGTCACACCTACTACTCGGTTTGTGCCTGGATCCGGCAAATAGTACATCCAAATACTCGGATTCGGTACTCAGCGAAAATTATCTACTTAGTTAGGGGCTATATTAAATTACTGTCTAAACTCGGCATCAGTGACATTTTCATTAATCAAAATTTCCCCCTACATGTCGTTAATTATGGTGTACTAGGAATATCATTGAAAAGAAAATTTAAAAACTTGTATGACCTGTTTTTAAATTTGTAATTTCAAAATACTGATTAAAATGTCCAGGTCTATTTTTTACGATAGAACAAGTGATATATCAAAGTTTCTGTTACTAATTTTTATTGTGATTTTCTTCAAGTTAACAAATAGGGATCAATTATTGGGGTAATATCTGGTTTAAATAATGGGATCTACGCCTGACCCTGCATTATAAGCAGATCTGCAAGTTATCAGGGTGTGAATTATTGTGGTAGTGGTTTACTCAGATCAGCATGTCCAATAAACATAATTAACACCTTCCCTGCTTTTTTCTTTAAAACAGCCAAGTACCTTAACACTGTACCTTATATGCCTAGGCCAAGCATTTGGGTATTATAGATTGAGTTAACCCTTAAACTTTCTGTTTTTATTGGCTGGATTATATTTTCTTGCAAGTGGCCGAGTAGTTTAAAGCGATCTCCGTTACAGATCACTGCCCTATCAATTCTGTCTGTGTGGGTTCGAGTCTCAAATTTGGCCAATGTGGGTATGTGAAAAAGCTTGTCAGTAGCTTCTTGTGGGTTGGTGGTTCTTTCCGGGTGTTTTCACCAGGTTCTTCCACCACCATTAATACTGGCCGTCATGTATAGCCTATCGTGTGCTGAAAGATGGCGTTAAACCCTACAACATTTTCATGCAGGCAGTATATACGAACATGGGCAGATTCAAGTGTCTTGGGTGCATCATGCTAAATGAACCTGGTTCCCCAACCACATCCACAAAGTATAAATCCTAGATAAAACCAAACCTGGAGAAGCCAATATCAGGATTTTACTGCAACAGTCATATTTTTGTAAAAATCAGTAGTTTATGGGTCATTTCAGTATGAAGTTTGGTAAAATTTTTGGGCTTGGCAGGTCTGAATTTTCAGAAAGAGAAATAGAAAATCTTGTTTAATAAAGAATTGTAATTTAATTCTATATTCAAATATTACAAATCATTTCCAAATTAGAATAAGTATGATGGAACCCCGCTATTACCTGACTGTGATAAAGAAAATTTTAATATAGCGCGGTTGTGGCATGGCTCCCAAAATTTCATTTGCACATGAACAAATATTTTGTGTATACAAAATTTATTATCATTTTTGTGAAGAGATTGCATAGATTCAAATATGATACGATCGTGGCATGGTTTCTGAAATTTTAAATATATGTACGAGTATTTTTCTCGTAACAGGGGAAGAAAAAAATTAAGTACAAGAAATAGAGTATAAAACGTTTATTATCATTTTGGAGAAGAGTTCATGTATGAATTTTAATATAATACGATCGTGGCATAGCTTCTGAAATTAACAATTTCACCAGGTTCTCGAAGTGTTATGCCAAAATAAACATTATGTGGCCTTTGTGATTGTCTTCAATTAATTCTGTAAACAATTGTTTCTCAAACAATAGCCAACATGTGCCTTTTCTTTAACTGCATATACATCCATGCAGATGATAATGTGGTAGTTGATAAACTTCTCAGTTTAAAAACATCAAAAAACGAAAGCCGCCAACATGCTTTCTGGGCTTAGCGTTGTTATTAGATGCAATCAGATGACCATTAAATAATGTCCGCTTTATTAGCTGGAAACTGAGAGGGTACGAAATAGTATATGTGTTCAGCTTAACCCTTTAGCTACGACTACTGCATCTAAGCGTCTACTGTAAATAGCTCTAAAACCCCAGTGACACATATCTGCAGTGCCGATAAACCTAGTTTACAACCCCAGTGTCGCACATATGCATAAAGTTCAGCAGTACTCGAAACCTTAGTGACTCTCATGTGCGCAGAATACCTACGTGTTAACTAAACGTTGATTGGTTGAATGTATGGAAGTTTACATATTTTTGATTATCAAAACCAATGAGAGGATTGTTTACTCGACATTTTGATACAAGTTGGAAAGCTGAGAGGTTAAATTTAGACACACTAAAATGAATTTTCCGCGGTTTACGAAACACGTGTTTTCGAGATGAACAAAGATGGATTCCGATTCAGATATGAGCAACTTTAACGGGTCCAGTGCAAGTGATATCGAAAAGTTTAATGGATCATAATTAGAAAATGGATCAGATATTGATGCAGTTTCAACTGCACAATGGAGTGACGACCTCGCCGTATTCGAAATCAATGTTTTTGATTCTTACGTTGGTTCAACAGACAACAATCAAGCTTGGACCAGTGAATGAAAGATTTTTTACTCAGATTTATTCCTGAATATCTGGTAGAAAATCTTGTGAAAGAAACAAACAATGTTGTTAAGAAAATAGGGGACCAAAACCAAGACATGAAATGGTATGAAATCAGCATCACATATGTGGGCATTAGTCCTACACGTAAGACATACATGTTAATTTTGTTATACATATATTGTAATATACATGATAACATTGTCATTTATGTATGGATAATTACTGTTTTGAGAGGTACCAATTGCAACATTGTAATTATAGTAGATTTCATTCATGTTTTTATAGGTACATTTGAAAATATTGGATTTATTTTGTGGGATTCAAAACAGTTTATATGACTGGGATTTCTTATATGATGGGATATAGGAGTATATATAAAGTAGAAATATATGAATAACAGACACTATACAAGATAAGCTGTTTTTTATTTCACTTCAATCTAGTAAAAACTATTGAAATAATGAATATAAATGTAACCATGTTTTTATTGTCAATTTCTGTAGTCAGCCTTGATGATGCTCTAGTATTCAGCCTATCAATCAGCCTCAGTAGTCTGAGTAACTTACATGATAGCACAGAGCAGTAGTGAAACTACACAACAGCTCTACTAGTTAAAGGGTTAAAAACAATTATAAAAGTGATTCATGACCATTGCAGGCCTACTGCACTTAATTCTTGGGTTTTACATGTGTATGGGATTTGAATATGAACGCATTATCAATTTCTTATTTTTTTTAATTAAAAAAATATTTTACCGTTCTAGAAAAGCAAGTTCATAAATGCAAGTCGTTCTCTGCACTTTGCATAAAAAAGTTTATTATGATATTTGGGAAGTTTTAATGTATGAATTCTAATATAAAACAATATACAATAAAGTAAGAGAAGCAGAGTGTAACCAACTCAAAAGCATTCTTGACTTTGCTAGAAGCCAACAGTTTGCGGCACAGAAGCAGTATGAAATTTGTATAAACTCCATTCATAGACCATGGAAAGTAATGAACTGTACATTCTTAACCTAATTTTCTGTTAATTTTTCCCATTGAATTCAGACACATAATGATCTGTGACAAAAATATTGAATAGTTTAAATACGTCTGCAAATTTTGCAATGGAATTACAGGTGTGGATTAGCTGCATGCCATGATGGTACTATATCAGACGGTACGTAAAAGGTGTTATTAACTCTGTACATGCTATATATTGGACATTGAATTCAGACACAATGATCTTGGGCAAAATATTTATTTAATATTTCAAATCTCTGTGCAATTTTTCAATGGAATTACATGCATTATGGATGAACTGCATGCCAAGATGGCACGATAGTAAACGATGTTGATACCCTATTCATGATATAACGTCAGTCGGGTTATTATCGATCAACGTGTATTTTCGGATAAAAACAATAAAATTAGGAAAACTATTTAACACAAAGTAAAATCCTATAAATATATTATCCATCCATTATTTTGAATAGGTCTTATTACTGCATTCCATTTATTATTAGTCCAATAATACCCCAATTGAATACACGTATATGCCAATGCAGTGTTGTCTGAAAAAGTAAATTACCATAAAACCAAACATTAACGCAACCCTGCTATTAACATGATATAATTTTTGGACACCAATTATCACGTTATAGCATGGTTCCAGTGTGATACATATATTGCACACAGCTGTGTTTGATTCAATTTGGTTTGGTATTTTATGGCATGGCAATAAACAGGACACACATTTTGATGCATTTCAGAGGTGACCAGTACAAAGATGTTTGATTAATAATAGAATAACCATATTGGTATCACACATGGGGCAAAGAATTTTTAAAGTACTCAACTAAGCATAAAGTACTTTTGTTTGGTTAATTAGAGCATGAGTAGAAGTACTCATTTAAAATTTGGAGTACTAGTATTTTCAAAAAGTACTCATAAGCATAAACAGAGATGTAACATGGTAACTGCACAAAATTCACAAAGCCACGTGTTATTTAGATAAAAAGTAGATAATAAATTAAATGTATTTAATACCAGATTCATTTCTTCGCAGCACATGTATTATCAAAAAGATGTTTCTATTTTTATGTTGTAGACCATATGAATATAAATTAAATGAAAACAGATTTAAATAATGTTCATAAAATAAGCATACAATTCAAAAATACCTTGTCAATAATCACAAAGAGTATTTCATTAGTATTGTCTTAATTTTTTTACCTGCCGATATTTATATTTTTTAATGAACTTGAAGAAATGACTGAAACCCTGAAGCATGGAGGTGTGGGTATTTTTTACGTAGCTTTAACAATTTTTGTCATATCACTATAATGTCTGCAGTGTGGCAGTTTGCAATGATGTATATCACTGGGGCATCATGCCACATACCTATAGCATCATGTCCCACCCAGTCATCTTATCCTGACACCAGGCTGATCAGTCCTAACAATGAACCTCTCAATACTAAGTGCCAAGCATGGCAGCTGATACTACCATTTGTATAAAGTTTTGGTTTAACTTGGCCATTATCAATCAAGTCTTTATTGATCATTTTCACAAGGCAAGTTATAATAGGTCCACACCTTATGCACACATGCACGGTTTCCCAAAGAAATTAGGGGTTGGATATTCTTTGTATATTCCATTAAACACGGGAAATATGATCCTTAAATAAAGATCATACAAGAAGACGGTAATCATCTTTGAGAAGACGGTAATCATCTTTGAGAAGACGGTAATCATCTTTGAGGAATTATGCTTAAATATATGTTTTCTGAAATAATTTAGTATATTTTAGCTTGGATTTTTAACTTATTTTCTGCCGAACATCAAGATGTACTCTGGAGTGTATGGTACTCTTAGATTTCAAAGCAAGAGTATGAATATAAGAATGAGGACTTTAACAAGGGTACAAGTATGAGCACAAGTGCTTTAATTCAAAACATAGCAGCACTGAATGAGCATTATAACTCATTAGAAATACAAGTGTTTATCTCATTCAAAATTTAAAATAAAACAAATAAGGATGAGTATGAGAAATTTGACTGATTCAAAATAAAAATGAATTTATACTCCTTATAGATATGAGCATGAGTACTTGGATTTTGAGGACTCCAGA
Source organism: Unio pictorum (assembly GCA_030141615.1). Lineage (NCBI taxonomy): Eukaryota > Metazoa > Mollusca > Bivalvia > Unionida > Unionidae > Unio > Unio pictorum. Next base: position 1,547,273 of record JARLTB010000202.1, on the reverse strand, counting down.
GAATAAAGTAAATAAATATTGTGTACTCCACTCGATGTCTCACAAAGACCAAAATCAATTATCAGTCTGCAGAGGTGAGTTACATTAAGATTTTACTACATTTTATTTAGCCATGACAACAAGACTTACAGTCCCAGTGGGACTCTCAAAAATCCCAACATTTCCCAGCTCTAGGCATTTATACAGCTCCTTCATAAAATCCTTTTGAATGTCATAAGCCTCAAAAGGAAAGGAGAAGTCATCTGGAACAACAACTGTTTTTTCTTCACCTGCAACAAATAAAAAAATGATGAGACGAAAGGTAAAGATTTTCAAGAGTAGTTCTTAGAGCAGTTTTCAAATTATATAATACTAACAGTATAAGAGATAAATGTGGTCACATCAAGGAAAATAACAACATGAGTAAGTAGTTTAAGTGCATATATAAAAAACTGACACCCAGATGTTATGGTTGCTATAATTGATTAACACATTATCCCCTGAAGGTTTTTGCTGCTTTTGCATGAAATGCGAGTAGGAACCACATTTTGGGGACTATTTCTGAATACAACCTAATACATAGCTTGGATATTCTATTAGACAAATGGCTAGTAGTGCTAAAGAAAATGTTTTCATTGGTTAGTTTGCTGGCACATGAGCAGAATGTGAAAATCCAGACTTCTTTTTAGTTGTTTTTGTTTAATGGACCTATAATTTTCGTATGGAGAAAACTCTTTATTCAAAATGTCCACCTGATCCTACCTTTTGCACATGTTCATCTGTCTGTGTGCACTTCAGACCGGTCTGCCGTAGATCTGAGGCCATAAAGTCTAAAATTGGGACACAAATTCGGTTCCGACCATGGACAAATTTTGGGTGAAAACAGATCCAAAAACTCTGGTTTTTCCCTCTGTATTTGTAGTGCAACTAAAATATCCAGATAATTTGCTATCGATGTAGAGCTACATCTGTCTACCGTTCTATAATACCACCCACTGTAGCATATCATGCATGACCTTGATGCTACAGACCTTGGAAGTAGGTTACTACCTCATGCCCTGTAAAGTCATCCCTAGGGGTTAATGTTTTAAGTGGAATAATTCTTTGAAAACAAAAATCAGAAAGCAAAGGCAAGTTAAATACTAAAGTAGAACACATTCTTGGAGCACAATGCTCATCAAAGTATGTGAAAACTGACCCAAATGCAAAACCTAGTCAAGATGTGACAGGCATATGAATTACAGTAACACTATATGACACTAACAGTTACAGTGGGGCATAAAAAAAAAATGTATGCCCAAAATATTCAGATTTACTTCAAATATGCTATACCTTGAAAAGTAGCCAATGCATAATGGGGGGAGGGTACTTAACAATCCAGTCTTGAATGGATGACATCTGTCAATCAATCTTCAATAGAGATTAATACAGATAGCCAAACAGTTCAAACTAATTATGTTTTCCAATGTTAACTAGAACAGTAATGGAGGATATGTCAATCTTCATTCACATTTTTCATGTGTATAATTATAACTATTGCCTGACTCAATCAGAGTCCTCTGAAACACCTAAGCACACATATCTGCGCACCAATTTTATTTCTGGAATGCAGAAAATCACTGAGGCAAGAGTCCTCTGTGCACATGTAATAGGTGTGCAGCGAAATTCAAAGACTTGCTGGTCCTGCTTCAGCTACCTGCTTTGAGGGAAAATGTGTTGATCAATTAGCTGTGCTGATATTTACAATGACAGAATTCAGTGGCTAAAAGATTACTTGAAGTACATGTTGCGATTATAAGATTACATCAAAAGAACATAATCCAATAGCTGGACGGCAAGTTCAAAGACTTTGACTGGCGGCCGGGTGGGAGAATGTACTGATATTTACAGTAATTGAAGTCAAACGCAGAAAGACCTAGAAATGTACATGTGGTTATTAAAAGAGTACATCAAATAAACAACTTTATCTTTCATTATAGTGTTCATTTCTAAATATAGCAAAAAAAGCAGTACATGTGACTGTAGAATCAAAACATGTTGAGACTTAGACAATAGCAAACGTGGATGAACAGTATGATCTGAAGATACATGGGTATTTGCCCTCATGTACATGGTACAGGGGTTGAGTCAAACATGTTTATAAATCTTTGAAAAATTGATAACGTATAAACAAAAAAAGGAATTTTTAAAAAAATTGATCAAGGATAGTTGATTAAGCCTTTTTACTAACTTGAAATTACACTAATATAATCTGGTTACTCAGTTAAAATTGTTACAATGTAGTTTTTATTATTCTCTTTTAGAGTCATATGGCAAAAATAACTCTGAAACTTGTCGACTTGAAAACAAAGTATTGCTTAAATCTAAAGTTCAATGCAATAAGTAAATGTATAAGTGTTTGCGTATTATATATATATATATATCTTGCATTTTTTGCTTTGCATCCACTTCTGCATATTGAGCTCTCACTTCTCTCTGTTCTGTCCAAAAGAAGAAGCCACTTCCCCTTAAAATTCAAGTCTAGCTTCACTCCTGAAGAGGACTGCAACCTTTACTGGTGGGACTCCTATTTTTACCCAAATGGGAGTCCTGGACTACTAGTTTTAAAATCCTAGCAAGACCTCTTCTTGATTATTTTAATAGATGACAATAGTCTATATATTTTCACCTGTGCACATCTCTGTCATTTGATAGTCTAGCTGCAATACATAATTTTAATGCCATTTTGCCATTATTGTGATGGTATCATTCACTTTTCTTAGAATGCTGCAATACATAATTTTAATGCCATTATTGTGATGGTATCATTCACTTTTCTTAGAATGCTGATATGCAATTCAACATCAGTTAAAGTTTACACTGAATCTTTCAATGTAAATATAACATTATACCTGAGGACAAGATTTTTAAAAAAAATAGGTGAACAGCAGTCATAATATGCCATTTTTACTTTAATCCTTACATTTCATTTTGGAATGTGCGAAAATTAATCTTTCATTATGCACTAATGATGGATCTGATCACCATGTAGATTTTTTAAAATTATACAAAATAAATACATATAAAGGACTCTTAATAGTCATCAGGCAGACAGACATCAGGCCTTTTTCAACCAAGCTCTATATAATGTAATTTATTATATAATGTATATAATTTAATATATATTGTAGATCATTTAATATATAATGTATATAATTTAATATATAATGTATATAATTTATTATATAATGTATATAATTTAATACATAATGTATACAATTTATTATATAATGTATATAATTTTTTATATAATGTACATTATTTATTATATAATGCATATAATTTTTTATATAATGTATATAATTTATTATATAATGTATATTATTTTTATATAATGTATATAATTTATTATATAATGTATATAATTTAATATATAATGTATATAATTTATTATATAATGTATATAATTTATTATATAATGTATATAATTTAATATATAATTTAATAAATAATGTATACAATTTAATATATAATTTATATCGTTTTTTTATATAATGTATATAATTTAATATATAATGTATATTATTTTTTATATAATGTATATAATTTATTATATAATGTATACAATTTATTATATAAAGTATATAATTTAATATATAATGTATAAATTTAATATATAATGTATATAATTTAATATATAATGTATATAATTTATTATATAATGTATACAATTTAATATATAATGTATACAATTTATTATATAATGTATATAATTTAATATATAATGTATATAATTTAATATATAATGTATATTATTAATTATATCTTGTATATAGTTTCAAAATTTCACCATCGTTTGATCCAACTTTACAAAATGTCCATCATATACAATAGTCGTATTTTCAATCCTTAAGAATTTTTCAAGTAAAAAGTGAGAGAGATCATCATAATGTAAGATTCCAACCCCATACCATTCTGAAATATAAATGCTAGTTTTAAAAAATCAAATTTTACAAATTCCTGAAAATGATATTCAACATTTACTTCAAATTTTAAATCTTATTAATTTGAAGTAGTTTTTAACTGAAATGTGCTCCACAGTTATCTTTGCCAAATGGGAAGTACTACTAGTGATGGGAATCAGTCAGAAATTCATAATCGATAATCGGTTCCCCTTAACCAACTGATCATCGATTATAATCGGTTACTAAGAGCAAATTTTAATTTTTGTTACAGTTATATCTTTGATCTGAGAGTTCAAGATGTTTATATATGTACAGGAGTAATCTCTTTTAATGACATGTATACTTTAACCTAACAATAATATTACATTGAGTATTACTTTTGTTCTACAACTTTGGTAAATGAATTCAACTTTTTATGGCTGATCAGTCATTTGTAACTGAAATACTGCTACAATCCCCTGAAACTCTTTCGTTCATATGTGATGTGCTGTAATTTAAAGTATAGAAGGACATGATTTTCTTGTTTGTCATTGTTTATAACTACATTGTACTACAAAAGATGTTTCAATTTAACTGAAACAAATCAACAAAATGTGTTTAAATTTATTAACTCAACAATTTAACAATGTAATAATGACTATATGTTCCTAATTATGAATTGTAAGGTTTTTTTTATTTATAGTTGTGAAGGGATTAATGAATTTCAGGTCAACTTTAGTGGCTGGAAGTTTTATTAACCTTTGTGCTTGGCATACACCTAAAAGGTAGTCTTCCATTACATCGATTATGGAGTTTACAATCGATTATCTTATTGGTTTGCTCAACCAATTGATGATTGGTTATAATCGATAATCTGAACAACACTAAGTACTACTAATTTAAAGTAGTTTTTAATTGAAATGTGCTTCCCAGTTATATTTTCCATAATGTGACAGTGAAGTCGGTCAAGAAAAGATTAAAAAGGCACATTATTTATCCAGTGTTCATGACTTGTGAAAGTTACTAATAATGTCTGCAACAATAGTCTTTATGTCGAGATAAGTCATCATCAGGAATGTGAAAAGTAGATCAATTACCAATTTTTCCACTCAGTAAAGATACATTAACTTTTATGACTGACTAAGCTGGAAGAGATGGTATTTGCTTAAAACCGACCTAGATGGTGAAAGATTGCAGCCTTATATCCCAGACAGGATGAAGACTAAATAACAGGAGCATGAAAAATAGGTCAATTACCAATTTTTCCATAAAAGATACACACATTTACTTTTATGACTTTACATACAACAGTATTTGAGAAACTTAGTTAATATACATTAATGCCTATGTAACCCGTTGAAAGAACTCCCTATGAATCACATAAGTTTTGCTGGGAACTCCCTATGAATCACATAAGTTTTGCAGGAGAAAATAATTACAATCACAAACCCTCATCTATCTGTATGTATGTAAACATAAAAATTTCTGAACCATACCAAATTTTGTACATAACCTTCATGAATATATTTTGTTTTAAGTTAAGTTTGCAAACTGTAAATGCAACAAAGCAAACCTGAAACTGTTCCTCCATTGCTTTCAGCATTTATTTCAACAGCAGCCAGTAACTCATCATCGTCATCATCAAAGCCATCCATATCTTTCTGGGTTACTGCTATACCATTAATGCAGACTTCTAAAAGCAAATACATTTTTTTTAAATACAGGCTTAAAATCCTATTCAAATTTTCAAAATAATATACATTTCAAAAGGTAGGAACTTATTTAATGCCGTCTTATCTATTCCATACTTATTCAGTGGAAAGTCTCAAATTTTCTCTCTAGTTTCATGAATTATCACTTACATCCATAATTCAACAGGATTTAATATCTGTCCATGCTAAAAATAATACTTTTTTATGATATTTAATTTAGATTTATAAGCACATTATTACAGATCTAAAAGTTAAAAAAAAATGCAAACAATGCAGACTCTGATCACATAATGAGCCAGTTGATCAGTGACAATGTTGTCATCTCTACTAATTATTCCCTATAAAAATAACTTTTGTATATTTAATTTAGGTTTGTAACTACATTATTACAGATGATTAGAAGTCAAAATGCAACACAAATAGAGCCAGTTGACAATGTTGTCATCATTACTGATTATTCCCTGTATACACCCAGATCTAATGGCACATTCTGTGATAAAATATACAGGCCTGGGAAGTATGCAGTTGGACTCTACTTAAAAATAAGTATATACAGTATTATTAATTAAAGTACTAATTAAAAAATAATTGGTTGGCTAGTAGTCTAAAGCAATCACCTTGACTGATCACTGCCATCTTAACTCTACGTGTTCAAGTCTCAGACTTGACTGATCACTGCCATCTTAACTCTACGTGTTCAAGTCTCAGACTTGAATGATCACTGCCATCTTAACTCTACGTGTTCAAGTCTCAGACTTGAATGATCACTGCCATCTTAACTCTACGTGTTCAAGTCTCAGACTTGACTGATCACTGCCATCTTAACTCTACGTGTTCAAGTCTCAGACTTGAATGATCACTGCCATCTTAACTCTACGTGTTCAAGTCTCAGACTTGAATGATCACTGCCATCTTAACTCTACGTGTTCAAGTCTCAGACTTGAATGATCACTGCCATCTTAACTCTACGTGTTCAAGTCTCAGACTTGAATGATCACTGCCATCTTAACTCTACGTGTTCAAGTCTCAGACTTGAATGATCACTGCCATCTTAACTCTACGTGTTCAAGTCTCAGACTTGAATGATCACTGCCATCTTAACTCTACGTGTTCAAGTCTCAGACTTGAATGATCACTGCCATCTTAACTCTACGTGTTCAAGTCTCAGACTTGAATGATCACTGCCATCTTAACTCTACGTGTTCAAGTCTCAGACTTGAATGATCACTGCCATCTTAACTCTACGTGTTCAAGTCTCAGACTTGAATGATCACTGCCATCTTAACTCTACGTGTTCAAGTCTCAGACTTGAATGATCACTGCCATCTTAACTCTACGTGTTCAAGTCTCAGACTTGAATGATCACTGCCATCTTAACTCTACGTGTTCAAGTCTCAGACTTGAATGATCACTGCCATCTTAACTCTACGTGTTCAAGTCTCAGACTTGAATGATCACTGCCATCTTAACTCTACGTGTTCAAGTCTCAGACTTGAATGATCACTGCCATCTTAACTCTACGTGTTCAAGTCTCAGACTTGAATGATCACTGCCATCTTAACTCTACGTGTTCAAGTCTCAGACTTGAATGATCACTGCCATCTTAACTCTACGTGTTCAAGTCTCAGACTTGAATGATCACTGCCATCTTAACTCTACGTGTTCAAGTCTCAGACTTGAATGATCACTGCCATCTTAACTCTACGTGTTCAAGTCTCAGACTTGAATGATCACTGCCATCTTAACTCTACGTGTTCAAGTCTCAGACTTGAATGATCACTGCCATCTTAACTCTACGTACGAGTTCAAGTCTAGACTAGACTGATCACTGCCATCTTAACTCTGTACGTATGAGTACAAGTCTCAGGCTTGGCCAATGTGCGGAAGAGAAAGCTTCCCAGTAGCTTTAAGTGGGTCAGCGGTTCTTATTCCACTATAGTGTATAGGAACATATCATGTACTGAAAAAAACAGTAGTAAACCAGAAATTTAATCTGGACCCTGCATACAACTTGCAGAACATAATGCATTATGAACTGAATTCAAATTGTGACAAAGCAAATGTTTTCAAGTTCTAGTGATAAATACAATGTTTCCTCTAGTAATTAAACATGAAACATGTCAATCTATAGTATCAGCTATGGCTGCGAGCGTTTCTCTGTGAATGTAATTAAATGCTGACCATGTTTCAATATCTAACAGAATTATACAATGTATTGTTGACCTGAATTAAAATTTAGCCTCCTTTGTATTTTCAACTTAATTATGTCTTTTTTATCAAGTAAAGGAGGTAGATTAATAGAAAAGTTTAAAGTCATGCATATCCTACATGCTTAAGATCTTATAAGATCATGTGGGCTTAGTCGTATGTCAATTGAACTCTGCACATAATATAATTAAAAAACATTAAATTAACTAATTCAAGTATAACTGTGATCAAAGATAGCAAAGAAACTAAGTGAAATGAATACTTCGTAAAATAAAGAGTTCTGTTTCACAGATACTGACTTCAGTGGGGGAAAACTAGTTTCAGAGAATTCCTGAAATGGTACAAATATTCAGAGAATTCCTGAATCAGTACAAATATTCAGAGAATTCCTGCATCGGTACAAATATTCAGAGAATTCCTGAATCGGTACAAATATTTAGAGAATTCCTGAATCGGTACAAATATTCAGAGAATTCCTGAATCGGTACAAATATTCAGAGAATTCCTGAATCGGTACAAATATTCAGAGAATTCCTGAATCGGTACAAATATTCAGAGAATTCCTGAATTGGTACAAATATTCAGAGAATTCCTGAATCGGTACAAATATTCAGAGAATTCCTGAATCGGTACAAATATTCAGAGAATTCCTAAATCGGTACAAATATTCAGAGAATTCCTGAATCGGTACAAATATTCAGAGAATTCTGGAATCAGTGCAAATATTCAGAGAATTCCTGAATCCGTACAAATATTCAGAGAAATCCAGAATTGGTACAAATATTCAGAGAATTCCTAAATCGGTACAAATATTCAGAGAATTCCTGAATCGGTACAAATATTCAGAGAATTCTGGAATCCGTACAAATATTCAGAGAATTCCTGAATCGGTACAAATATTCAGAGAATTCCTGAATCAGTACAAATATTCAGAGAAATCCAGAATCGGTACAAATATTCAGAGAATTCCTAAATCGGTACAAATATTCAGAGAATTCCTGAATCGGTACAAATATTCAGAGAATTCTGGAATCAGTACAAATATTCAGAGAATTCTGGAATCAGTACAAATATTCAGAGAATTCCTGAATTGGTACAAATATTCAGAGAATTCCTGAATTGGTACAAATATTCAGAGAATTCTGGAATCAGTACAAATATTCAGAGAATTCTGGAATCAGTACAAATATTCAGAGAATTCCTGAATTGGTACAAATATTCAGAGAATTCCTGAATCGGTACAAATATTTAGAGAATTCCTGAATCGGTACAAATATTCAGAGAATTCTGGAATCGGTACAAATATTCAGAGAATTCTGGAATCAGTACAAATATTCAGAGAATTCCTAAATCGGTACAAATATTCAGAGAATTCCAAATATTCAGAGAATTCCTGAATTGGTACAAATATTCTCAAGGATAACATAGTTTCACTATTACTTGCATTAATGAAATCACAGCATCAATATTTTATTAACTGAACAATACAAAAATGGAATTTTGATCTTGATGATTGTATCATGAAATAATTGTCGCTAGTTTTTAAAAGAAGGAATCTTGTTTGATCATGAAACAACAGTTAGCCTTGTTCCCACCTACACACCACACTATTTTATATACCACTCAAGGAACCAGACTAATCAGCAAAATAAAAAAGAAACACACAAAGCTTTCACATACATATGATGGTTTTTGAAACCAGTTAGAATATTATTAAAGATCTTTCAGGTGTTAGACATTTTGAAAACAAATATAATTTATGCAGAATAAGAACACTTCATTAGAAAAAGTGCTTTATTGACAAATATTCTCAACACAATTATGAAACGAGAATTTACAAGAGACCCTACTGTGTCTCAAGGGAGACGTGTATCTTGAATGAAATGAAGCTATATACACTTTCTTCAATATTAGCAACATACTTATTCTAATATATGCCACCTTCTAATAAATGTCCCTTCCTTTTAACCACATACAAATCCTACCTTTGTTTAGGACATTTTCAACCAAACAGTCAAATGGCACGTCCTCCACCCCCCAGTCTATTAAATAACTATAATATATTTTTTTTAAATTCATTTTGTTAAAGCAACATACTTCAACTTAATCAGATTTCAACATTCCTGGCTTCAGTAGACTGGGGAGCAAGCTACAGAATGATATTATTTAGACGCTGTTATTTAGACACTAAGACACTGACCTCAAAACATAAATACTGGGTTACACGTCTGACATCAAAGGAATACCCTGGCTTCCAGCGCATTTCAGACAAGTGAAATGTAGGTCAACAGAACTTGAAAACATGTCCATTTACTGATATAAGAATTCGAATCCAGTAGGAAAAAGACATCAGAGTAAGTAAAGTCAGACTAAAGTAAGTGATAAAGTGATATCTGTTAAAAAGCACCAGTATAGGCAGCCTAATTTTTTTGAATTTCCTGAAAATGTGGCTCCTTATTCACCTATTAGTTAACAAGCAAACACTATACAAAACCATTATTTAGGTAGAAAGATGCCAACACTATACAAAACCATTAATTAGGTAGAAAGATGCCAACACTATACAAAACCATTATTTAGGTAGAAAGATGCCAACACTATACAAAACCATTATTTAGGTAGAAAGATGCCAACACTATACAAAACCATTAATTAGGTAGAAAGATGCCAACACTATACAAAACCATTAATTAGGTAGAAAGATGCCAACACTATACAAAACCATTACATGTATTTAGGTAGACAGATGCCAACACTATACAAAACCATTATTTAGGTAGACAGATGCCAACACTATACAAAACCATTATTTAGGTAGAAAGATGCCAACACTATACAAAACCATTAATTACATAGAAAGATGCCAACACTATACAAAACCATTATTTAGGTAGAAAGATGCCAACACTATACAAAACCATTATTTAGGTAGAAATATGCCAACACTATACAAAACCATTATTTAGGTAGAAAGATGCCAACAATATACAAAACCATTATTTAGGTAGAAAGATGCCAACCTAAACATAAATATCAGGGGATATGTCCCACCCTTACTTTATCCATTGATTGCTTAGTTTTCATTGATTTGTGACCACAAAAGGTTCCTAACTCGAAAAATCATACATTTATGAGACACATAATTTTATCAACAATTAAGGTTCAATTTTATAATTCCCAACTATCGCATGCAAGAAACATGGACAAAATCTTAAATTAGGTAGAATTATGTCAGGAGAGATAACTGTTTTTGGCTCCCATTTTCTTAAACTACTTAGGTTCTAGAATGGTGGTCTGCTTTAAAGGTTAAACCATTACCTCATGTATGTTTTTTTTAGGCAGTTGATATTCATGTACCAAAGTTACACAGTACTGTGATATAAACACCTGTTACCTATCTGACTCCATACACATAGTTCACTTTTACAGCAATGTGGTACATGTTACATTCAACATCAATTTTAACCAATTTACCTTTTTGGTGCACATTATGTATAGAAAGATTTAAGAGTAAAATCTAATCATTATAGTTGTATAATTATTTTTCATGGAAGAATTTTTTATGTACTTTAAATCTTGAGAGAACTCATTCACCATCAAGCCAGTGAAGTCATATGAACTTGTGCTGCCATTTCTCATACTTGAAATTTACCAGTTCTATGTCTACGTCTACATTGATAAATCATAAAAACTCAGTGATGCGTACATTAACATCAGACTCTTTACCAGTTACATGTACTTTAAATTGCAGATTACAACTAGAGCTTAAACAGAGATCTAATGTAATAGTCATTCACATCAATGAAGTTAGTATCTAACTGGGGTGTTTCACCAGTGGCACTACAAAAACCTGCTCAAAATGGTTGATGTTTACAGTCAGCCTCCAAACACGCTTCCATGAGAATAGTACAAAGGCATCAAAATCTTGTACCTAGAAAATACTGCAGATTTTTTAAAAAGTATTCAAATGGCCAACAAAAATTTCCAAGATGCAACCATGAAAAACACCATAGGTCTTATTCTGCAAAACCTTTTGAACGTATTAATGCATGTTTCATATTGGTGAGCGAACTATTTACTATACAAAGCCTCAATTCAAGAATCCTATTTTGTGCAAAGGAAATCATTGGCTTTTTCTTTTATAGTTGATATTATTGGTAAGAATTTGATAGAGAAACTTTTCCTTAAAAATCAACAAAATGTGTAGATCAGGGAAAGTTTCACAGGGGAAAGGTTTTATTTATGTAACTAAATATGCAATGTGTCATGAAATATTTTACAATTAACTTCATTTTCATCTTTAACAAGTAATGCATGTTAGTTCTCTTTCTTGAGCAGCTGGTAAAGGTTATATAGCAATTACAGAGTCTGACATTTTATCAATAAAGTATGAAATGAAATCAGTGACGTGATATCACCTTATCTTTACAATAAATGTACATGTAAAATGATTGGTGATTTATTATAAGATAACTTATCAGACTCCTTTAGTAGTAACTATATGCTCATTGAATATTAATATCGCTACCTGTAATCAGCTCAGTTTGTTTTAATTAATACTGCTACAATGTTTTTTTTCACAGACATCACGATTAAGTATGCAAATACCCACAATGCAACACGTGCACACCTTTTGAGTCCCTAACAAACTGTTGTCAACATTAGTCATCATGTATATTCAAGATAATAAACTGATTTAACTATTGATAGGGATATTTACTTCTTCGACATGATACATAGATTATACTTGAAATTATGTGCTCAATAGCACAAAAATAAAAATAAAGCTGGAAGTTCCCTTGCTTATGTCGAAAGCCAATATAGTAAAGTTGAACCATAATCATGTTTATTAATATCTGATAGAAATGCACTTATTTTGTTTTACAAACAAACAATATTAACATTTTTAAAAAGTCATTCGTGTCATATTCCTAAGCTTGTGATCTTGAAAAAGTATTTCCAGATAATGATTTTCTGGATACAGTATCAGTCACGAATTAAAATTTCATAGCATGTATTTTATGCTAGAACTTTTATGTACAAATACTTTTCGCGGCAACAGGTGTTTGTGCCAAAGAATGTTTGACAAACCATTTTAATTAGCATGGTAAAATATTGTATTTGTGGTGGAGATGATGGACGTAGAAATATACTGAATGAAAGCGATAACCGGTCAAAGAAGTGTCATCTTTAGTTATTCAAACGAAACATGTGTCTAACAGAACATGACTGTGTCGAATGTTAAAACGATGTATTCCTGAAATGCTGATAGAAAAATGAAATTATATGTTAACAATTAGCTTTTTAACTTGAACAATAAACAAATTATTGACTTAAACCCATGAAAATTGAAAATCTTTACATGTTTCTACTTGGTTGTGTATCCAGTTGTTTATGTGTTTGTTTATTGATCGATATATTTGTTAATGAAAGAATAACAATGATGGTTGAAATTTAAATATTTTACTTTAAGAAAACACAAAGAAAAGTCATGCATTCGATCTCGTGCAGTAGACATGCATAACAGAATATGATGTATTATTATATTCTTACTCACAAAATTAAACTTGCCTTTGGAATTATGCAGTTAGAACAATGTTATGAGTGATTGGGACACAAAATGGCAGATATGGACGTACATGTTTGTGACATCACGTGAAAACAACCGATACAGTATCAAACTTGCTTGATAAATTTGCAGGGCTTGAAATTAGCGGTAGTCCGCTAGCCCAAAGCTAGTAGATTTCCCATCGGGCTAGTAACTTTCATAATGTTAATAGTCCGATGGGCTAGTAAGTTTTTGGTTATCAATAGTCAGAGTTTGTTTACTCAATACCCTAATAAAGACGTGACTTCGGCCGATATTCTTAAGAATCAACGCAGTGACTGTTGTAAACACAGCCATAAAATATTAGCATGTTAAGATGAAGTCAATTTCTGCCTCAAAAATGTGTTTCTATTACAAGAAGCCATCTGATTATGTGCGTTTGACTTAACAGTGCCAATTTAGGTCCCGTCATTAACAACGGAAGTTTGGAAATTTATCCGTATTAATCTGATAGTGAATTAAATGGTATCACGCTTTATTCACGCGACCACAGTAACAAATTATGAAACGTTACACAACACAAATGAACATAGCATCAACTATTCAAAGAAATTAGTTTATATGTTTGTTTCTTGAAGGTATTTTTTTTTTTGCTTGCTCCAAGTCACAAACGGGTAACTCATATTTTACGTTTGCATCGAAATAAATAAAAGAATTAGATCAATTTATTATGATAACATTACTGACACATCATTTTCCAAGCAACTACTTTTTCAATGATAATAAGAATAGCTTTTATATTTTTCCCCAAAAAAACAACTGAACAAATAATTGAATACACGTGGAGATATCCAAGCATTTGATGGGAATTAAAATCTCACATGGGCATCTAAGATTGAAAATATTCACGCTTATTATTAATTTTAACAATACACTGAGGTTCGATTAACTAGGAACAATTACCAAACATATGTTATTAATGATGAGACCGTAATTGGAGCTGTTAAATACCACAAGTGTTCGATGCGCTCTTGATGTGAAGGAGGAAAAAATCTAAAGAAACAAATCATAGTGACAAAAATACCATAGAAATATATCTCAGGAATATTTTTGGTATTTTTGTCGCAATGTATGATTTTGTTCCTTTTGATTATTGTTTTCTTTTTCATTCACATCAAGCTCGCGTCGGAGTTAAATACAACGCGCCGAGTCAGCTGGCTTCGTTTGATGGGAGCACACATTCTCCAAGTTGAAACTTACATTATCTTTTGATATTAATATTTTATAACAGTGTTTACTTTAACCACTACTTTGATCGTGCAGAACATCTGCTGAAGTCAAGTCTTTATTATTTGATGAAAGGGGGAGGGGGGGCAAAGGCATGTGTTTTTAAATGGGTTTCTTGCTCGGACTCTTTTTATATAAAGGACACTGTGTCATTCCTTTTCTGACTTCAAATAATTCACGTCAGTTATACTGTAACATCTCATATTTCAAAACGAGGCACAATTCCCACCTTATAAGACTGGCAAAATGTGGCGTTTTATAGAAGGTGTTCAGCCTCCGGAAAAAAAGCAAAATTCATTCTGTTATCTTGCAGTTGCAAAGATATCTATGCTTTGACTTAGACCACAGTTGTACAATCATATGCTGCTGAATGCAAGAACATTCTGGCATTGATTGACCTCATCCTGACAATTCCAGCCCACTCTGCTGATGCTGAAAGGGGTTTCTCAGAGATGAAAATGGTGAAGAGTGACTGGAGATCTTGTTTGCGACCTTGGGTTCTGTCCGACCTGCTTTTCATCATGTTTCATACAAATGACATTCCAACACATGATCCATTATCAGCAATACATTTGTGGAATGTTTCAGGGAGAGCGGTAAGGAGACCAGAACAAACCCCATATGGACCCAGAGTGCAGGTGGAGGACGAGAAAGGACACATGGATCCCTTTCTGGAATTGGATCCAGATTATCTCGATAAACAAGAAATGTGAATTTATTGATGATTTAAAGTAGAATTTATACTTCTGCACTTCTACATTTTATATGATAATGCTATGTATGAAATAAAATTGTTGTTAATCTCAATACGAGTGTGTGACATTGTTTTGGGGACAGGGCTAGTAAATGTTTGGCAGGGCTAGTAAATTTTTCAGTACACTAGTCCGTCTGGCTACCAGGAAATTTGTGTTAAATTCAAGGCCTGATTTGGATATGAAATTAATGTAGTAGTACAAAAAAAGATTACTCAGATTTTTACTTGTATCTTCTACTGATTGGTTTCTGCTAAAAGAACAATACCCCCACCCCATTTCCCAATAATAATAAAAAATAAGTTTTATAAGTTTTAAAGCTCAGACTGTTCTAGCATCCATACCACCTTCCCTGCATAAACATCTTCATTTGGCTATAATTTTATAATTATTTTACCTTTTTACAAAATAAGTAGTTAATATTGTTATGATACAAAACATACCAGGACAATACAACTTGTAATAAAGCAAAGAAAAACATAACAGTACGTATTGCATAATAAAAACAATATTTTTTGATGAATTAATGTAATCTAACAAAAGAAATCTCATACAGGTAGACACCAAATAAGCAGAGTAGGCACCGGCCTATGGGCCTAACGCCTTTTAGGGGCCCCGTGACAACCGATTAAAATAATGTTAAAGGGAGATAATTTGCGGGTGGTGGTAAAGGGTTTATACCGGCACCAGGCTGGCATATTTATTAGGAACAAGTACCTGGATTGTCTTGTTACATCGTCCTTATAGATTATAATTTATTTTCTAACTGTGTTTTCTGATTTTTTGTCCTTCACACAAATTCTATATTTATGAACCTGAGATGAGATTTGACAACTTCCTACGGCCTCGGATCTTCCCGCCTTTTGTTTAAACGGGTCCTACTAAAATACTGCTAAGCCCGACAAAGCCAGACAAAGCCTGACAAAGCCCAACAAAGCCTGACAAAGCCTAACAAAGCCAAGCAAAGCCTAACAAAGCCATGTCAGATCAAATAAAAAATGCGTATTTATATTTTTAATTATATTGATGAATAAATTAACAAAGCCGAATAACTAGTTTTCAACATATTTATGCAAAATTATATGACCGAAAATTGGAAGACAGAGTACAAATTCAAACTTGAATATTGGCAAAGTATGACAAAATCTTACATAAACTGTTTATTACCGTATCCATTGTTCATTGAACTTATCGAAAGAAAGTGCAATTTTTTCAATATGTACTAATCACACAAAGCCAGATAAAATCCTACAAAGCGTAACAAATCCTTACAAAGCCTGAGAGTCATAAAAGTCATTTTAGACAAGTGTATTTATATTGTAAATTATATTGACGAATAAATTAACAAAACTGAAGGACTAGTTTTCAACATAATTATGCCAAATTAAATAGCCAATAAAATTTGGCGACAAAGCTCGAATTAGAATAATACGAAAATCGTATGTAAAATGTTTATTGTAAGTTTAAAAACGTTTCTTTCCTTGTAATGAGTTAAATATACAATAAAAAAAACAATGATCATAGACAAAGCAAACGCTTTCTAGTTCTATTATATTTATTGATATAAAGTATGTATCAACACTATATATTATCAAATATTTTTAGAATGTTACAATATTGTACAAATAATAAAAAGAATATAATGAACAATATATACACTCTTTTTTAATCTGACTTTGCGTGGCTTTGTTAGGCTTTGTTAGGCTATGTCTGGCTTTGTCTGGCTTTGTTAGGCTTTGTCGGGCTTTGTCATAATAATAAAAAGAAAATATTTGAGAAAATGCAAGATTTAATATTTAACTTAATTCACAATAGTTATATATGTATTTGCGCGTCTTTGCTGTGTTTAGTAGGACCGATACGTCTTGGAGACGAATGTTTTTGGGCGCGGTCAAAGAAACAACTCGATGATAATTACAGCTGGTAACAGCGAAAACTTATGTAAATGGGTATAACAAAACAAAATATTATATCCTTGCTATTATTTGTAGAAAATTATAATTATCTTGAGAAAGAAAACAGAAAATATTTAAAATCGCCAAATGTCTGTCTCTCCCAGTGCGCACGTCGAGATGGCACTAAACTCTTAAGGGGAAGCTGAGAAAATAATAGTATAAGAAGTGGCACAGGAAGAGATGAGGATGGAAGGAGAAGGAAGTAAAGAAGAAATCGTATATTAGAATAAAGATGACATTTATAACAAGCCAAATTAACATATATTTCCGTATTTATGTCATATTTAAATTGTTTTAAATTATGAAATACCATTTTTATAATGTCTTCTTATTTAGTACAAAAGGCTGAACATGGATTTGGCAACGGCCAATCAAATCTACAATGAATAATCACAGATTCTAAACTGGTTACATATTTTAAACTGTTCCTTTGCGCTGAGTTAAATCGATAATAAATAAGAAATAACGACAACAGACAGAGCAAACATTTTCTAATTCTTTCTCTGAGTCCTTGTCGCCCGGCACCGTGTTTTTTTATTTGGCTTTTTTGCCAATTTTGGGGCTTTCAACACAGTGTACATGCCATCAGAGGACGTGACCGCTGTTGTTAATTTAAGGTGTGGTTTCTTAAAAAATGTCATGAATATATCGTCTTTTTCTTCCTCAGATTTGGAATTCCATGATAATTTAATTATTTTACATCTGGAGAATTTTGTGTTGAGGATATAGTTCCCGGTGCCGTAAAGAGATCGGCGGAGGTCGACGAGCTGGACCTTGATCAGTTCATATATTTTTTCTATGAGTTCGTTTGTGGTGTGCTACTTATCCGTTTAAGTCTATTTATTATACTTTTAGTTTTAATTAGGAGGTGATTAGGTATGGCTAATCCGCCCCTTTTTTTTAACTCTATATAATTTCTGCTTGTTTATGTAATGTGTTTTGTAATTCCATATGTAATCTACTATTTCATTATCTGTCTTTTTTTTTTGGGGGGGGGAGGTTGCTCTTTCCGCTGATCTTCACAGTCCATTAATGGAAAGGCCCTGCTGTTTTTAGTAAAGTTGTGTGCTATAGTATCATTTTATATAGTTAATTTTATTTCGTAAAAAATGTAAAATATATTGTTTGTTTTTGCTTTTTTTTCTATTCCAGACATTCATCATTATACAGTGCATATTCCCGTGATTCTCTTTCTTCTTCTCTTTCTCTTCTCCTTTTCTCCTTCCTTGTCTCGATTCTCTCTTTTATAAATTGTTCTTCTGCTGTCATTTGTTTCTTTGTATGTTCTTCTGGTATACATTCCTCGTCATTATACAGTGCATATTCCCGTGATTCTCTTTCTTCTTCTCTTTCTCTTTTCTTTTTTTTTCTTTCCTTGTCTCGATCCTCTCTTTTAAGGGTAGTTTTTCTGCTGTCATTTGTTTCTTTGTATGTTCTTCTTGTATTTTTGTTGTCTTCCTGACTTCCTGACTTTTTGTTGTTCAGACTGTTGTGGTATTTCTCTATCCTTATTTGTATTTTCTTGATTTGGATTGCTGATCGTATTATCCGCTTTAGGTTTCAATTGTTCAAGTGTTTTGTGTTGTTGTTCCTTGTTGTGGGTTTTTCGTCCTTGACTGTTTATCGAGATTTTCTCTTTGGATGCTTTTTTCGGTTGCTCAGTTGCTTCCTTTGAGGTTTGCTGCGGACTAGTTGTTCGTTTTTGTGGGATTGGTGTTTGTTTTATTGCGTCAGTCTTCCCTCCTGATGTCGTTTGTTTTGTTTCCGGATTAGTTTGTCTTTCATGGATTTGTCTCTCGTTTGTGTCGTCTCTCATGCATTTGTTTGGTTTATGTCCTATTTCTCCACATTTGTTGCATTTTCTGTGGTAAATACATCCTTTATACCACGTTGTTATTAAAAACCCATGAAATCATGCTCTTTTAATTGTTCGGAGTTTCGTTTTTTCTACTTCTAAAATTCTGGTTTCGTTAAAGATGTTGAGACTAGGTGCTAACCCCAATCTTGATTTTCCTACTTTTATTCCAAACTTCTCTTCGATCCATACAACAACAAGTTCTATTAGTATTTCCATGGGTATTCCTGTTATGTGTAATTCTCCCGCTTGTTTTCTTATTTTCCTCATGATTGGTACCGGGCTTCTTATTACTGCTCTATGTCCACATAACGTAGTTTCTCCAAATGGTAGGGCAGGTGTATTCCCTCTATATCTTATGTAGTAACCCTCTTTTGTATAGTTGATTGAATACACCTTTGATAGTAATTCTTCATCCTTGATCTTCAGTTCTATCAAGATAGATTCCGTTCTCGGTATTTCTCTGCCATTTAAGTCTGGAAAAACTAATTGCTGTGTTCCCTTTCTGAAACTGCATTCTATATAATCTCCGTCGTCTTGTACAACACGCCTTGTCCTGAAGTACTTTTGCAAGTCCAGCATTATTTGTCTTGATTCCGCCATTATTTCTCGTGCTCTCCGTGTGGTTTAAACTTCTGAGTTTCGCTCTGTATCTTCCTTTCCTGTTTATCTTTCCTCCTTTTACTTTTAGTTTCTTGTCATATTTGTTTTTTCCTTTCTTTTATTATTTTCTCTATCATCATGTCTCTTTTTTGTAGTCCAAAACATGCTGCATTCATATTCCCGTGGATTTAAGCGCTGTCTGCTTGGTGCGGGCCATATTATATTTTAAACTGTGATAGACACTTCCTTTCGAGCAGAAGCACTAGGCATGGTGTATGTTAAATATAAACAAGAAATATATTTCAGAGAGATGTAAATGATATCTAATGACGCTAACACTTAGTAAATTGTTGAATGATAAACCAATATGTACGTGTCCCCTAGTATAAACAGGTATCATTTGAAATGCAAACTTTGTCGACCAATTTTCGGTCATTTAAATCTGCAAGAATAAGTTGATAATTAGTCTTTCGGCTAAGTTAATTTTTCCATCAATATAATGAACAATATATACACTCTTTTTTTAATCTGACTTTGCGTGGCTTTGTTAGGCTTTGTTAGGCTTTGTCGGGCTTTGTCAGGCTTTGTTGGGCTTTGTCAGGCTTAGCAGTAATTAGTAGGACCGGTTTAAACACCATCATGGGCTCCAACTTGGAATAACGCAACAATTCGGAATCTCCCGCTCATTCTTAAGAAATTGCACGATCGTGTCTAGCGATAAAAACAACAGGGTCTTTTATCGATGCTTACAATTTAACTGTCAGTCATACATATGGTATAAAATAATACTTATGGTTAAATTGCAAGCATCGATACAAGCCTCTGTGGATGTAAATAGACTGAGCGGCTGGTTTTTGTAATTTCGACGTACATGGCCGAACTGTCGCACACGTCAGATATTGAAGATAAGATCATAAGTAATTAAGTGGTTTGTATCGTTACAATGAAGGATGTTAATAGAGACCGCTTTTTAAAATAATTGCAGGACAAAATACAATAATAATAAGACTAGACCAATAGAATGTCACCGCTTTTTTCTGACAGAATGATAAAAGCTTGTTGGTCAAATGTGTCATGTTTCTGCAACTATTTGTTTTAGAAGTTAGCAAAATCAAGGAACATGTTCTCACTTTCATCACCGTTTAAATTTCATTTTAAGAATAGGTGTTGAAGTTGAATCTTTACAATGTATTCATGACTACTAAAATGATTTTTCCTTATTATTACAGCAAGGACTAAAAATTTTAAACTTTTTATACTGGTTAAATTTGGAAACAACATTGTGTTAAACTTAGTTTGATTTACACAAATAAATAATCAACTTATTTAGATTCCGCCCATAAATTTATCTAATAAATGAATTTTATTATATGCTTATTTTTGTCTCCATTAACTTTATATTGTCAGAATCATGCAATATTTTACAATATTGCACTCGCACGCACTTCATATTAAACTCATGTGAATAAAGGAACTACTTTCTATTTGTAAACAAACAATGGACACAGATGACAGCACTTTTGATTTAATTTATTTACCTGTGGATGAAGTAAACTAACTGTTTGAGCTTTTTGAAAGTAGAGATGCCAGTGCTGACAATGTAGATGAATTCATTGACTCAAAAAGAAAACTTGAAGCAGGTGACTGAACATGATATAAAAAATGTACAGTGATGGCTGTATGATAACTACTTTGAAAACGAATCATGTACTCACATGTAGTAGTACTAAGGCAAATGTTTCATGAGCTGCTTTGTCACATTCCATGTTAGCTTTTTTGACATTTTTTGATACAATGTTTTGGATTTAGGCGATAGATGCCAGATTCGATAAAATTGCTGGGTTTCTACAAATTACATGCAAGTGACAAGGTATAAACTGTCTGCTTTAACTGGTAATAAGAATGGCAAAAAATATCCATCCTGAATTTCCTCAAAATGTATTTTCTTAGTTTTGCAAATCTGAATCACTTTAGCAATATCATGGGCTCTCAAGCTTGATTACACATTTCAAAATTGTACTGTAATTTTGACTATAATCCAAGTGCAATTACATTCTCCTTACTGCACTCAAAATGAATTAAACATTATATTCCATAGAAACTTTTTGATAACTGAAACTAATACACTTCATATTCACATTATGATTTCAAACATTCAATGACAAAACAGAAACACGCTTGCAGATATCAACACACTTCTCCATCTCCATTGAAATATGATGTTCTTCATAATAATAATGAGAACCTTGTATAGTACCTAATCTTTAGAAGCTCTAAGCGCTTTACAACATATATAACAACTTTATTTAGAATTGGTATAAATAAATCCAGTCCATAATCACAAAATTTCACAGAAAGGACAAAAAGACCAAAATCTTTTCATTCCAGATCAAATGGAAAAGTTGTTGCAAGGTTCATTCATTAACAATATGACTCCAAATTCCATTTAACAAAAGGTCATTTGCTTTCAAAAGTTATGTCTAGTGCTTGACTAAGTTCAAATTTATCTGAGTGGAGTTATGTGTGCATTGATAATGTTGTGTAATGATGAATATGCACTGTGTATTTAGTTTGGAATATGGCATACATTCAGTTACTTTGTTTCTTGTAGTGTATTTTCATTTATGTAATTAAGCCTTAGGTAGAATAAGAAAATTAGCATATTATAAAAAGGTTACTGCATTTGAATGGGAAAATATGAACTCATTTTGTCAAATGAATATATATTGCAATCTGAAGGTCATGCAGTATTTCCATCCCAAAAACTTTTCGCAGAAAAATGATGTAATCTATAAATACTTTGATATCAACATACTGAACGAATGATGCTTCTATTTAAAGATTATTTTTATGTATGAAATCACATGCTGAGAAATTTTAGGAAAGTCCTATGTTTGTAACAGTTAAAGAGAATAAAAATAACTGAAAAAAAGTATGACAACAGTTGATTTTATCTGTGGCAACTGCATAGTCCATATGGTATTGCAAATCATATTAATACCTTCACTAATATACAATCTGCTCTCTTAGAGAAATTATAACAAACTTACAGTTCATTTACAACTGACTAAACCATTTTAATGATGTTACTGTGTAAGAAATAGTCAATATAACACATGACTAATTCAACCCACAAATGAAGAGAGCATACAACATTTCCCACAAAATCAAGCTCATAAAACTTGAAAAATGTCCATCCTACGATTCATGTTAGCTTTTTTAGAGTTTTATACACTAACAACTTTGCAAACACATTTTTTTAACCAACAACAATTTTTTTTATAATGTAGACTATTATTGGGAATTATTTTACATCCTTACCCATGTATTAACATACTGGATTGAAGTGTTATTACAGTAATACAAAATATTCCTTGTCAACTAGGCTAGATGGTATAACACCTTAACATACTGGATTGAAGTGTTATTACAGTAATACAAAATATTCCTTGTCAACTAGGCTAGATGGTATAACACCTTAACATACTGGATTGAAGTGTTATTACAGTAATACAAAATATTCCTTGTCAACTAGGCTAGATGGTATAACACCTTAACAGGTGTGAATTGCAAGTAAATCAAAAATTCATGTTATCTTTACCAGATGTGGTATGGATAATGTACAGGAAACCTATAATAGATTCATCTCAAACACAAAACTCATAATAATACAACAATAATTGAAGGAAAACATGGATTTTACATACTCAATAACTCTAAAACACCAAATTTATACTATAATAATTCATAATTTAATGCAGTAGATATAGGATATATAAAGAATTGTATCATAATTTTCTAAAACAAGGAGGAAACTTTAATTCAACTAAACTATTCTAGAAAGGTTTCAAAAACAATAATGTATATGTACAAAAGGATCTAACCAGACCAGAAGTTATATATATATATATATATTAATTAATGTATCCACACAAGGGATTAATAATGTAAAATAGTGCAGAAAAATAGAATTCCCTTCATATCACTGCTTTAACTGTAACACTGGCTAGTTTCACAAAAGAAAGTTTAACTTGACAATGAATTAAAGTTATTATAGTGTAACGTGACTGCGCTGGCGGGTGATCAAAGTGTTAATAAGACAATATTGCACAAGGCCTGGTCAGAGTTATTGCTCAACTTGGAAACAACACTTGAAGACCGCCTCCCACTAATTGGCGTTATCTAGGAGATGATCGCTACGGTGTGATATGCCCGGTCAGTGAGTATAGTAATCTGAGATGGTACTTTGAACAAGACAATACACGAGCCCCCGTAAAGATAAAATATGAATTTAATTGAAAATACAATTAAGAAAAGAATGACACTGTGAATTACACTTTCTCTCTTTCTGAATACAATTAGTTCAGAAAAAATACAAATACTGAAGCTTTAAAATACTGGATACATTCAAAGAATCCAAACACTAATGAAAATAAATGAAGTTAACCGTAATACTGAGAGTAAATTTCATCAAGGAATCGAATGTTCATTTAACATTGGACTGTTGAATGATTCAACATGACCTTTATCGTTGACTGGTTTTTCTTTCTTTCCCCTGCGTGCGTCCGTCTCCAGCTTGCTCTTTGATTGAACTTATTCCACACTCTGACTTCTTATTTCTTTCCTTTTTGACTTCTCGCTGTTTTTCACTCTTGCCCAAAATAAACTATTGCCGTTGACTTCTCGCTGATGCTTACTCTTGCCAAAGTAAACTATTTTTCCTTGTAAAAGAAAAGGGTAAAACGCCCTAAGTATCTCGCTACTTTCAGAATTGCGATTGTTCGTCCGTCTTCATGTTCGAACAATCAGATCTTACTATCAGTGTTATCATTCATACGGCTAACAATTTCTATACATGTTTTCAGATCAATAGAGCTATACTGTTAATTATCGACATCAGAATTCGGGAAAGTCATATATTCCCGTAAATCATTACGTAAAGTGAGGCAATATAACATAACACACAATTCATATTTACTTAATATGATAAATTCAAATTAATGTAACCTTTCCAATCATAAATGTACACGGCGGGTTTTCTACCTCACCCATTTGCCTAACTAAGTAATAAGGTAAAAAATGCAAATTCAGAATTCAAAATACATTATTAAATCACTGTAAACCGACTATCCATACAAAATATGAACACGTCATGCATCTGTAACAAAGAAACATATCCAAGTACATTATTAAATCAATGTAATACGGAACTATTTGTAGCGTAGAATCGATACATTATGCATTTAAGAAAAAGATAAACAGCATATACATTACATCATAATAAAGGTGAATTTGAGCTAAATACCTTTGTGTTTTTGGCGTCTTACAATCGTTCCACATTCAGTTTAACTGGAACCCAATTTTACGAACGTCTTTCTTTCAAAGACGTACGGAGTCTTCTCCGGGATTGGAATCAATTATTCTGACCGTCTCTTGCAGACGTCTTCCTAGACTGACTAACATCGTTTGATACGAACTATATATTTCCCGATTCTGGGTTTCGACCCAACCCTCTGTCCTGTACATTTGACCAATCGGCATAAACGCTATTCTTACTGACCTTATGGAAACCGTCTCTCACGATGCCAAAATTGCCACTTAGGATCGAGATGTCACATTATCGTTTGTCTTAATCATTTTTGAAAGCTCTACGTGAGTAATCCCATAATTTTACGTGTCAAACACTCAGTCCGTTTCCACTTTAATTATGGTACCAAGCCTGACCAAGTTTAAGAAAACATTCTTTCCGTTCAACTCTAGTCCAAGACAGTTGATTGTCGGCTAGCCTACGAATTAATTACTGGATGTCACTGACGAAAAATTTGGCACTTGACATATAGTTGTATTAAAGTGAAAGAAAAAATGTAAGTTGTATATAATTTAAGACTATGGATCAGTAGAAATAGCCATCAAAACAGAATAGTCTATTTATTTAATTACCGATAGAAATCAGAAATGGAATAATCTATGGAAAGCTGACAAACACAATTACCGATCATCATCATCATCATCATCATCATCATCATCATCATCAGTCTCTTGACCTAGTGTGGTCGTTGAGGCACTGTGCTGCTGAACATCTGACCAGTTCCCTCCACTTGACTCGATCGTGTGCCAATGCCTGTGTCTCTGCAAAACTTTTCCTGGTCCATTCTGTGATGTTGTCACTCCACCTTTTTCTCTGTCTACCTCTCCTTCTACCACCTTGGACACTACCCTGCAGTACTGTTGTGGATAGACTGTTGGCTCTAGTGACATGGCCATACCATTTCAGCTTTCTCTTTTTGACAATGGTGAGGAGTTCTTCATAATGGCCTACTTTGTGCCTGATGGTGTTGCACACTTCTTCATTTGTGATCTGGTCCATGTAAGAGATGCCAAAGATTGTTTTGTAGCATCTCATTTCAAGCTGTCAGGGTGCAGGCCTCACATGAATACAGAAGATTGAGATGACTAGTGCTCTCAATAGTCTGATTTTAGTTTTTAGACAGATATTGTTGTCTCTCCAGATGGGTCTTAGCTTTGACATAGCTGCGGTTGTTTGTGCTGCTCGTGAAAAAAATTCTGCTCTTGATCCCTCCTCCGTGATTATGGAACCAAGATATTTGAATTGGCCCACTGTTTCCAGTTCTGTCCTCTGACTTTAAGCTTGGTTGAGATTTGAGATTTGTTTGCCACTGTTTGTCATTAGCATTGTCTTCTTGGCACTTATCTCCATGTCAAATCTGGAAGATGTTTTATCCAGATTCTTCACTAAGGTGGCAAGCTCATCTTCACTGTCTGCCAGCCTATCAATGTCATCTGCAAAGCAGAGGTTGGTGATGTTACCGATACAAATCAGAAATGGAATAGTCTATGGAAAGCTCGACAGACACAATTACTGATACAAATCAGAAATGGAATAGTCTATGGAAAGCTGACAGACACAATTACCGATATAAATCAGAAATGGAATAGTCTATGGAAAGCCAGACAGACACAATTACTGATACAAATCAGAAAAAATTCTACTAAACATGATAATCGATAAAGTATATACACGTGAAAGACGCACTAGAATATATATTACAATGTAGGTGGCCAAAAATAATAATAATGCTATTATACAATTTTCATAAGTAGCAAACAAAACTATCTCCTTATGTTGTTGTTGTTGTAGGGTTTAATACTACTTTTTAGCACTAGATAGGCTATACATGGCGACCAGTATTATTGGTGGAGAAAAATCCAGGACTGGAAAATCCCAGAAAGAACCACTGACCCACGAGAAGCTACTGGCAAGCTTTCTCACATACCCACATCGGCCGAATCCAAGACTTGAACCCACGCAGACAGAGGTGAGATGGCAGTGATCTGTAACCGGAGAGCACTTTAGACCACTTGGCCCACTTGGGGCCCCATCCCCTTAAGTAGTCTTATCCATTTAAGAGAAAGCAAAAGAGAGAGTGTGTTTGTTTTTAACACAGCTTTTAAAAAAATGTTTTTGAGCGTATCACTACAAAGTCTACCACTGGGGCATCATGCTGCAGATGTGTAGCATCATGTCCCACCCAATCACATTATCCTGACACCAGGTTGACCAGTCTAACACATTTACATGTATGGTGAAACCGTCTTGAGAGACCATATTCTCAATGCACAAATTTTATGATTATATAACATTGTGACCTGTTATGAGAGACCATAATTTTATGGTAAAAAGGGTGGTCTTTCAAGACAGGTTCTACTGTACATGTACCTCTAAATGCTGAGTGACAGACAAACAAGGCAGTTGCTAATACCATTTCTGTAAGTCTTTTGTATGACTCAGCCAGGTTTTGAACCTGCATCTAAGACTCTTACCATTTAGGCCACCAGAGCAGTTTATCTGTTTACGTAAGATTTATTACGTAAAAATGAAAGATAGGAATAAAATAACTTCATGACATTAGACTTAGCCATCTTTGATTGTGATTGTATTAACAGGATGAGCAGAAAGGGTATAGATTGATGACTATACATAAGATGGAATTCATAGCCATTTCTTGACTTTGTCCAAGAGGATCTGAAGTCAGAAAGTCTAAGTCACAGTTTAAGTTAAGGAGAATAAATTACACTTTCATTCATTATAATAAACCCTGGAGCATTATATTGTGAGAGAGAGAGAGAGAGAGAGAGAGAGAGAGAGAGAGAGAGAGAGAGAGAGAGAGAGAGAGATGGCGCCGACTGTCGCATATTATTCTGATTAATTCTATATATTGCATGGACGCTGTAAAAAATAATTTAAAAACATCAATACCATTAATAGCAACGTCCAAAGAAAATAGAAAAGTTAAAACCTAAACAAGAATAAAAAAGACAATAACTTTACATAGTTTCTAGTCACTCATGTTGCAAATTAAAATATGTATGCCGTTTTTAATGAAATCGACAAAATTAAGAGTTTGCAAGCATATTTTTCACCAGTCCTAACTTCATTTTTTAAACCAAATTCAAGCTTTTGTTGCAGCTTCAAAAGTACTTACACTAATGAAAATGATGATAACACCTTCTATATTACTCACTTGTTTTAATTAAAAGAATGTCGAAAAATATTTTGTTGCAACTATTTGCAGCCGACATTTTGATTTTGGTTACAACATTATCTTTTCGTAGCAGTTGTGGGAATTAATTTTCTTATCAAATAAATGAAACCTTTCATTTTGCTAACGGAGACATACTAGAGCTTTTGTAAATAAATAAGCTTAACTAATCATTTCAAGGCAACTTTTCTCGTCTTGGCATTCATTAACATTTTGTAACTTTTTGCATCTTTTTGTAACATTTTGTAACTTTTTTTATATAACTCTTTGTAAGGTTTTGTAATGTTTTGTACTTTTTTGTAACTTTTTGTAATTTTATTTCTACTTTCCAACTCAAAATCGACTGTTTGAAGAAACTCGAAAAGCATTCGCTATAAAGAAGTAACCAAATAATAACAATATTATCAATAATAAAAAGAATAATAATAATAATAATGATCATCATAATTATAGCTAGCAAGAAAAGCACGGTGCAAGAAATTTGTCAAGCGCTTCAGAGATCTAAATAGCATATTTTCAAGGAAAAAACCAAACACTTAACAAATACAAAAATTAAACTGTCACCATATAATTTGCTTATGTGCTGATGTGAAATTAACACATGGATATTTTTTAGAAACCATTGCATTCTTCATGGATCCATGGATACAAGCAAAGTATGATATTTCACATCGTATTTTATGATTCTGAACTATACTTCTCTCTAAAAATTAGTGTCACATTCTGCAATGATGCGGTCAAATGTCTATTATAAAAATGGATTCTGATTTTGATGTGTTATCATAGGCACCATAGTGCGTTTGGAATGTTTGTGAATGACATCAAAAGCTTTTGCATTTGGATTAGAAACATAGGCCGATAAATCAGTCCCACACCTTTATGATCATGACTGGCATTTTAGGGTTGATAACACCTTTTCATTAAAACAGTCAGACAATCTTGTCTGCAAACATCAGTGTACAATTTATACACCTGCCTGTACTTCTTGCAATTGTTAATCTACCGTTGGTTGTTTTGACGATATGTACATAACATTTCCAGATGTTTAGCGACTTGTAAATCCACATGGAATAGTACAATCCTTTGTCCTGTGACCATTTTAAATTTTGCACTAGACATGTCTAACACCGGTATTTGTCTAAACTGTACACAGGTGTGTTCTGGAAAGATTTGCATGCACATTTAAGTAAAGAGGTGACATGAGACACATATCGTCCATAAGAATCAACACATTTGGTGGGATGATTTATTGGACTGAGATACGCAGTGTATTTAGTTCAATTTAGTAGTGATGAAGAGTGCACCAAAGTCATGTGAACTTTATCCAATTCCAACATCACTACTGCTTGAGTACTTATATCCAATATTGTCTTCACTAAATGATGTTATTAATATCTCTCTCTCATCTGGGGAAATCTCATCGTCTTTCAAAACTACCAGTGTAAAGCCTCTGCTAAAGAAACCAACACTTGACCATAGCAATTTAAAGAACTACTGCCTAGTTTCTAATCTCGGTTTCAGATAATCACACACACGTAACAAGTCCCACATGCAACACAGAAAATGTGATCTACCTCATTAACTGCAAGGAATGCAGCTCCCAATATGTTGCAGAAACACAGAAATTAAACATTACAATGAATTTCTGCAGATAAGAACAGCAAACCAATAAAGTGTGAAGAAGAACAGTGACAGAACATTTCTCCAGGCTGTACTTTCAATGATATAATCCCGACTGTGATTGCCCATAACTCTAAATGGAGCAAAGAGAATGGAAAATACTAAGAAGCTTGCTGGATTTGCCAGCTACATATACTCAAACCCAATGGCTTTAATCAGGATGAATAAAAACTGACATTTGTCAATGCATTGGTGACCAGGAAATTACAGTTTGACAAAATCACGTTTTGAAACCATTTTTTATTCTTTCTCAAACACATGGTCTTAACTATCATTTTTATATAAAAATGTCAAAAAATGCATTTATAAATTTATTAAAAAATGCATTTGTGAAACTATCAAATACTACCAACTTAATGATGCAATACTGCTTTAGAACATAACTTCATCCACATTTTAACAAACAGCCAGCAAACTATTATATCCAGGATAGAAATATTATATCAGGGATGGAAACCTTTACTGTCCAACTAAAGCAGATGATTGGTGTCAGTTGTTATCCATGCCTGCCATACCAACTAAAGCAGATGATTGGAGTCGGTTGTTATCCATGCCTGACATACCAACTAAAGCCGATGATTGGAGTCGGTTGTTATCTATGCCTGACATACCGTTACTTAACAACACTCAACATTGTTCAATCTTTTTATTTATTTAATTGTAACTACAAACACAATGTGACTATGTATAGTACTTGCATGTTTGTTTTTTGTTATGTTGCCATTTGTGTAATTTATCATTTGTTGCTTTCTGCCCTTGAAAAAAGAATCAGTATATTTTGAAAGTGTTCGTGCTGCCATTACACCAGTTTTGCAAGATTTCCGTCTTTTTCTGTGTATTATGTCTGTACTTAGTACATTTTTCTTTCTATTGTTTATATCCTTGGATGCATTATTCTAAGAATCAGAATACAAAGTTTTGAAACTAAACAAAAATAGTACTGCCATATTTTTTATGCATAAAATCTTAACACTAACTCCTTCATCATACATAAAAGTAAAAGCAAAAGCAATAACCACAACAGAGACCATAGCAGGCTCTTAATTGACGTAATGTATTTAATTAAAACAAGCTCTTAACTTAATTAATGTAATGTATTTAATTAAAAAAAGCTCTTAACTTATTTGATGTAATGTATTTAATTAAAACAAGCTCTTAACTTATTTGATGTAATGTATTTAATTAAAACAAGCTCTTAACTTATTTGATGTAATGTATTTAATTAAAAAATGCTCTTAACTTAATTGATGTAATGTATTTAATTAAAACAAGCTCTTAACTTATTTGATGTAATGTATTTAATTAAAAAAAGCTCTTAACTTAATTGATGTAATGTATTTAATTAAAACAAGCTCTTAACATAATTGATGTAATGTATTTAATTAAAACAAGCTCTTAACTTAATTGATGTAATGTATTTAATTAAAACAAGCTCTTAATTGATGTAATGTAATTAAAACAAGCTCTTAACTTAATTGATGTAATGTATTTAATTAAAACAAGCTCTTAACATGTATTTAATTAAAACAAGCTCTTAATTGATGTAATGTATTTAATTAAAACAAGCTCTTAACTTAATTGATGTAATGTATTTAATTAAAACAAGCTCTTAACTTAATTGATGTAATGTATTTAATTAAAACAAGCTCTTAACTTAATTGATGTAATGTATTTAATTAAAACAAGCTCTTAATTGATGTAATGTATTTAATTAAAACAAGCTCTTAATTGATGTAATGTATTTAATTAAAACAAGCTCTTAACTTATTTGATGTAATGTATTTAATTAAAACAAGCTCTTAACTTAATTGATGTAATGTATTTAATTAAAACAAGCTCTTAACTTAATTGATGTAATGTATTTAATTAAAACAAGCTCTTAACTTAATTGATGTAATGTATTTAATTAAAACAAGCTCTTAACTTAATTGATGTAATGTATTTAATTAAAACAAGCTCTTAACTTAATTGATGTAATGTATTTAATTAAAACAAGCTCTTAACTTAATTGATGTAATGTATTTAATTAAAACAAGCTCTTAACTTATTTGATGTAATGTATTTAATTAAAACAAGCTCTTAACTTATTTGATGTAATGTATTTAATTAAAACAAGCTCTTAACTTAATTGATGTAATGTATTTAATTAAAACAAGCTCTTAACTTAATTGATGTAATGTATTTAATTAAAACAAGCTCTTAATTGATGTAATGTATTTAATTAAAACAAGCTCTTAACTTAATTGATGTAATGTATTTAATTAAAACAAGCTCTTAATTGATGTAATGTATTTAATTAAAACAAGCTCTTAATTGATGTAATGTATTTAATTAAAACAAGCTCTTAATTGATGTAATGTATTTAATTAAAACAAGTTCTTAATTGATGTAATGTATTTAATTAAAACAAGCTCTTATTTGATGTAATGTATTTAATTAAAACAAGCTCTTAACTTAATTGATGTAATGTATTTAATTATCAAATATTCTCGACTTGGGAATACTTGAAATAAATGATTATTTCAATGGGTTTTTCATTCCTGGTTAATCATTAGGAATAAGCAGGAAAATGTTTTTTACCCCTGTTAATGCATTTGATCCACTTATAGTAAAACCTGCCTTAAATGTTTTTTACCCCTATTAATGCATTTGATCCACTTATAGTAAAACCTGCCTTAAATGACATCTCTGTATTGGACATTTGTTTGTAAAAAAGAACACTGCAATATTTAGGAAAAATTATTATATATTTCCCTGCATAAATAAAACATAACATGACCAAAAAACCCTTTAAATTGATTTCATTATGCATCTGTTTAATACTATTGCATGAATAGTCATGAGTTTTTCGGTATGTATTTTCACTGTTAATTCTTGATATATCTGATAGAGTTTTGACAAGTTTTTTGGTATGTATTTTCACTGTTAATTCTTGATATAATATCTGATAGAGTTTTGACAAGTTTTTCGGTATGTATTTTCACTGTTAATTCTTGATATAATATCTGATAGAGTTTTGACAAGTTTTTCGGTATGTATTTTCACTGTTAATTCTTGATATAATATCTGATAGAGTTTTGACTAGTTTTTCGGTATGTATTTTTACTGTTAATTCTTGGTATGATATCTGATATAGTTTTGAAAAGTTTTTCAGTATGTATTTTCACTGTTAATTCTTGATATGATATCTGATATAGTTTTCACAGAGACATTTGTTTTTGACCATTTGATATTCTGGAAAGATTTTCTTAAGAACCAGGACATTTTCCCCCAGCTAATATGGGGATGCTCATCGGAGCAAAGAAATTATTTCCAGTATGTGAATAAAAAAGCTATTCTCTCCAAAATATACTCCACCAGACACCCAAGATTTACTGCTCTTTGAATTCATGAAAGAGGAAAGAAAAAAAGATATTTATTCTTTTTCTTCTGTGTAATTGTTGTTGTTGGACACTGTTCACGTACTACTTTCAGCAGTGGATTCCTTCTCTATACATACCTGCTCTGAGTGTATGTTTACTGCAAACAAATGTGACAAAGTGAGTGATACTGAATTACATAGTATGACTGTATGAGTATTTTAAAGCTGGTTTAAAAGCTCAATACTCTAATATACATAGGTAGTTTCTTTCTCATGTACATTAATATACATAGTTTCTTTCTCATGTACACTAATATACATAGATAGTTCCTTTACTATGTACACTTATATACAGTTTCTTTCTCATGTACACTAATATACACAGATAGTTTCTTTCTCATGTACACTAATATACACAGTTTCTTTCTCATGTACACTAATATACATACACCACTCCCTCAATAACTCGCGCATCGGGGTCCTAAAACATCGACCACACTATAAGTGAAGCGCGAGTTATCGTGGGACCTATAATAACAAAAGGATTGATACAAAGGCAAAAGGGTGGGTGGGTGGAAGATTTTTTAGTTTTTAATACTTACTTTATAATCATGCTGTGATTAACTGTGAATAAATATCTCTTTATAATGGTGTAGTTTTTTTTTCCTCATAGAGTAACATTAATTTCAAGATAAATTACCATATTTTGACGAGTTAATCGAAAACATTATTCCACGTGGTTTCCGTTCGAACACAGGAGTCTGACATTTTATCAATAAAGCAGAGCGAAATCTCTGACATGAATTCTCCTAATCGGTAATATATATATAAAAAAATATTACCGATAAGGGGAATTCATTTTGTCAAGAGATTTTGCTGTACTTTATTGATAAAACGTCAGGCTCCTGTGGTTCTATTAACACATGTACCGATTCACACATTGTGTATTACATCACTCATTTTTGTGCTGAATTGGATACATTCTTGTTTTATTTTTTTATCCAAATTAGACGTATTTGTTTAATACAAAAGATCGACTCTCTTTTAGAGAAACGAATGTCGATTGATCGATTCATATACAGTGTATATATTTGATTGCAGTAGAAGTAAAATGAAAAATTTGAAACAATGTAAATTAGAACAAGATAATACAAATGCCGGTTGTGATACGCTGGACAAATGACTAGACGTTTTGAAAAAATCTGTTAATTTTGTGTGTTACTCCCGGCTATCGCTGCTGTTGAGCAAAATCGTCACTTGCTTGATTCCATGAACAAGACACAAGTGATAAATTAACACAAGCCTCTTTTAATGAATTATTTTAGTGCAACAAACACTTTGCCAAATTTGTTGATCAAACCAAAGCCGGCAGGTAATTAGGTTCTCATGGAAGTACTCACGGGTTTCGATGTGACGGTTGATTGACTCTTTTCAGGTTTTCATAGAAAAGACTGTGGCAATTATAATGTTTACATTGAAACGGAAATAAAGGATTATAATGTGGTTTTCACACAGCAAGATATTTAATTGCTGTTTATTTCATTACCTGTTGCCACCCATTTGCATTTACCGGACGTTTTCATTGATCGCTATTTCACCAGACTGTTTATTTATGGCATATTGATGACAGTGTATCAACAAATAAACCCAAACATAGTATGTGACATTTTATTTAGAATTTGCAAATTTCACAATATGGAATCGATCTTTATGGGAATTAATCACCTTTTTTTAAGATAAAATGAGAAATGTATAAAGGTTTAATTTACCAATTCTTATCGTAATTTTTTCACGTTCATTTTGAAAGATTTTTTAAATTTTATCTTTGGGGAAAAATCGGGATCCATGCCAGACACCGCGTTATAAGCGGGTTCGCGAGTTATCAAGGCGCGAGTTATCAAGGGAGCGTTGTAGATAGTTCCTTTACTATGTACATTAATATACATCTACTTAGATCCAAGGGGCCCCGAGTGGCCGAGTGGTCTAAAGCGCTGTCCGTTACGGACCAATGCCATCTCACCTCTGTCTGCGTGTGTTCGAGTCTAACGTTCGGCAAATGTAGTTACGTGAGAAAGCTTGCCAGTAGTTTCTCGTGGGTCGGTGGTTCTTTCCAGGGTATGTCCGATTTCTTCCTCCACCATTAATACTGGCCGCCATGTATAGCCTATATTGTGCTGAAAAATGGTGTGAAATCATAAAAAACTTAGATCCAACATAAATATAAATAAGTGCTGAAGGGACAAAGGTTATTACATTAATGGATCTTAATGTTTAACAATTCAAAATCATGGGAAAAGGTAATCACATTGGCTACTTGAATATTGTCTATTAGTAAATTTTAAAAAATGATTTAAGATTCAAATTCTTCAACTGTATCAAGGGAAAAGGTAATCACATTGGCTACTTGAATATTGTCTATTAGTAAATTTAAAAAAATGATTTAAGATTAAAATTCTTCAACTGTATCATGGGAAAAGGTAATCACATTGGCTACTTGAATATTGTCTATTAGTAAATTTAAAAAAAATGATTTAAGATTCAAATTCTTCAACTGTATCAAGGGAAAAGGTAATCACATTGGCTACTTGAATATTGTCTATTAGTAAATTTAAAAAAATGATTTAAGATTCAAATTCTTCAACTGTATCATGGGAAAAGGTAATCACATTGGCTACTTGAATATTGTCTATTAGTAAATTTAAAAAAATGATTTAAGATTCAAATTCTTCAACTGTATCATGGGAAAAGGTAATCACATTGGCTACTTGAATATTGTCTATTAGTAAATTTAAAAAAATGATTTAAGATTCAAATTCTTCAACTGTATCATGGGAAAAGGTAATCACATTGGCTACTTGAATATTGTCTATTAGTAAATTTAAAAAAATGATTTAAGATTCAAATTCTTCAACTGTATCATGGGAAAAGGTAATCACATTGGCTACTTGAATATTGTCTATTAGTAAATTTAAAAAAATGATTTAAGATTCAAATTCTTCATACCTGAAAATCATACAGCTGTTGAAAATTACTTTTTATCAGAGAATATTTGTATATCGCGTCTATTTCTTCATGTAATATATTACATTTGTAAGTCAACAGAAAATAGACAATGAAGTTCAGCATCTAAGGTTTATTAAACAAGGAATAAAAGTATGAATAACAAATGCAGTTAAATACACACTACCATACAATATCTCTCAACCTGAGGCATATCATTTCAAGTTTTAAATATTAACCACATTATCAACAGAAATTACAAGATTAAAATGTTAAAAACTACATCAAATTCAAATTATGAATCAAGCTGACTAAACCATATATTCACTGTCAATAGACAAATCTCTTTTCACAATCATACAACATTACATGAAAAATATAAGTGTGGCAATAACACTACCTAAGTCCTTTTTATTTTCTTACTTAAGTCCTTTTAATTTCTTAATCAATGCTCATTTGTTTATGTCTTTTACATTCTTCTTATTAGCCATTGACTTAAATGACCAAAATTAAATATTTCATGTAATGTGACTGAATGACTTTTAATAAACTAAAGCTTTTTTCCTTAATTTCAAACCTGTGCTGAATAAATGTGAAAAATTCATATTAACATTTTAGTTTTACATTCTGAAATATATAAACCTAATATAATTCAATTTGATAGACAAGATAACTGCTAAGTTGTCATTTATCAAAGGATACAATAACAAATCTGGGCCGCAAAAAAATAAAATTGAGGTAAGTACAAATAAATACAGCATTCATTCACTATAAGGTCCTTCATTATAACACCATTCCTGATCCCAATTTATTATGTAGTAGTGAAGTTATATGTATCATGCACTTCATTATAAGGGGGTCTCATTATATGGCACGATAGTCTACGACTCCCATGGACTTCATTATAACGAGGGACTACTTGATACTGGATGCTCAGATGACAGTTAATATCACATGGGTTCATCCATTGAATGATCTCATTTATTATTATTTGTAAATCAGGATAAAGTCCGACCGACCTACCTGCAATCACGAATAGCCCAGATAACTATAACTTGCTTGGAAGAGCTTAAACAGAAACTTATTTTGGTAAACCAAATTGGCAAATGGGCATTCAGGTGTCATAACTCATTAACATTCTGATGTGGAGTGCTGGACATCCAGCTTATAATTCAAGGTCTCATTAATATAAGCCACATACCAAAGAACAGCAAACCCAAAATTATACTTTGAAAATGATCACCTTAAAAGGCACATTTACAGGTAATAGGCCATTCACAATTAGATACAAGAGATGCAGAGCTACAATGGATAGTGTAAATGGACAGACAGACAAATGAGAGGACAGAAAAGGGACCTCATTTTCTTGTTCTAAATTAACATAAGATAACTCTCTCTCCATGCATTTAATGTATATCTGACTCCAAATATTTGGTGAATTTTTATGTCTTTCAGTGGAGTGGTCACTGAATCTACCTCAAATAATTATATCTGATATAAAAAGTCAAATGGATTTCTTCTTAACTGGATTTTTAATGTGTTTTATATATATATATATATATATCTCTCTACTGTATAATTTCTTACTTTTGTAATCAAATTGACCACACTTTTGCATTCTATATCTCATATTAACTGTTCTGCTTTGTTTGTTTAAAAAAATAATCACAGAATTTGCAATAGAAAGAAACATTTGGTTGTAGAAATGTCCATCACTCAAGAAGAATCAGACTCCAGCTGCCATGTAGTGGTTGAAGCCAAAGTCATCATTATCTGTATCAATACAGTTTCCTGAGCTAGGACACTAGTGTGCAAATTCAACTAACCTCATCCACCCTGCAATAGAAAGAATGCAATAAAATATGCATAATTATGCAACAATGAAATAAATTAAGTTAATTGGCTGTAAAAGATAATAGTTAAAAAGGTAGACCCTTGAAATCCTGAATGTGTGTGTGTGTGTATGTGTGTGCGTATGAGAGAGAGAGAGAGAGACAGACAGAGAGAGAGAGGGGGGGAATTACTGGGTACTTAAAATTCCAACTATTATATGCACAGTATAGTTTTATTACTAATTTGCTACAAGTTAAGTCTTTATCACTGACTTTTAATCTTAGATGATGGTCATGACTACAGTCCTAGGTCTGATGTCACACAATGATACAGATCTGATGTCACACAATGATACAGATCTGATGTCACACAATGATACAGATCTGATGTCACACAATGATACAGATCTGACACTCAAAGGAACAAAAGACAGTTCTAGAGCTGTCACAAAACCATATATATCTCTATAAAACCCTACACTCAAAGGAACACAAAACAGTCCTAGATCAATCACATAACCATAATGTGTTGAAGACAGGCCAATATGAACAGCAAGATGCAAGTAATATATTTTTGTATTCCTAAAGAAAGAGGGTAGAAAGTCACATACAAAAAGATTACAGATACAAAAACTGACTCTCCATTTAAGGACAGTCAAAAGGTGATAAATTATTTACCTAAACAGAGTACTGATATATCAGTGTTAGAAAAGACTTGTCAGAAGAAAGCTGACTGCATGCGATTGAATGGTCTGAATACAAAAGTCACTGTATCAAAAAGAGAATCTGATTCCAAGTTCAGGTTAAAGAAATCCACTTCTCTTATTTCAGTCATATCCATCCCTTTTATCATTTCAAGTATTTTTCTTTTTTCTCTTTTGTATTCTGTCAATCCAATGCAAAAGGCATGAGGAGACAAATAATTTTAATGACTTTTAAAAATAAGAGTGACCCATTTAGTTGAATAATAATAATAATAATGATAATGCAGACTTAATACAGCATCTAATCTTTGGAAGCTCTAAACATTTTACAATATTAGATATTTAAAAAAAACACATACAATGACAAGATTACAGAAAAAAACAATGAAAGTACAAAACAAAAACATGCTGACAATAATTATGGAAGTAAATATAAATCCTTAGGTCTGTACTTGTAGTAAAGACAGGTGCATTTTAAGAGCAATTTTGAATAAGCACACAGTGTTCTTGTCTTTAAGATCTATCGGCAATTCGTTCCACGAGATTGGGCCTTGGTATTCAAAAGAACGCTATCCAAATGATTTGATTTTAACGGTAAGAATAGTGCATTATGGAACACTAAAACTGAGATCGACTGAGCTGGAATGTATTTCTTTTACAGACATAATTTGGTTTTGACCAAGTAGGACTTAAACCAAAAGCAAAGCTGCATCATCAATACGAAACTCACTCTGGAGACGTAGAATTAATATATCATTGTCTATTGTATCAAATAGGACAGACAAGATCAAGAAGAGTATGGGCTGTAATCTTTCCAATCTCCTACTCCCAAAAGGTACTCTGGTGAAGCTAATAAGTTTGTATATTGCTAAAAAGACTATCTGAATTCAAATTGGTATAGAACAACTTTGTCTAAGATTTTCAAACTAAATGAGGTTAGAAACAGATCAGAAGTTCTTTAACTCATTCAAGTTGAGTGTCAGTTTCTTTCAAAGACAATGGCAGTTTAAAACATTTATAGGAATTCCCTGGATGAGAGAGGTGCTGATAACATCCATTAGTGAAGGCAATATTGAATCTAAGTATCATGTAGCAATGATGTCTGAATTGGATCAAGTTCACTTTACTTTGGGGTGCTCTTCATCAAAACTGTATAAACAAAATCCATATTGACATATACAAAATCCATAGAGACATGTTCAAATGCTGTGTATATTCTATATCAAAACTTTATTTACTATTGTAATACTAAACATACTAAAATAAGCACTAATTATTGCTATCTTCATATAATGTGCATTGTTACTCTCCTTATGAGGGCCTCAATGGAGAATAGTCCTTGACTAACGAGCCACCCTCTATAAATAAAGCATTATTATTATTATTATTATTATTATTATTATTATTATTATTATGTACAAAATCCATAGAGGCAGGTTCAAATGTTGTGTATATTCTAAATCACAACTGTATGGTAACTATAAGTCAAATGAAATTCTGTTGTCAAGCTTATCTCTAACAGTTTAAACTTTGTCACAGAAGAAATCTGTGAGCAGATCCAGAGGTCGATGAAAAGTAATTGGAAGTGTTTTATATTTATTCCTTGACATTAGTTTACTTGTAAGCTCAAAGACTTCTTTGCAGCAGGAACTGTAGTAATCTGATTTTGCTGCAATAACTATGTAACATCCTTTTTAGCAGCTTCACATATCTGCTTTCAAGACTGGAGGAAAGTCAAGTCCTCTCAGTCTTATGGCAGTTTCTTAATGCAGTGAGAAGTTCATCCCAAACACTAAAATACCATTGAGAACACTTTTGAATTGATCTTCTGCACTTGGTTTTTGGGGCATGTTTGTCAAGCAATAAATGCAAGCACCTGTCAGGCTGTACTGATGTAGGAGGTAACAAAGTTGGTAGAGTTGCTTGGATGCCATACACGAGTTGTGTTCTATTTATCATATGGAGGATTCTCTTAGTTGTAAACAGAGATGGTAGGCTAGAAACATATGTTAAG
This sequence comes from Unio pictorum, assembly GCA_030141615.1. Classification (NCBI taxonomy): domain Eukaryota; kingdom Metazoa; phylum Mollusca; class Bivalvia; order Unionida; family Unionidae; genus Unio; species Unio pictorum. The sequence continues at coordinate 1,506,299 of JARLTB010000202.1, read as the reverse complement.
ATCAACTATGACACAGAGGTGATCTGATGCAAGTTTGTGGTATTCCAATGAAGACGAGAATATTATCGTCAGGTCTATGAAGAATCCAGTATAAAATTTGACCATGCTTATAGACGTGTTGGCTAACAGAATGTTTTGATCTATGAATCTTTGAGTTTTGATGTGTCGAGTTTCAAAGACAGTTAAAGTGAAAATTCAAATCTCCAAGAATAATCAGATTACCACCTTTAGAATTTCCATACTCCTGGAGGTTAGGAAAATGCTCCAAATAGAGAGATTCAGTGTGCATTTTCTTCAACAAAGAAGCCTGGCAGAGACAGAAAAATTGACTGACCTTTGTTCTTCTGTAAGTGAGTTTGAACCAGTTCAAACTGGTGTGTGTGTGAAACTGAAACTTGTTAATTAGTTAAGATGCTGAAAGACTAAGATGAAATTAAGGTATATGAATATAATCACTGTCAAATTAAAAGTTGAGGTGAAAGTTTTGTATTGTTTTGTATAAACACAATAATAAAACAAAACTTTTATTTGTATCAACAAAATAGTCATGTAACAATAACCTCCTTGATACATGCACTGGGCATGAAATTCATCATTTGCTTATCATATTTCCTCATCTGTAATGTGCAATGAAATAAAAAAATAAACAACGAACACCTGTAATCCATTCTTCTAACAAAAATTAAACTGTTGTACATACTTCAACAACTGAATAAATGTCTTCATGTATTTCTTATAAATTCCTTTACATACAATACACATACATGCTACCTATCTTATGAGATCGAAGTTACATGCAATTCATTGCACAACATGGCAGCAATAATGTTAGCATAAACATAAGACATAATTACTTACTCCCTGATTAAGATTGACTCCAATGTCTTCAAACTTCGTCATACCTGACCCAAAATTTAAGTGTGTGGCACGCTGAAATATAATGAGGAAATTTTAATACAAAATTTTCACAAACTATATAATGAGGAAAGTTTAACACAAAATTTTCACAAACTACATAATGACGAAAGTTTAATTCAAAATTTTAACAAACTAATATATAATGACAAAAGTTTCATAATTAATAAAAAAATTTCACAAACTATATAATGAGGAAAGTTTAATAAAATTTTTTCACAAACTATCATAATCAAAGTATTTATTATAGTGAAATAATGTATTCTGAGGATATCAACTTTTATATTCTTGCTAACTGAAGTATTGAAACACTATGATTGCCTGGAATCTTAAAGAGATCAGATGAAAGAATTCAACTCCAGAGATACTATTATTTATTGTCCTTTATCCTATAATACAAAGAATGCTTTTAATATTCTTTCAGAGAGTAATCTAAATTATTTTTCTGTCACAAGAGAACTTATTTTAGCACACCGCATAACAGATAATTGTAATTTCTTTTTAAAAGAATTTTGAATCATTATTTATTACCATCAGTGAAACAATATCCAATGGAGATCTTTTACTTAGTTTAGTTAGACTGTGAAAATGATATACTAGGTACATAGTGGGTAGACTATGAAAATGATATACCAGGTACACAGTGGGTAAACTGTGAAAATGATATACTAGGTACACAGTGGGTAGACTGTGAAAATGATATACCAGGTACACAGTGGATAGACTATGAAAATGATATACTAGGTACACAGTGGGTAGACTGTGAAAATGATATACCAGGTACACAGTGGGTAGACTATGAAAATGATATACCAGGTACACAGTGGGTAGACTGTGAAAATGATATACTAGGTACACAATGGGTAGACTGTGAAAATGATATACCAGGTACACAGTGGATAGCCTATGAAAATGATATACTAGGTACACAGTGGGTAGACTGTGAAAATGATATACCAGGTACACAGTGGGTAGACTGTGAAAATGATATACTAAGTACACAGTGGGTAGACTGTGAAAATGATATGCCAGGTACACAGTGGGAGCAGCAGAGAGGGTGAACCCTACAACGTTTTTAGACAAAATTTTGATTGAATCCTTAAAACGAGCCTTCCTACGATCTCATTTTAACCAAAAAAAATGTCTCAGGGGCGAATCCTACAACGTTTTCAGACAAAAAAAAATGATTGAATCCTTAAAACGATCCGTAGGATTTCGTTGAAATCTACGAAATCTCATTTTAACTAAAAAAATGAAAACGAAGATTTTTACGATTTTTTAATCAATTTTGGTCGCAACTTGTTGTCATCCACCCTCTCTGCTGCTAGAACTTTCAGTTCTGGGTTAACAAAAAATAATAAATGATTTGATCCAGTCTTTATGATGAAAGTCCTTAGGACGAAAATCCTTTTAGGATTTCACAAACAAACTAATCGCTAACACCTCCTCTTGTAGATCAATTAGATTATTAGATTGGTCTGTGAGTTTGAAATTAATTCTTGTTAATGAATCATTATGGCATCGCATGTAGACAGGATTAATTGGGTTTTCAATAATTAAAAATCCTGGAGGAGCTGTTGGTGCAAACGAATAAAGAATATATCCTTGCTGAGCTTGATTTGATCGTTCTAAATTTATTTGATAGCTTCCTTCGATAACATCACATACTAAATTGAGCGCAATCACCGATGAAATATTCACGTTGAACGGAGCGATATGCCTACCGCCACCGTCTGGGTCATTATTGTGTTTGAGGATTTTTATTTCCGGTGATGCTGTTTTTTTCCACGTATCATGAATTATTTTGAAACCAATTTCGATGGCATCATTGAGAAGTTTTTTTAGTTCCGGTACGTTGTATTTCGGTAGTTTGAATGTGGGGATATCTTCAACGCGGATTTTATAGATCAGTGCAAATTCTTTTCTCGATAGGGGATTATCATCATCTAATATATCCTGAATAATTTTTTGGTTAAATGTTTCCATATCATTGATGATTTTGTTGCATGTTTCTACGACGCTGATAAATTCATCTCGGGTGAGAGAGCCGGATTTAAGAGATATTAACAACAGCGAAAAATCATTATTCATTGCTGTGAAATTTTCATCGATTTTAAAATCGTCAGTAACAAGAAATTTTTCCCCAAACGTGTAAAGGATCTTAACAAAATCTCTAATGATTATGTGATCTTTATAACTCTTTATTGGATTATCAGGTTTTATTATGTCTGTGACATAATCAGTTTTTTGTGGTTCTGGTAAATCAACGGTTTCTTCCCGGGGTGGTAATTCAGGCCATCCTAATACGGTTCTAATAGAACTCTGATAGATATCTACGACATATCCTTCTGAGTTTATCTCAATTGCGGATGATAGCGTCGGTTCATGAACTGTTATAGCGATTTTTGACTCTACTCCAGTAATCGATTTTATTCTACGCGCGAATTCATTATTGATTTGTTCGATTTGATATGACCCTGTTGGTATCGAAACGACGTTCCAGTCTGGGGTTCCGTCGGGTTTATTCTCATTTGCAAACACTAAAGAATTATTGGGTTGTTGACCACCAAATGATTTTGATCTGATATTAGGCCAACTGTGATACACTCGTAGTTTTGCTAGCGCTATCTCCTTCACTGGGACCGGAGAGGGGAAATTCACACTGAATTCTGGATTCGTTGATGTTATTGATATCATACTTGTTTGTACTGGGTTCGTGTTCTCCACTATTCGTTGAAGTAATTCCTGCGGTGTCGTCAATGACAGTGTCATCGTTGTTATTATAATTATGATTTATTTCTAATTTTGGTATCGAGGAATCATAAATACTGACCATCACTGAGAACTCACAATCTGGTAATGTTGATATTATTGAGATCATTTTGTTTTTTGGGTTCGTGTTTTCTAATTCCATCGGTGTTGTCATTGTTATTATACTCATGTTGTCGCTCTAATTTCGATATCGCGGAATCAAAAATACTGACCATCTCTGAGAATTCACTATCTGATATAATTGTATTATCGAGTGACGACGATATCATCAGGGATAACTGCGAATATGCGGTTGATGCAATATGAAATTGAAGTAAGTAATTCTGCAGTTTACTCTGGCTGCATGATGATATCTTTTTTGCTATCCCGGTTGATATACCCCCGATTGTAGCCACCGCAGAAATGCAAATTGGAACTACGACCGGGGCAATCATTGTAACCGATGCAAGTATTATTCCGGCGCCAGTGAGAACGCTTGACACCGAGTATATAATAACATCAATTGCAGTGATTTTTCGTCGGTATTTTTTTATTTTTATTTGATACTCCTCGGCGAGGGTTTTGAGTCTATTCTGAAATTCTCTGACCTGATCATAGCGACATTGCGTTGATGAAATCATTGTTATTTTAAAAAAGCTAGCGTTTTCAATTGTGAAATCCTTTCAATTTAGTTATTTACTTAAATCCGCTACGAATTCAACATACCAGGTTACTGAAACCCCAATCAAATTTTTATCAGTAGCTGTGATTGTGAACTTTTCAGTTGTATTCTTGTCGATGATCGTTGAAATCGTATTATTGACCCCGGATGAACTGGACGATGAAATATTAAATTGACTCAATGGTGTCACTAGTGTTAATCGATAAATACCCTTAACGGTTGCAGTGATATCTAATTTGTTGTTTGCAGGTGTCCACTCAAATGATCCGTGTTGGATTGTATATACTACGTTGTTGGTTTTCTCATGAGGAATTTTTGTTTTTTCAATGATTGTTATCATCCTCGAAAAATCACCTTTGACGGCTTCGATGAAGTTTTTCGTCTCATCGATGGATTTTTTAATATCAGGGAGTTTTATTTCTATTTTATCCAACTGGGTTCCAATAAATTTATCAATGATATTTCTACGAAAAACTGAAAACTGTTTTCCGTTTTCTTCAATTCTAGATTCAAGTGTTGTTAGTACAAACAGAGAATTGTTTAACTCATCGTTGATAGTTTTTAATCGATCTGTAATCGTCGAAACGATTACACCCGGTTTGAGTTTACCCTGATCGGAAAATAACGCAACGGTGTTCTCGATTGCGTTTTGTTGTTTAACCAAAATATCATCCAGAGAAATATTACTGGTTTTCAATTTACCCTGTTTGTCTTGAAATACAACTATTTCGTTCGGGTCAACACTTGTTAAGTTCAACGTCTCAGCGATTTCATCTTTGATTGTTTTTTTTATATCCTTGAGAGAATCAGGGGGTGCAGTGCCATCGGGTTTGGGTTTCAATGATCTCCCCCAAATATCAATCATGTTATTGTAAAACTCTTTCTCTCTTTAAAATCGTTTCGATTTCCAGCGATTACTAGTGTATTCATTAACGACAACATGTGGTGGTTTTCCGCTTGGGTTACTCAAGGAGTTAGAAATAGCGTTAAGGACATTTAATACTTCGCTGCCACATATTGGTGGGTCAATCATCGTTTGTGTTGGTAGCGTAGAATACCAAGTCTTCATTGGAAGGGTTTTTATATAACGCAAAAACTCTTTTGGTGGTGCTAATCCATATGAATCGAAATAAACAATCCCACGTGGATCAATAGCGTATGCAACCCAGTGAGTTCCAGGTCCGGTGCTGTTATCGAGATTAATAATACCTGTTTCAATTTTGTTTGGTTGATGTGGTAATTGATCTTTCATAAAGACACCTCTGAAATTTTTAATCGCTAGTTTTTTAGCAGCATCCATTAAATCAAAATTGGACATGGGAACCATCGAAGATTTGGGAACCATAGGTTCCTCAATTAATAAACCGGTCCTAGTCTTAAACCCTTTCCGCTGTACCACGAATACGGGGTTCCTGGTAGTCTTAGACCCTTTCCCTTTTTTTTATACCCTCGACCTTTCTTCGGTTCATATGATTCAGCAATGCTCTGTACCGCTTTTGTCCCCAAGCCTCCAACTACCCCCAATGCGGCCGCTTTTGCGACTGCTGGGGCTGCTGCCGCAACCAATGCTGGTAACGCAGCAAACAACGGAAATATACCGCCTGTTTTAATCATATTTTTGATAGCAGCCGCAGAAAGAGTAATCTGAACACCTTTTTTGGCTACAAGTGCATCATTGAAATGTTTCACCTGACGAGTTGTCAGCGATAGTTTATTTGCACCACCAGTCATTTGGTTGGGTTTCAACGTGATTGTGGTTCCACATTTTTTAGCTGATTCCGATTGCAATTTTTTTAATTGACCGGGAGTTAACGCAACACTAATAACACTATATGACATTATACATAATTGATTGATTCTAAATCGTTTACAATTTCAATTACATGTTTTCCACTGGTGCATCTACCACTCTCATTCTTCCACCAACACCTTCAAGTAGCATTGATTTATCACTGAGAATGACAGCAACCGCTCTATAATCAGCAATAGCACCACGAGTCACATTAGCTCTAAAATGTATATCAACAACAGATTGTCTCATCAAATCGAGATGTTCCAGTGAGAAGTAATAGATCGGATACAGATTTTTAAAGTCGTATTGTGATATTTGCAAACCAGTATCCACATTTTGGTCGCGTGCCATAAATGACAACAGACGATGATAAACTCGTGCGATATGATTTTCTGTGTAATTAAGTTGTATATCCTCGGATGGTTCCTGTTGGCCGTTTATTCTCAGTGAGACGTCTTTCACACCTAATTGATCAAATATCATATGACTGAAACGTTGATCGCCAACTCGTGAGTTATCCTGTAACGCAATAAATATATGACGTGGCGCAGAAACACCTTGTTTTGATGCTAGATTCCACGTGAATAACCCGTTGATATTTGATTGCTTCACATCTGTACTCACTGATAACCAACTCAACAACGACTTTCCTCCTTGGTCCATAAATGATAGCAATCGTTCTTCTGCGGTGATTGCTGGAGTCAACACTGGCATCCACAATGATATTTTTGTTAAATTGACTTTACCGGCATCAGTATTTGGATTTGCATTTTCTGCTGGAATCCTCCAGATTGCGTCATTATCATCACTCTTTCGTACAAGCGATACTGTATGCTTCGCTCCATAGATAACTTTTCGGACGTTTCTACAGAATCCAAATATATGATGCAGTGGAATCGCGCATGAAAATGATTTACGCCCTACTCCCAACATTGAGTTTCGTGTTGCAGCTCCTAGATTGAAATTAGCATCGTTGTTTATAATCATATCCTCGGCATCAATATTAGCGGTGCCAGCATTATTCTTTGGTCGTCTTACAACAAATGGATTTCCTCCAGCGGTATTCTTACCATCTTTTGCAAACATCATAGAAGGTCCTGCTGATCTTGTATAATCATCGGAATATCTCGCTAACCCGATTATTGTTGTAGCCACATCAACATCGCGATCTATCGACTCGATTTCTTTTCCATCAATGAGATATCTAGCACTCTCAAATAGCGCCATGATACCATTATTGACAAAACCGACTTGAGTACCAGCTGGATACGGTGCTGGTACAGCAGGAGTATCAGCAGCTGTTACAAGTTCTCCTTCTACTTCAATAAACGCTTCACAGGGTAGAAAGTATTTACTGGTATCATGGACTTGAAGATCAATTCTTGCTCGACTATTTGAGTCTATGGCATGATAGGCGTAATATTGATAATCGCGTACAGAATCATCCTTGCCAACTGGGGCGTCTATATCAAATGCTGGATCACGTGACTGTTTGAACATTTTATTCTATTTATCAGAGTCTAAATCGCGATTTCCCATTTCATCGTCGTAGTTTTTTAAAGCCACTTCCTGCTATCATGTTTGCAATATTGCTTTGGTCGGGGGTTAAAACCATCGACGCTAATTTTTCATCTACTGCGTTATTTATAATTCTACTAACACTTGCAGGCATTTCCGCTGTAGACGGTAACGGTTTTGAAAATCCTTTGGATTTCATCCGTGATTTCACTAATGATGTTAATTTATTCTTCGCAGTTGAAAACGCTTTTCCAGCAAGATCTCCAACAGCACCAATACCCTTATCACGAATAACATCAATTGCTTTCATTCCTAATTGTTTAGCCAACGGCATCACTTTTGGAGCCATTCTCGCAAATAACCCTAAAATGGTATTACCTAAACCATCTCTGTAGTATGCTCTATAAACCGGAAACCGTGAATTAACTACGTAGACGAGGGTTGGTTTATCATGATTGTAGTGTATGATCATTATTTGAAATCAGAAACAATTTTTCAATTGTAAAACAATTTATCAATTAATCACTGTGATACCCACTTTCCACTAACTCGCCAATGAAATCTCGATATGTGCTGATATCCATGATACCACCCTGAAATAACCGTCTACAGATATCAGCTGCTTCATTAATTATTTCCGGTGAGTTATTTCCAGCTCGGAACCCTCCTACAAGAACCTCTAATCGTGATATATCACTGAGAACACTACCAGGACATACCCCACTTTGGGGTCCACTGGAATCTTGCAATCCGCTTCCGCTATAACCCATTGCTACATCCATTTTTTCTATTTCGTCTAAATCGGCTTTTTGTAAATAACCAAAAGGATCATCATCATCATCACGTGGTATTTGTTGTTTTTTAGGTGAAAAAGATATTTTCTTTGCAGGTTGCTGTCGCCGCCTTTGTAATTTTGGCGGTTTTTGTTGTTGTTTAAACTCTTCGTATTGATTATACACGTGACCCACCTTATCGATATAATCAATATATGATGCACTATCTTTCTTAATCAGACCTTTTTCAGTTTTGATTTTATAGAATATATCAGCCCAGTGAGTTATATTTCTAACATATTTATAATGTTCTGGTTTCAACCATTTTTTTCTGTTTTCATAGGACGTAACAACAAGCGCAGGAATTTCTGTTGAATCAGTCTTATCAATTGTTGCTAACCCTTCCTCGTTAAATCTCACGAGTAAATCATCTACTGTTCTTTTTGATTCTATTTTTTGTACGGCCTGTTCTGTTTGTTCAGTTTTCGCTGCTATTTTTTCGAGTTCACCGATAACAGATTTTCCCGTCTCGGGATCATCCCCCAGTATAGCGCGCTGTACCCCTTTCGTTGCTGTGGTTACCGGTTTAAACAATTCTTCAGATCCCGCAGCAAAATCAGTTTGTAAATTCTGTCGTTGTTGTAGTTTATTCCGTACAGAGTCACGAATTGGTACAAATCTCTTAATTGCATCTAATCGTTCACGAGCCAATCGGGTTGTTAATGCTTCATTGACCATTATTTGAAATCAGAAACAATTTTTCAATTGTAAAACAATTTTTCAATCCCGACCTAACACCATCGGATGGTCATGGAAGTATTATTTCATCGTGAGACAGCTTCGTTCATCGATGGCGAAACTATCAGTATTATTTTTTTATATATACAATTTTGATAGTTTCGCCATTCTATTTTTGATCAATCCGACATATCGTCCATCGATTTTTGACATCCCTTGAGGGTCGGCTAAAAAAAATGATTAATGGTCGGTCAATCAAATAATGATAAATGGTCGGTCAATCAAATAATGATAAATGGTCAATCAAAATTGTTCATTTTCTTGAATTAACGCCCGTAGGTGTCTAACTTTAGAGTTGACTTCTTTTTTCAATTCGTATTCGTACCCCAATTCTTTTCGTATTCGTTCTACGATGGTATACAACGGAGCGAACACACTTACGTCACTGGAAAATGCGAGAGAGTCCTTAATAGAATTCTGAATTCTTTTGATGAGCGCATACTTCTTTGGTAGCATATATTTATTGTTGTTAACTCCGTATTCTATATCCTGAAAATCAGACATGATTTGATCAGGATTTAACCCATCTGATAGTTCAATATCCCAACCTTTCAATTTTGAAATCTCGGATATGATGCTATTCATGTTTTCAGAATTCATTATTCTATAATAATGATATATTTCTAAATGAAAAATATGACGTATTAGACATAACTAAATCGAATTTTTTGTCCCGTCCCTTTTGAAATCGCAGATCGATAAATCCCCTCTGCAACTTTTCGTATTGAGGCTCTACAAATATCGAAGTGTCTACTGGCTTCATTCATTGATTGAAATACTTTTTCTTCGTTAGTTATCGTATTCAAAGATTTCACAGATCTCGCTTTTTTTGAACAAGTGCCAGTCTTTCCTCGTTTGGTATTCTCACTTTGTGTGATAGCCTGCAGATTTGATAAAGAATTGTTCTTTGGATTAGAATCGATATGATCGATAACAAGACCATCCTCGATCAATCCATTAAAACATTCAAATATGAAACGATGATTGTGATATTTCTTCTTTCCAGCGCTAAACATCAAATACCCTTGATTAGTCACAAAACCGACCGTTTTCTTCAGTTTGCGGTTTCTTACAACACCATCACTGGATGCTTCATAATTTGTGATCACAGGGTGCTGTCTGAATTCTTGGTTCATTCGTATACATAATACTATTGTTTGTCTAATTCATTGTTTGGTTTAATGATAAATCTTTCGATGTAGTCTTGAGGAGTTCTTATGATTTTATCCCTGACTTTGTCAAGGATACTGACTTTGTCAGCGTCAAGAATACTGACTTTGTCAGCGTCAAGAATGCTGACTTTGTCAGCGTCAGGGTCATAATTTCTGATTGATTGTCCATTTTTTATTCTTTTATCATAATAACGCTTCAACTCCCTGTATCGCTTACCACCGCAATTCAAACACAACCGTGATTTCCCCCTAACCCCAACCCCACATAGAATACAGGGTAACGGACCAAGGCTTCCACGTCGAAAGCTTTGCATATGATACCCACAAAACTCATTTCTGCATGATTTGTTACACGGGGTTACTGATCCAATCATAAGCCACTTGCAGTGATTCATTATATAAAAATCTTTCATTTAAATGCTTGTTTTAATTATAGCATGAAGGAATTAAGGAGAACGCCTTCGAAAAATGCTGAATTCAATGTTGATAAGGAGTTTAAGAGATTATTGAAAATCAATCCTAGATTTAATCTCGATAGACCCAAAAAACGTAACAAACGTCCAATAGACGGAAACATGAAAGAGTTTAAGAGATTATTGAAAATCAATCCTAAATTTAATCTCGATAGACCCAAAAAACGTAACAAACGTCCAAGAGACGGAAATATGAAAGAGTTTAAGAGATTATTGAAAATCAGTCCTAGATTTAATCTCGATAGACCCAAAAAACGTAACAAACGTCCAAGAGACGGAAACATGAAAGAGTTTAAGAGATTATTGAAAATCAGTCCTAGATTTAATCTCGATAGACCCAAAAAACGTAACAAATTTAATCTCGATAAACCCAAAATCCTTCGGATTTCAAAAGCGTCCAAGAAATTATCCTGGAAAGATGCTCAATTCAATCTCGATATAGTTTCTAATACACCAAAGAATACAATTCTTGATAAAGCCATGATTAGTAAAATCAGAGACTGTTTTAATGAATTCAAACGTGATGGAGCATCCTATTGTTGGTCAACATTTCGAATTGATGGTGTTGTTGACGCTACCATGAATGATGAAAAAGCAGCAGTGATAATTTCACGTGTTGGGGAAAAACGGTATTTTTTCCGAATCAAATTCATTATTGAAGTCGATGGCAAATGGATTATTAGGGATAAATTTGAACCAATCCTCAAGAATAAAAAAGCTGTCATTGTGAGTAGAGATTCCAAACCAGGAATTCTAACCGGCATTGACAAACCATACTACGAAAGATCTTATCCCGTAACAGCAATGGTTTATGGGCTATATCCGTTAAATGATAAACCCGATATCGCAAAACTAGCTCCTATGAAATATTCGTCAGGGCTTAATTGTGTAGCAACACGGGTAATGGAGCACTTCACAAATGCATCCCGAGGAAATAAACTAACTGATCTGCGACGTAGGAAAATAACCGAATGGGAACTGACAGTGAAACAGCATGGTGCAAAGATTTCTGATATAGCTAAATTAGAAACATCATTAAGATTTCCAATAACAGTTATGACGATAACCGGAGAGGTTTTATACGAACCGAAATATAACAAAAATGGAGCACCAATACAGATTATTGATCATAACAAACACGCGTGGACACCTGCGGTAACAGTATTTCCACGAGAACGAACCGTGAAATATATCCCACCGGAATTTTCCGGGGAATTAGTCGGGGATGTTTTCTATGAAGAGAGATTATTTGATGCTATTAATGCGTTGTGTAAGGATGATCCTGTGTCAGTGTGGTTACTTAGAAGTGATGAAGATCCCGAAATAGGATTCGATCAATTTGTAAAACCAAATGGTGAATTATATCGCGTTGAAGAATTAGATAATAGAATGAGAAAAATCGCTAGTGATTTTTCACCGGAGAATTCCCATGAAAAACTACTAACGGATAGTTTTACTATTCCATCAGTGGTAGCTCACTTCGCAAGAGAAAAAAACTCATGGCGTCCAACACGAAGTGATTTTCTCGAGGATGTTAAATTGAGTTGCGTCGAATTTGGTCATGGAGGACTGTGGAATACGAAATACTCACTTGATGGTATGATTTCAATTGATATAGCCGCGTGTTACCCCGGAAGTTTTCTCGGATATGGGGAATGCGCTGAGTACTTCAAACGATTTGGACACCCCACGCATGAAATGACTCGTGTTGCGATTAATGGACCATTGCCTGATTTTGATTTAACCGGATTCGCTCGTGTGATATCATTTGAATTAGCGTCAGGATTACATCCGTGTAGTTATGTTTGGCTCGGTAGACACCTATCTGAAAAGGCCTGGATGCCAATAGTGCTATTGAGATATATGATTGATTGTGGTATGCTAATATCGTTGATCATCGGTGAAGCGATTATATGCTATCGAGCTCAGAAAGAAGTTTGGCTACCACAACCCGATCTAGATCGTATAATCAGCGAACAGCGAAAACAATTCCCTGATTTCAATGAAGAACAAATCATGAATTTGTCTATGAAGTTATTTGAAATTAAAAAAGAACAAGCAAAAGATTTTGGACGAAGAATAATCGGTAAATTCACTCAAGGTGGACAGTACGACAACGCAAAATATTCTTCGCGGTTGATCATAGATGTCGCTGAATACGATTTTATTGTAGCGGATTTAATGAAACAGGGAAAACTTGTATCCCGTAAGGATGCTTTTCTATCCAATGGTGAGAAAATGGGTACGGTTGTTACCTACTGTGATGGATATAATTCCCAGTACACACATTTGAGAAGTTCAATGCTAGCCTATGCTTCTATTAATCTATTTTCGATGATAAATAGATTTCCTAATACCGCGGTTAGAGTGGCCACTGATTCGATGTATATACACAATAAGTACAAATCAGCTGTAGCTAAATTCACAGATCCCGAAGAAAATTGGGGGTGTTGGCGATTTAAAAAGGAGATGCTACATGAGTATTGTGAATCCGCAGACGTTGCCATGGATGATAAATATCTTTGTTGTAACCGTATTGAAAATCAATCAGAATTTTCTAATGCACCACCGGTATCTGATCCAATCTGTAGATATAAAACAGTTTATTTAAACGGTTGTGGTGGGTCAGGAAAGACAACTCGTGCAATTGAATTATATCGTCGTGGTGGAAATACTTGTATTTCTACTAACATGATTGTGCTAACACCGACTCACAGACTCGCCAGAGAGATGATACAGCGAGGGGTAAATGCCTGTACTTACCATAGTTTCTTTCGATGGAAGGGTGACAAATGGACTCCTGAGCGTATGGGTGATAAATTCATTCCTGAAATCATAATTTGGGATGAAATATGCACAGTGTCATTAGATGTATTACAAATATTTCTCGAGTGGTTGTTAAACAAAAACACAAAAGTCGTCATGTGCGGTGATCACGGCCAACCACCACCATTTGTCGGTGCATCTCCACATGAATGGCTAAGGGGTTTTGTAGACTACTATGAAGAAATCACCACTGATTATAGATCACTTGATGAACGATTACGAGAATTTAAGAAACTAATTAGATTACAACCGGATAGAATCCAGTGCGAAATAGCGCGTGAAGTGATTTCAGAAACTCCAATGAATGATTTCTGGGAAACATGGAGACCAAATGATTTGATAATTGCAAGTAGAAAAATAGTCAGGGATACACTTCAGATGAAGTTATTTGAATTGCATAAAGAAAAATTTGCAACGCTTCCAGTACCCCTTTGTTATAGGCCATCGGATACACGAAAACAGAATATTGAAGTTGATATTCCAGGACAGAGTGAAAAACAAATTCTCGTATTAAATGATATTGTGCTGGTTGATATCAATGTCGTTGAAGATGCATTGCGTGCTAATAAATCCCCGTGGACTCTAGGATACGCAGCAACAATACACTCTTCACAGGGATTGACTATATCGGATACAATTGTTTGGATGGTGGATAATCACATCGAATGGTCGAATTTAGTCTATCTCGCAGTATCCAGAGTACGAAGAATAAATCAGCTTCGAAGAATTGTTTTCGATGATAATGACACCACAATAAATGATATTGATGTTAGCATCATTAATAAAAAACTCTCCGGTTACAAACAACAGGACAAAAAAAAACAACGAGAATTTGATATTGATGCTGAATCAATAATTACGCTGAAGAAACAACAGAATAATCACTGCGCGAGTTGCAATTGTATAATGCGTTGGCAGTATTCGGATAAGGATCCTCGCCAATTCACCGTAGACAGAAAAAATAACAGTTTCGGTCATGTCAGAAATAATGTGATGTTGACTTGTCTTGAGTGCAATAGACGCAACGGTGCTAGTTAAGACCATGCGGTGGCAATTGAGTATCCTCGGGAATTACCTGTAGTTGTTGTCGAGTAAAACCCCGCTGAGGGGCAGTTGAATCCAGTTTATAGATTGCTGGTCTACCAGTTGATCGTGTTATAGTAGATATCTTATGCGTAGTGACGCTCCAAATAGGATCAGTAGCCCTTTTTCTACCCCCTTCAAGCTCTCCTGGTTCGTATAAGTACCTCACAATGACATTACTACCAAGAATTGGTTCTTTGAAATCTTTTTGTGGTTGTACGGGTATTGACTTCTTTTTAATCGCGTTGATAGGTTTCATGTTGATTGTTCTAGTAATCTCGTTATTCAGTGCAGTAATCACAGATGGTAATCTTTTAACCCATTCACGGGATCGCTTTTCTTGAATGAATTCTTTTGCGTATTGATATCCAAATAACCGCTCAGCAATCGTCCGATTAAATCGTTCTACAATGGCCTGATCGCGATGTAGCGCAGTATGCCCTCGTCGTATGGTGACATTATGATGTTTCATTGTAGATAATACTGCACCCTGAAATTCCTTACCAGGATCAACCTGCAATAGATTTGGCCAGTGCAGAGGACCTCGTCGATAAATCCTCTCAAATGCAGAAGCAACTTCAGTGGCTGATTTTGTTTTTAACGGTTCTGCTTCTTTGTATCGACTTGCAATATCAACTACGGTTAGCGCGTATTTGTAACCACGATCATGTGGCAGAAATAATATATCAGCCTGATGAACTTCATTAGGAGCGGTCACATCAAAATGCGAGAATTGAATTTGTTTAGGCGGTGGTAGATAAATTTGCCATAGTGCCTGTTTGGATAACCAATTAGCCGCAGTGGTTTTTTTCACTTTTGCAGCGCTAGCGAGTTTATGGACTGCTGATTTACCCCTCCAGTATCCTCTTGGGGAATAATAAATTGATTCCATATTATTAATTACCGGCACCTAACATCAATTTACTTTTCATAGCCGATTTTATCAAAAATGAAGCCAATTTTTCTTTGAAGGATTTATCAGGAATAGCATTTAACGCATGAATTAATTTCACATCTGCTAGATGCCTGTGTTGCAGATTGCTGCTTTTATAAGCAACATCATGAAGGTGACAGGCCTTATCAATGGCGTTTATTGGTTCTTCACCGGGGTTGGGTTGATTTTGATTATTGAGTCTGATATCAAGTCTGGTTCCCGGTCCACAGTAGCTATATCCGGGAAGGTGCTTTTCTCCCGGGTACTTTGCCCATGGGGTTCCAGGGAGCTTTGCCAATTTGGCTGCGATATCACCTCCTCGTTTTTTTTTAAATCAGATTTCATAGACACAAATCTAAATTTCTTTGTACCACATTGCATGCATTTACCAGAAAGCGCTGATCGGTTATTTTTAGTTGTAACTGTCGTCACATCATCTGTGCCAGTACGCGTTTTGCACTTCACACAATATAGATCCATAATTTATGTATAGAAATATGGATATAATTGATTTTTCAGCGACTAAAACAAGAGAACCAATTAAGCATCATGCAGCGCTACCAAACTCTATCCGGATGATTATAATCGGGCCATCTGGATCCGGTAAAACGCAATTGTTGCTCAATTTAATAATGAGATGGATGAAGTGGGATAAGTTGTATTTAATTGCTCCTAGCGTAGATGATCAACGATGTTATGAAGTGCTAAAAGATTTTAACGAGAATGCATCAGAAATTAGCGGTGAGAACGCCATTGATTTTATAACCGATATCGATGAAGCACCGAGTATTGATGATATTGATGGAGATATTAACAATTTAGTCGTATACGACGATATAATGTTGGATAAACAAAAAAATCCTGCTAGGATCTTTTCCAGAGGCAGGCATAAAAACACTGACGTGATATATGTCACTCAACGCTACACTCAGGTTCCAAAAGTCATCAGAGATAACTGCAATATTCTTGCTGTATTCAACGGAGTTGATACTCATACTCTTAGAAATATATGGCAGACATGGTGTTCTGATATGGACTTCAATCAATTTAAAAACTTCTTTAGTCATGCTCAGTCAACCCCGTACGGATTCGCAACAATAAATTTGCATGATCCTCGGACACGATATCGTATCGGACTGGATCAAATATTCGGTTAAAATCATTTCTTATGTTTTGTTAACCCAGAACTGAAAGTTCTAGCAGCAGAGAGGGTGGATGACAACAAGTTGCGACCAAAATTGATTAAAAAATCGTAAAAATCTTCGTTTTCATTTTTTTAGTTAAAATGAGATTTCGTAGATTTCAACGAAATCCTACGGATCGTTTTAAGGATTCAATCATTTTTTTTTGTTTGAAAACGTTGTAGGATTCGCCCCTGAGACATTTTTTTTGGTTAAAATGAGATCGTAGGAAGGCTCGTTTTAAGGATTCAATCAAAATTTTGTCTAAAAACGTTGTAGGGTTCACCCTCTCTGCTGCTGTGGGTAAACTGTGAAAATGATATGCCAGGTACATAGTGGGTAGACTGTGAAAATGATATGCCAGGTACACAGTGGGTAGACTGTGAAAATGATATGCCAGGTACACAGTGGGTAGACTGTGAAAATGATATGCCAGGTACACAGTGGGTAAACTGTGAAAATAATATGCCAGGTACATAGTGGGTAGACTGTGAAAATGATATGCCAGGTACACAGTGGGTAGACTATGAAAATGATATACTAGGTACACAGTGGATAGATTATGAACAATTCATGTTTCCTCTCATAAGGCATACAAGGACTGAGACATGTGCTTGGCTACAAGCTTTGAGTAAGCACAGTGTTTGCTTACTAAGGTACATGAGACTATTAATATTTTCTTGGCACATGAGGCTATTACTTTGGATATGGTATTTCTACCATTGGTGTGTTCATAACATTTGTTCATAACAACAACAAAATAGAAAGATCACAAAGGACATCAGCAAAATGAAGTGGTTATTGTTTCAAAACAAGGAGCAGAAAATCAACAAACTTAGGGATAAGCAACATGAATCGATTCAGAATGAAATGTTGTTATATATTAACATAATACTTTATGCTGGCAAATAAATTACAATTGCTAATTTAATTATAAGTTCCTGAACTCAAGTAACAACCCAAAGCAGGGTCACAGGGGTACTCAGTATGGTCGTGAAAGGTCTTGAGAAGAAAAGTTTTAAATCACAAGTCTACGGGTCAGAGTTATTTTGGGTCACAGCATAAAAGGGTTGGAAACCAATGATTTGATTACTTCAAGTAACTGTTGATACTCTGACCATCAGTAAGGTCATGAAAGGTCATCAAAATTGGTAAAAGTCATATCATTAGCTTAAGGGTTAGAAATGTGTGGAATTAATAAAAAAAATTATAAAGTGATATACCTTTATTTTATTGGGGTTATTAAATCTAGTGTGAACCTAACAGTCTAGGATGGGAAAATGTGCCCTGGACTTATTCAAAGTACAACACTTCATAAAACTTCACTTATCAATTTAACTGCATTGCTTTCAGCCTTAAGTTAAACAATAAACTTACAGCATTTTTTGTCACTCGGGATGAAGTTTCTTGTCTATCAGCTTTGATCTAGAATAAGAATTAAGATAATTCATGTAAGATGCATTCACATCTAGACATTTGATAATATTCATTAAAGGATTATAAAGCTAAGAAAACTAATTATTACCATGCACTCCAAGCACACATCAAACTTCTTTTGCCACAGGTAAACCTACTTCCAATTTTAGTGGCCTTTTCAAGTCTTAGATTGCTAAGCTCTAATAATATGGTCACCATTGACACTGAGAGGAGAGCTCATTTGTGTGGGGTGTTAATAGCAGACAATAAAAGATTCTAAGGTTTTATAGTTAAGGTAAGTTAACAACTAATTATTCAAATAAGCCATTGGATCATTTTAATAATTATACTTGATCTGTCTGATGCAACCATCATCTTCTTAAAATTCAGGCAATCCATTAAACTTCATTACCTATAGTTTTCTAATATATAACTCTACGTATTATTCTGCCAAAAATTAACTGACACATTACCTTAGCCCTCCTTGGTTCTTCTCATATTCAATAGATTATTTTTCCTACTAAATTTTCCATTTTTATCTCCATGTGTGCATTTTTCTGGATTAATACCATTAGTTGATGCTGACTGCTTAGGTCATGTATTAGACTGGTCACTTTTTTAATAGACTGTAAGCCAGACAAGTCACATGCAAAGATGGCAACCTAATGTAAGAACCAGCAATCTTACAATCGAAAAGGGATCATGCTCTGAATTAAACTGTATATGTCAAATGTTTTAGCATTAACCCATTTTATCCTGTTTACCAATTTCAACTGCAGTGCCTGATTCCTGAGAAGCAATTCCAAATAAATTGTGGTAAAATGGAGCACCATACAGCAGCAGCCGGATAAGTTGTGATGACCTTCACCATGCTTACTAAAAATGTTGAAACATTGATTTCTCTATTTTAAAGTATATACAACTATGTATCTTGAAAAAGTATTAAAAAAAACTCAACACTGATTTTTTGTTTTTATTTATCAATGTACATGCTCACATCTGTATTTTGAAATATGACTTGAAAGAAGAAAAAAACTTTAAAAAACTTGCCATGATGTTCAGTGAATCTTTTTGTTCATGAAGATGAATGAAATGCTCCTATTAGTATGTGAATAAAATAAAGATAATTCTATTTCTAGTATTTTAAGTTTCTAGCACTGTTAGTTCAAAAGTAATAATTTTACTAAAATTGGACAACAAACACATAGAACAATATTTACTTCATACTCTAGAACATGTATTTCAGCATGCAGTGTTTCATGAAAGCTTGTCACAAATTAATAAAAAATCTTTCAGTAAAGTAAAGGTAATTAATCAATACAATTTTTGTCCACATTTTAAAGTCCACATCATCACTATGTCAGTAACAACAATACTCTATCAATTTAAATCGTGGATACAACCGAGTTGAAACATCATCCCCGACTCATTCTTCTTGAAAGCCCTCAAAGTCAGCTTTATTCTCTGAATCACTATTAAAAAGTGCATAAAGGCAAGTATCATCTCTCTGATTCAATTCTAATCCATCATTTAAGCCAATATCATCATCATCATCATCATCAAACTAATTGTAAACTTCATTCTCACTACCCTTGCTGTCAACATCCAAGTTTACATCTCGAGTTGTTGTCCATCATTTTATTAGTCAATTTTGAAGCCAACAATTTCTTTTCCAACCATGTTTTTTAATATTTCACTGTGCATGCGTGTTTTAACAATTTCCTGTGTTGGTGAAGAAGTACATAAATATTTGTTATGTAGAACACATGTTTCTTGAGACACTAAACACAAGTAGAGTATGAGCATAGTCATATTCAGAATAAAATGGTAAACTACAATGATTCTGAAGGTCACCAAAGGATGAACAGTTGATCATTACCACTTGCCAAATTCCGAATTCTTATTTGCAAATGTGACCAATTTAGTTTTAAATAGGTGTACTGGCATATATCATATTTATGGGTGGCTCATAAATCCATTTATTTTATATTTTAGTACAAGACTTTAAATTTCCTGATGCTCTGTTGTATACCAGAGCAACCACAACATTGTATTAGGTCTGAAATGTAATACACATATATAAATATATAAAGAAAAAAAACAAAAAAAGGAGGCTTTTTAATTCATTAAATAAGATACACATAATAATTTAAAAGAAATGACAACAAAAAATTGAAAACAAACAGAGTACCATCGGAAGAAACATTAAGTTTATCATACCCTGACATGCAACCAAGATTTGTCTTGACCAGTCCCCTAGAACAACAATGTCTCACTCATTATCAAACTCATCCAAGACCTTAGCGGTCAGTTTATAACCTTAGCGGTCAGTTTATATTTGATGTTTGAAAGTGGTAACAAAGTCGGGTCACCTCATTAGTCTGTATGAATCTCACTCATTATCAAAACTCAGATATAAGCCTATAATCCAAGTTTGATCAAATCTGGATCAGAAATATGGAATCCAGAATGGTAGCAAGCCAAGGTTAACAGGCATATGACACACAACAGATTTTGGGGCATACCAAAGCTGACTTGAGTTCATGACCCATGAAATAAAATTCAGATTAACAAACAAGTTTTAAAAAAAATAAAGTTAAAAAACCTGATCTGATATTCTTTTCTTTTCCTGTAACACTTTTTTGCATTCTTCCATGTATTTTTTCTTGTTCTCATCCAGTAGATGCTGTTTTGCTTGGTCATCCTGTAATGTAGACATAAAAGCTAAACTTTCAATGTAATGTAGACATAAAAGCTAAACTCTTTCAATGTTTCCATGTATATCGACACTAGTTTTTATAATTAACACATCAAGCCAAGATGGATTGAGAAAACGACAATATTTGGTAATATGTGTTAAATTTAGTAAAGAGGCATTATAAATTTCTAGTGGTGTGATACTCGTATGATTGATGTGAAAAGCCAAATAAACAAATTTAAGAGTGATTTTTAATACAAAATTAACGAGAAAAGCTAAAAAAACAAGAACGTAAGTACCATTGTTAATACTTCATTAAGAATAACTAAAGTTTCCTTCTTACAATTACTTTGTTTTTATAAAATATATCACATATCAACATAGTTATCAGATCAAAGACTGACAATTTCAGACATGTACTTTTATTGCTTGCTGATCACCAGTCAGAGACATTTGGAGTTTTTGTAAGTAAATTGGGTAACATTAAAAGTTCCGATGAAATGATCATCAATTTTTTTTAATGTAAAACTGATTCCAAAGATTACCCATTTATATCAACCAAACATTACCAATGTTAACTGATTTCCAATATTACCCATTTATATCAACCAAACATTACCAATGTTAACTGATTTCCAATATTACCCATTTATATCAACCAAAAATTACCAATGTTAACTGATTTCCAATATTACCCATTTATATCAACCAAATATTACAGATGTAAACTGATTTCCTATATTAACCGTTTATATCAACCAAATATTACCAATGTTAACTGATTTCCAATATTACCCATTTATATCAACCAAAAATTACCAATGTTAACTGATTTCCAATATTACCCATTTATATCAACCAAATATTACCGATGTAAACTGATTTCCAATATTACCCATTTATATCAACCAAATATTACCGATGTAAACTGATTTCCAATATTAACCGTTTATATCAACCAAATATTACCAATGTTAACTGATTTCCAATATTACCCATTCATATCAACCAAATATTACAGATGTAAACTGATTTCCTATATTAACCGTTTATATCAACCAAATATTACCAATGTTAACTTATTTCCAATATTACCCATTTATATCAACCAAATATTACCGATGTAAACTGATTTCCAATATTACCCATTTATATCAACCAAATATTACCAATGTTAACTGATTTCCAATATTACCCATTTATATCAACCAAACATTACCAATGTTAACTGATTTCACCCATTTATATCAACCAAAATTACCAATGTTAACTGATTTCCAATATTACCCATTTATATCAACCAAATATTACAGATGTAAACTGATTTCCTATATTAACCGTTTATATCAACCAAATATTACCAATGTTAACTGATTTCCAATATTACCCATTTATATCAACCAAAAATTACCAATGTTAACTGATTTCCAATATTACCCATTTATATCAACCAAATATTACCGATGTAAACTGATTTCCAATATTACCCATTTATATCAACCAAATATTACCGATGTAAACTGATTTCCAATATTAACCGTTTATATCAACCAAATATTACCGATGTTAACTGATTTCCAAGATTACCCATTTATATCGACCAAAAATTACCAATGTTAACTGATTTCCAATATTATCCATTTATATCAACCAAATATTACCGATGTTAACTGATTTCCAAGATTACCCATTTATATCAACCAAAAATTACCAATGTTAACTGATTTCCAATATTACCCATTTATATCAACCAAATATTACCAATGTAAACTGATTTCCAATATTACCCATTCATATCAACCAAATATTACCAATGTAAACTGATTTCCTATATTACCCGTTTATATCAACCAAATATTACCAATGTTAACTTATTTCCAATATTACCCATTTATATCAACCAAACATTACCAATGTTAACTGATTTCACCCATTTATATCAACCAAAAATTACCAATGTTAACTGATTTCCAATATTACCCATTTATATCAACCAAATATTACCAATGTAAACTGATTTCCAATATTATCCATTTATATTAACCAAATATTACCAATGTTAACTGATTTCCAAAACTACCCATTTATATCAACCAAATATTACCAATGTGAACTGATTTCCAATATTACCCATTTATATCAACAAAATATTACCAATGTAAACTGATTTCCTAATCAAATGTGCCCCCCCCCCCAAAAAAAAGAAAGAAAAGTGTGCTTCATTGAAAATATTTACACACAGATTTAAAATATTCACTAATTTTGTCACATCTCATATAGGTCTGAATTCAGTGGGAACAAATAGCACAATCCCGTAATGAATGATGAAGCACATTTACTTTTCAGTATGTTCCAAGTCAGTAAAAGTTAGTCTAAGTTTTAAGCCGTCATTGGAAGTGTTCATAAGCATAAACTTTTTTCCCTTAAAAAGAAAACTTTCACGGCACAGTAAATGTGTTCAAGTCATACTGAAAAATAAAAACATTCCATCAGATTCCATTGCTTTTATTTAGGTTTAGTACTGACTTCCTTTGAAGACAGGTTCTTTGTTTTGATTGAAGTTTGTAGTCGCCTTTCTTCGATGAGTCAGTCTATGTAAATATATTAATTACTAGCGAGCTGCCAAAAAATCGGATGAAAAATAGATCATAAGATAATGCCTCCTCCAGTTGATCTCTGTTACCAAAAATGTCAACAACAACACAAGCGAATATCTCTAAATACACAGTACTCTTGCTAGATGTCAACATAAGTGGATTATGATATAACAATGCATTGTAAAAATGATTTGTTAATATGAACGAAGAATTTCTTTATGTAACATGGGATACATTTCAGTGCATTATATATCAAATGTGGCTTTTTTTCATGGGGCCTCTGAATTTCTCCACTCCAATCTAATGTTTGAAAATACAAATTTAAACAGCCAACAATGTCGCCAAAAGCTAAAATTGCTAAATGGTATACTGTTGCCAATAAGAAAAATAAATTGCAGTTTATGACATTGGCATGTTATGTTCTTGCATTTGTAGTAATGGTTTAACACAATACATGGTGGCTAATATTAATGGTGGAGGAAGAACCTGGGAAAACCCATGGAAAGAACATCCGAACCCGCAAGAAGCTAATGACAAACTTTCTCACATACCCACATTGGCTGAATCAGATAGAGGTGAGATTGGCTGAATCAGATAGAGGTGAGATGGCAGTGATCCGTAACGGTGAGCACTCTAGACCACTTGGCCAATCGGGTCCCCAAATACGTGTTATAAAGAAGCATGATATATCAGGGTCACACTTATCCATTTATATCAACCAAACATTACCAACATAAACCGATCCCAAAATATAATTTATATCAGACAAACATTTTCAAAGTAAACTGATTCCAAACAATAGTTTATATCAACCAAACATTACCAATGTAAACTGATGCCAACCATTAATGTATATCAACCAAACATTACCCAAGTAAACCGATCCCAAACAATAATTTTTATTAACCAAACATTACCCAAGTAAACCGATCCCAAACAATAATTTTTATTAACCAAACATTACCAAAGTAAACTGATCCCAAACAATAATTTATCAACTAAACATTACCAAAGTAAACTGATCCCAAACAATAATTTATATCAACCAAACATTACCAAAGTAAACTGATGCCAACCATTAATGTATATCAACCAAACATTACCCAAGTAAACCGATCCCAAACAATAATTTTTATTAACCAAACATTACCCAAGTAAACCGATCCCAAACAATAATTTTTATTAACCAAACATTACCCAAGTAAACCGATCCCAAACAATAATTTTTATTAACCAAACATTACCAAAGTAAACTGATCCCAAACAATAATTTATATCAACCAAACATTACCAAAGTAAACTGATCCCAAACAATAATTTATATCAACCAAACATTACCAAAGTAAACTGATTCCAAACATTAATAATTTATATCAACCAAACATTAAAAAAAGTTTACTAATTCAAACACTTTGCATTTATAACAAAACATTACCTAGTGTGTAGCCCATTTCCCAATTTCTATAAATCATACATTACCAATGCAAATTCAATACAAATGACTATTTGTTTATAGGTATGCATCTCTTCACTATACATTACATCTTTCATTACTGAAATCATTCAATGCAGTTTATAACATACCTCTGTGCCAGCTTCAAGATGACTCTTCGGACTCCTATTCCTTGTGTTGCATTGAATGGGTCTGAAATAAAATGTACTTTTTTAATTAACTATTATGCATCACCATTAATCAATTAGGTGTACTGATTAGGTGTACTTTAATTCTATACAAAGGACCAGGGCATTACAGTGGACCCTATCTTGGAACATACCCCCTCACCAGAAGCTACCCACAAGTGGCACAATCCACAGTCTTCAGCCAGCATAGTAGTAAAAACTGTCAACTGTTCTCCTCATAAACAGTATCATTTTATTTTAATATGTTTCCATAACCAACATTTAATTAATTTGATAAGCTAAGTAACCCAATTATCAGTAGCAATACCTGTTTCCGAATGTCATGTTTTTGCTACCAGAGGTCACTATACCAGGTGAAGTGGGAGACAAAGTCGCCTAAAAAGTGCAAATTTTGTCTTCTTTTAGGAGAGTCGACACAACTTCGCCATGTGAATTTTTATGAGGAAGCAATGAATCATCGTCTTTTCAGAGATGTTCCCCAGCCTTGGCCAGGTTAGTTCCAGTGTTATGTTATATATGGCTCAAGGCAAAATGTAGGCTTCAAGCCATGAAATATTTGGTGTTGATATCATCTATGTTGACAAGCAAACTATTGCAGATTCAAAGGCATGTGTTTCAATAGCTGACTGACCATTAACCATTTCTTGAGTAAGTTAGCAACTATTACTGCCTGATTTCTGCAAGTTTCCATTTGATGATAAAAAAAAAAATAGAAACTTGTTTCAAAACTTAAACTTATGGAAATAGCAATAAGAGTTTTAAGAAAATAATCTGGAACATAAATATTTTAACTGCTGTTTCTACATTACTTTTGTGATAAAAACCAGTTTGGAACCATAAGTGAACCTGTGTCATGGGGAAATAATGGTAGACATTGCTCTTTGTTGGAAGCACTGTTTTATTAGATTGTGTTTTCATAAACCATTGGGAAAATATATTCTAGAAAATATACAATTCATAGAAAGCAGAGTCTAAATATAATGTTCCTAAAATTTCGCTTTAAAATGCAATTATGTAGGTAATAAATATAAGGGACAATGCTATGTTGTGGAATTCAAGAGACACCATAGCTTAGGTCAAGGTTATATTCTGAGTTTACTCATTTTTGTGAAAATATGAAATGAAAAGAAACAACAGAAAAGAAAATAATATTTAACCAATGCCTAATGTTACACTAAGGATCTCAACAAACAAAATCTTGCATTTGCAATCCTATCAATGGACTGTTGTAACAATGCTATAATGTGGCTACATTAAGAAAGCCACTCTGACTGAAAATAGATGCACTTGCATGTTGGCTGTGTTGATTTGCTTGAGAGAAAAAAGTTTAGTTCATTCATTTACTGACTTTCATTCTTCAATGTGTTGTCTATGAATAGTTACGGTAAAGTTTTATCGACAACAAAGAAAGTAAGACAAACAGTATGATCTGAATCAGGTGTTCATTTGACACCATGCACATGGCACAGGGGTTGTTTCAAACAAGTTTAGAAATCCTTCCAAATGCCATTTTACAATGAACTTTCAGAAAGAAAAAAGAAAAATCTTGATTAAGGGTAGTTCATTAAGCATGTGTATAACAATACTGTAATCATGCTACTCCGTTCAAATTTATTACAATATATAGCTTCTGTTGTTCTCTTTTTAAGTCATATTGCCAAAATACACAAAATATAAATATGATAGTTTTAAAACATGCACCAGATGTGTTTATAATACAGATTATAATACAGAACTCAGAAAAAGTTCTACTTTAAAATAAAGTAAAGCTTAAAACAAATATTAAATGCCTCACTTCTCCCTGTTCAGTTCTTACTTCTCCCTGTTCTGTCGAAAAAAGAAATCACTTCTCCCTAAATGTTTAGTCTAGCTTGACCCATTTTTAATGTAAGACGTGTCGGTTAAAGTCTAAAGTACCAATACCACTAAGGTTACTATAATATCAATATCTATAAAAAGCCAACATTTACAGAAAAGGGACTCTACAATGTTGTGATAGAGTTTTGGCCTTCACAGAGCTGTTGAGTTCTTCTCTTTGATGATTATGTCTGGATGTAATTGTCAAAATCATAACATGGTTATCAAAATATAGATTTTGTAGACTTGTACACAGAGCAATTAATCTTGAATGAAAGACATTACCAGACAAAGACTGAGAAAAAAATCATGTGACTATAAATGTATCACTTTCATTATAATGAAGGAATTTTATTCACTCTATAATAGTTCATCTGCATAATTAAACTGCAGCACTGTACAATTAGCAAACTAGGAATAAATCATTACAAAACATTAACATGTCATCACATAAATGGAGAATTTTTACTTTAGAATAAAAAAGTTAAAATTATTCAAATCAATGACATGAGGAAGGGACTTGCTGAACAATTTTATATTAAAAGAACTCAAATAAACAATTTTTTGTTGAAAGGACTGAAATAAACAATTTTATATTAAAAGGACTGAAATAAACAATTTTATGCTGAAAGGACTGAAATAAACAATTTTATGTTGAACGGACTCAAATAAATAATTTTATGTTGAGAGGACTCAAATAAATAATTTTATGTTATCAGGACTCAAATAAATAATTTTATGTTGAAAGGACTCAAATAAATAATTTTATGTTATAAGGACTCAAATAAATAATGTTGCAACATATAAGGTGAATATTCATCAGCAGTGGAAAAGTGGAGTGAATGTAAAAATAATTATGTGTAAAAATAATTATGTGTAAAAATAATTATGTATGTACCAAAACTTAAATAACAGTTTTGAATGGTTTTACAATCTGCATGATAAAAATACCCTTCTTGCTTTTCATGTCAGGAATGAATACATACATTTTTATGTCCTGCTATAATTCCCCACCCTCAAGTGGAGGTTATGGGTTGGAACACAATATTCATACTAACAATAGTATTTAAAATCCACTGAAATCAAAAATTGTGGTCTGAAGTCCTTATCTTAGAAATGTAGAAAATGGCTGCCATGGTGGTCATATTAGATATCAGATCACCACAATGTTTATCAAAGACCACTAGTAAGCAGCAATGCCAAAACTTTCAACCTGGCTGCTGAGGTGGCTATATTTAATGTCATTTAGAATCAATCAGACATTATAAGAAGTCTTTCTGTGAAAATATGAATCAGATATGATCATGCATTTAAGTAGAATCGCAAAAAGATGAATTTCAAGATGGTCACTAGTGGCCATAACAGATATCCAGGTGGCACCATTTTCATTTATGAGCACCAAGAGAAGATAAGAAGTCAGCTGGTCACCCAGTGGCAACAAGACTTTCCATTTTGGGAAAGCAGTGAGTTTCACGAATGCTGCCATGGTGGCCTTACTGGACATCAGATCGTTACCATTTTCATTCTTTCAGACAAGCCTTATGTTGATATGACAATCCAATAAGTAGCAATAACAAGATTTTAAGATGACCACTGTGGCAGACATATTTTATGCAGAAACATGATCAGTTTTGACCAAAATCATAAGATGGCTGCATGGTGGCCATATTGGATGTCTGAGCAGTATCAATTTTCATTTAGGAATAACCAGAAGTCAAGACGTATAAATCTTTATGTCAATGCTATAGGTAGAGTAGCAATAATAAACAGACACTGCATAATGGACAACAGGCCATCTCATAAGCTCTTCTGGCCTATGATCATTGGAGCAAAAACTGGATTAGTAAGTAAGCTTTTTGTGGCAAGATTAAAAAGTGTTGTTTATTTCCTCAGTGAGCATTCTTACTCAGGAATTTTGGCTTCCAGAACTCTAACTGCTGACTGCAGATATTTATCTTCACAAAGAATAACCAATCCATCACCCTGAAATGGACACACAAAAAAACTCAGTAAATGATGTGCCTGACACAATTTATAATATTGATCATTTATAATATACCATCTAAATTTGTGTATACATCAGATCCATCTGAAAATAAGATACCCTGAATTTATAATATTGATCATTTATAATATACCATCTGTATTTGTGTATACATCAGATCCATCCCTGAAGTGCCATTGCATAATGAGCCAGCAGATCAGGATCTATATTGTTTGCTCTATGAAAAAACTATCAATATGTATCAACATATAGATGACTGATCTATATGTATCAACATATAGATGACTGATCTATATGTATCAACATATAGATGACTGATCTATATATATCAACATATAGATGACTGATCTATATATATATCAACATATAGATGACTGATCTATATATATCAACATATAGATGACTGATCTATATATATCAACATATAGATGACTGATCTATATATATCAACATATAGATGACTGATCTATATGTATCAACATATAGATGACTGATCTATATATATATCAACATATAGATGACTGATCTATATATATCAACATATAGATGACTGATCTATATATATCAACATATAGATGACTGATCTATATATATCAACATATAGATGACTGATCTATATGTATCAACATATAGATGACTGATCTATATATATCAACATATAGATGACTGATCTATATATATATCAACATATAGATGACTGATCTATATATATATCAACATATAGATGACTGATCTATATATATCAACATATAGATGACTGATCTATATATATCAACATATAGATGACTGATCTATATATATATCAACATATAGATGACTGATCTATATA
The DNA here is from genome assembly GCA_030141615.1 of Unio pictorum. Taxonomy (NCBI): domain Eukaryota; kingdom Metazoa; phylum Mollusca; class Bivalvia; order Unionida; family Unionidae; genus Unio; species Unio pictorum. The sequence goes on along the minus strand of JARLTB010000202.1, from coordinate 1,476,358 downwards.
TATCAACATATAGATGACTGATCTATATATATCAACATATTGATGACTGATCTATATATATCAACATATAGATGACTGATCTATATATATATCAACATATAGATGACTGATCTATATATATCAACATATAGATGACTGATCTATATATATCAACATATAGATGACTGATCTATATATATCAACATATAGATGACTGATCTATATATATCAACATATAGATGACTGCACATTATGGGATGGCTAAACTGGGTCTATGCTTCTCTCAGGATTTGAACTTTGATTAGTAATACTAGCCTTCCAACCCATATATATGATACATTTGGAGTACCCTTCCAACCTATACATATCATACATTTGGAGTACCCTTCCAACCCATACATATCATACATTTGGAGTACCCTTCCAACCCATACATATCATACATTTGGAGTACCCTTCCAACCCATACATATCATACATTTGAAGTACCCTTCCAACCCATACATATCATACATTTGGAGTACCCTTCCAACCCATACGTATGATACATTTGGAGTACCCTTCCAACCCATACGTATGATACATTTGGAGTACCCTTCCAACCCTTATATATGATACATTTGGAGTACCCTTCCAACCCATACATATCATACATTTGGAGTACCCTTCCAACCCATACATATCATACATTTGGAGTACCCTTCCAACCCATACATATACATTTGGAGTACCCTTCCAACCCATATATATCATACATTTGAAGTGCCCTTCCAAACCATATATATGATTAATTTGGAGTACCCTTCCAACCCATACATATGATACATATGGAGTACCCTTCCAACCCGTATATATGATACATTTGGAGTATTGTTCTGCGAAGTCTAACAAAATTTACTTGGACTGAATCCAATCGGTGTGATCTGACTTTTTCAGAGGTCTTCCATATGTACTGATGGAAAAGTAATTGCAGTTCATTTTAATCTACGATGATCAAAGGTTTCATATCAAAACTCATTATATAAACAGAGTTGCTCCAACTGCAATATATTATTTGCAAGGTATGGTCTTTGTGAATCATTTTAACAAAACTATTTTACACATATAACACCAAGAATACCTTAAACCAGCTGAGAAAGGATTCGGATATATCATGCAAACAAATTGCTCCATTTATAATGTTTAACGCTATTTTAACCCACTTCATTCTTTATTTCCATTACCTTATGTTTTAAGAACATTCAAGTTATGAAATTGTGTTTTACATCTTTAATTTCTTATGCCATGTACCATATAATGCACACACACAGACAGACAAACACTATGACTTACTTTAGGTTTATGTTGTCTGCTGTCTTGTGTATTTAAAACTATTACCGTATTTTCCGGCTTATAGGTCGATGCGGAGTAAAGTCGAATTGACCAATTTTGTAAATTTTCCATCCTTCGTCCATATATAAGTCAATTCGGAATATAAGACAAGGCCAGGTCAATAACTTGGCTTTGTATTTTATACTACCGGTAGTAACTTCCGGTTGCATGATTATTGATGGTTTTGTCGTATGATATTCCATATTACTGGCAATATCCATTGCAACAAGAGCTATGTTCATTCCTTCCAGTTGAAAGTTTAAACCTACGGTAATTCATTTGAGAGACTTTGTCAAATACAATTACGGTACTTTATTCAGAGAACCATGCATTGGTACATACATGTTTCTAATTTATATATACATGTATAATCTATTGCATGAAAAAGAGTATCAACACAGTGTACTCACCAGCGAATCTTGTAACATACATTGAATCCATAATACAAATATTTCCATCGAAAATATCCACACACGGATGTAAAATATTCAATAATTTTGTCACAGATCATTATGTGACTGAATTCAATGAAAAGAAAATAACAAAAATTACGTAACGGGTGTACGTAATGAATGATGAAATAGTACATGTCCGTAGATTAAATAATGGAAGCTAAAGTGTATTCTTATAATAACTACATGTACATCTCGATCTTTCTGTCTCTGAATTCAGTCATTGTAAATTTCAGCACATTTTCCCACCCAAGCTGCTAGTCAAAGTTCTTTGAACTTCCCGCCCAGTTATTGCGTCATGTTCTTTTGATGTACTCTAATAAATACAGCAGGCAGAACTGGCTGTATTTTAAACACTGAATTATGTTACTGTAAATATCAGCACAGCTAAAATGATAAAGTACCGTTGAAACATATGATTTGGGGGATTCAGTAGAATGCATGATCTACATTATTTTATAAATAATCATTGAACGCTCGAGTTAATATGGATTACATCCCTTTGTAGGATCAACTGGATCAATAAAAAAAGCTATGCCGGTAATTGCTCACGTGTGTCCAACATTATACTGGAAAATCAAAAATATTAATGGACCAGTTATTTCATATCTTTCTTTTTTTAGGAACAAACAATATGCTTTGAATTAATACAGTACACTATAGAGTACAGACCATAAGTGTGCTATGCGGCCTGGTGAAGTTTTTACCGGTAATTGTTTTTTTTATTTTATGTTTGAGAAATAAGAAAAAACACGCAGAATGCAAAAAAAATAATGACAAAACTTACAAGTATAAATGCAGTCATATTATTTTATGACAATTTATTGACATAGTAATTTAATATGAATTTGTACTTCTATGTGACCTGTTTTCGATTATGCCGATTATAGAGCAATATCAATAGCATACCGGATACTGTAATCCATATACAAGTCGATGCAATTTCAATGACAAAATCCATATATAAGTCGATTCGGAGTATAAGACGAAGACCGAACTTTTAAGTCAAAAAGTCTCGACTTATACGCCGGAAAATACGGTAAGATGCTTATAAAAATAAGTGAAGAATGTGTGTTCTGCATATACATGTAAATGGAACTATTGACAATTCCAATGAACCCAATAACTTTCACAAACTAAGAGACACATAAAATCAAACAGAAATGTCAACTTTAGCAAAAACTGCAATATTTACATATTTCTGAATTTAAGTTTACCATATTTAACTTAATTTACTGTATCTTATGACTTAAAGCAACCAGTACATATATAATTTTAATTCTTTATTCATTCTTAAATGTTTGGTTTCATGTCATAGATTAATGTTGAAACTATAAACCATGAATCTTGCATGGTATTGCTTTATGAATGCAATGATATATAAAACAGCACAGAATGTTTATGTAAGTACAGTGTACATGTATTTGAAATGTGGAGAAAAAAAAGAACCAAAGAAGCCATTTAATGATTCTTTGCTAATCATATTCTTTCTTACAAGCAACCTTCTTATTCAGAACACAATCAATCAATCCAAAACCTTGCATACCGTTTAACTCACCTCTGACCATCCTGCAGCTATAAGAAACTGCTGAGCTTCAGAAAACTGCCAGACTTTTTCAATAAATGATTTATTCTTAATCTTCACACTTCTGTATTTCTCTTCTGTAGGGTTGTCTAAAACATTCCTAAATTAGAAATAACAAACACAATTGCAAAATTAACCTCAAAATACCTTAAGCTTTTTGAATGAAAGACAACAGTATTCACAGAGGAATGTATGCAAGACAAAAGTAGCATCTAATAATCAAAGTATTTATCTGTATTGTGTATTAAAAAAAATATATATCAACATTTATTAGCATTATGTACAAAAATCACTAAATTTAGAAAAATCACATAACTTAATCAGTCATTTACATGTATCTGTATTGTGTACAAAGGCCACACAGTTTCATCATTTCCTTTAAACTTTTTGAACTACTTTCTATATCTGAAATTCCTGTTCATTTCAATCACAGTATTATCATTTAATGGCATCTCAGTACATTAATAAAAGTTGACAGATAAATTCTCTAGAAGAATCTTATATAGCCCATTACTATCAAGCCCATCTGTATACCACTTCCCCTCCTGTAACATGGGTTTTGTCAAGGATCAAATTAAATGGTCAATTTCTTTTAAACATTGCTCTCGAATTAATTTCACTGCATTTTAATTCCTGCCTCAAGAAAAGAAGAGAATAATGAACAGGGAACAGATAGCCTGGGTTATTAATAATTAGTGCTTACTTGACTTTAACATACATGTGATTCTACCAAAGGTAGGACAAAATAACATTCTGGATACTTTTCTACAGAAAATGGGGCAGAGCTCTACTTAGTACTGTCTTTAATATTGCATATACCTTTTTATTGGCATTTATTCAAATGTGCAAACAATTAAAGAATCAAGCTTTAACAATAATCTATCTAAATACCTAACTTTGTCAAATTTTAACAAAAAAAAGTTCTTTTCATGAAAAATCAGGGGACAAAATTTATATTTTGCCTCGATTTATGATAAACATATGAAAATATTGTGTCTAGTTTTAACAGAAAGATTCCACAGATAAAGAAATTTACCTGCAAAGTTTCAGAAGTGTGGAAAGAGCTGTCATATACTGTTCATGGCTGCAATTCTTCTGAAGCAAATCTAAGCACACAATCAATGAATCTGAAACACCATCATCTATCCCATTCTAAAAAAAAAAAGATATTTAAGTTAACAAGTAAGATATTTTTTGGGGGGCCCCGAGTGGCCGAGTGGTTTAAAGCGCTGTCCATTATGGATCACTGCCATCTCACCTCTGTCTGTGTGGGTTCCAGTCTCGGATTCAGCCAATTTGGGTATGTGAGAAAGCTTGCCAGTAGCTTCTCGTGGGTCGGTGGTTCTTTCTGGATTCTTCCTCTACCATTAATACTGGCCACCATGTATAGCCTATATTGTGCTGAAAAATGGCGTTAAACCATTAAAAAAACAAAAAAAAAAACAAGTCTGATTCAGTTACTAGAAGCACCGAAATGCACGGAAATACACAAATACATCTTTTGAGTGTATATATTGGTCTACAGCCCATTATTAATATGATTTGTAATTGTTTTAATAATAATAATAATAATAATAATAATAATAATAATAATAATAAGCAAACCAAACTTTGATTTAAGTGAGTTTGATATGATTTACTTTTTACCAATTTCTTGTAATAACGTCATACTCAATTTTACTTGACTGAAATGGTATGATAAATCTCAGATCAGTCAGAACTTAAAATGTAAGAGTGAGATTATGTGAGAATCCAGAAATGTGTATTTACATTTTTTTCAGTGGAAGTATATAGAGGAAGCCACACGTTTCAAGCAAATATCCTTTTTATTTTATGCTCACATATGTTGGCTAACTAAAGTTTGTAATACAGTGAATTAGCAGTTGTCTTACAGTAATGTCAGCTGTTTATTGTCAGATTGATAAAAAGTAACTGATATTTCCAGCATAACAAATTACAAGTTTCAAGGATAACAGACAGTGATTATTAATAAGAAAACAACCAGAAGTAATTCACCGACAGAAAATGAAAGGGAGGTAAGTATGATCTGACCCCCCCCCCCAAAAAGATATATTTTTTTTTTACTAGAGTGAAATATCAATATTATTTTAATTTGAAAAGCACTGCTTAGCATAAAATAAAATATACTATGCTTGCCAGTCATTTCCAGTTTCTGGACAAGCCCATTTTCATGTACATACATGTATATAGAACAAAGATACTATGTTGACTGCTTCCAATATTTACAATGTGGAATAAAGCTCTGGAAAACAAGGACAACTTCAAATTTGCCTTTCACATGTATTTAACAAGCTTTGTAATTTCTGTACTCATGTATACAAAAGAGATATCACTCGAAACTTTCAACATTATGGTAATTTATGGAATTATTCTGCATTTACAGAATAGGATGAACAATGTCTTAATGTTGTCTGAGGAAAGAGACTTGCTCATGGTGTACGCAATATGGCAGTATGTTAGTATGGAAAGTCATGGTGTACGCAATATGGCAGTATGTTATTATGGAAAGTCATGGTGTACGCAATATGGCAGTATGTTAGTATGGAAAGTCATGGTGTACGCAATATGGCAGTATGTTAGTATGGAAAGTCATGGTGTACGCAATATGGCAGTATGTTAGTATGGAAAGTCATGGTGTACGCAATATGGCAGTATGTTAGTATGGAAAGTCATGGTGTACGCAATATGGCAGTATGTTAGTATGGAAAGTCATGGTGTACGCAATATGGCAGTATGTTAGTATGGAAAGTCATGGTGTACGCAATATGGCAGTATGTTAGTATGGAAAGTCATGGTGTACGCAATATGGCAGTATGTTAGTATGGAAAGTCATGGTGTACGCAATATGGCAGTATGTTAGTATGGAAAGTCATGGTGTACGCAATATGGCAGTATGTTAGTATGGAAAGTCATGGTGTACGCAATATGGCAGTATGTTGCTCATGGTGTACGCAATATGGCAGTATGTTGCTCATGGTGTACGCAATATGGCAGTATGTTAGTATGGAAAGTCATGGTGTACTCAATATGGCAGTATGTTAGTATGGAAAGTCATGGTGTACGCAATATGGCAGTATGTTAGTATGGAAAGTCATGGTGTATGCAATATGGCAGTATGTTAGTATGGAAAGTCATGGTGTACGCAATATGGCAGTATGTTAGTATGGAAAGTCATGGTGTATGCAATATGGCAGTATGTTAGTATGGAAAGTCCAGTAAGCATGAAAGGCATAGAAGATGCCAGGGTTAGGGTCAATCTGGTCACAGTCAAGTCAGAAATTATAAAACAATGAATGAACTAAGTTCGATGCATTTTTCAAAATCAATTTAAACATTTCTGTTATTGAAATCGGCAGGGGGTTACAAACAAACATGGAGGTATATTCAGACTGTAGTAACCTCGCTTGGTGATGGTGTGGAACATTAATGGGTCTATGCTCCGTTTCTTATCAAATGACAAGCATAATGCTATAGACATGCAGCATAGAATTAAATTCCGAAAATAATTAAAATAAGAATTCTTTATTTCTGAATACAAAGTCCCATATACTAAATTGTCACCATGACTGAAATGATGTTGAATGCACAGGGACTCGTTAGACGTTACAAAGCAAATTAGAAGTATCCGTCTATGAATCACAGACCCTGATTCATGGACGGATACTTCTAATTTGCTTTGTAGCGAGCCCCTGTGGTTGAATGCATACATGACCTGTGTGCCTTCTGCTAATGTGCTATCAGTGAGGCAGCTTTTAATATCATTTTCGTAAGTCTTTAGTATGACTCTGCTAAGGTTCGAACCTACAATCTCCCGCATCCAAGGCGGATACTTTAACCACTTTGGTCACCGGAGCGGTCATCATGATAGATTATTATAATGCTGGATTTGTGATTTTGACAGATGCGTATTAAATATTCTGTCACATTCAAATCACTGCAAACTAGGATGGACATCGTAAAAATGATGATTAAATTTACAAATTTGGTACATCTAGTTAAGCTATTACTTGTTGTTATGAAATAAAAGATAAATACATTTAAGGAAATTATATTTCTTTCAACTGGTAAACAACGCAATACCTGTGCAAAAGTCGCCATCTCATCCAGGAAATGATTGAAGAGTTATATAGCTGTTATCTCCCCTTAATTTAACGTAAATGCTAAACATAAAGTGGCGTTCGACACCAGTACCTAATTGTGTGAGAGGCAGGTGCAGCATGAACTTGTTTGCCTTTGAAACATGGAACAAATGTTCGAAATTCATTTTATTTAATGCAATGTACTGTGGCTGAAACTTCTTTGGATATATGTACTCGTGAAAATTGTACACCATCTTATACTTAAAACGGCTGCTCCCATCTACTAAAAATAAATCGGCCTGAATAGCTCTAACGTTCACAATTTTTAGCACCGTTGTCTGTACCTCTTTCTCTTCATCTTTGACTAAAAATAAAAATATTTGTATAAATAATTATATGACGAATTGGTCGTTAAGCTTGAACACAAGCTATCAACTGTTATAATTAAAATCAAAAGTATTAGTAAAGTTTGTCATTAAGAAAGATAATATTAAAGGAATAATTGGACATACATCACAATTAATTTTACTATATGCTCTCTACATATATTTCTCAGTACTGACCTTTCCACTGAGTGACAATCAATACAAATCATATGTTAATCTAAAATACCTTCAAAGATGACTTCGCGTTGAAATTCTTGTCAAAGGTTCGCCGGGCATTTTTTTTGAGAGGCTGCACGGTAAACTGAGCAGCAAGTACACAGATTTCATTTCAGGATCATCACCAAGGCCTTTTCACTCAATGTGCACTGTCGCCGAAATACACACAGAAAACCACTTTCTGTGCTCATATTCTCAAGAATCGACAATTACCTTTAAATCCCTACCAAAAATGTATCATTATAACTCTTCTATCACAAACAAAATGAGAGAGGAAAAATATCCGGAAAACTAATCATTCTCGGGTCCAATGTGCAGCAAATAAAGCTGAATGCCATAAGCGTACGAAAATAGGACACTGCAAAATGCTGTTTGTCAAGATCAGTTCGCACAATAGAATCGAGAGTGGAACCTGGATTTCTAGGGATTATTAGCACAAAGAAGGACCAGCCGTGGATAACGCAGGGGAAATAGATTAAAGCTTCACTTTTATTCAAGGTTGATACTGTGACGGATTCATGAGAGGGATTTACGAAAAATTGGAGACCAAAAACTTTCCAAGTCTGATCGAAAACTATATTGACCTGTACACTCTGAACTTAAAGTACTGGCACAATTTGCATGTGGACTGGTATCAGACAATGCGTTCAGTGTGCATACAAAACATACTTGTTGCAAAGGGACTGAATCAGGCACTCATAGGTAGGCTTGCGATTCAATCTCTCAAGATTATTGAACAGGTAAATATATCCTCAGTAAATGTCTCAGGAAAAAACTCACAAGCAAAATTCACGATAAATTTATAAATTTAGATACGGATTATCCTGAGAAAATTCCAAATTTGTTTAGGTCTATAGAAAACAAAATGGTTCTATTACATTACTCTGGACAAAAAAAAGCCAAAACGTCTGCTTTATCTACCACAAGAAAGGTTTCCATCCCTTTTTTGACTAAAGTTAAAGAGGAGTTGGTAAGAATGGAAAAATTGGGTGTTATTTCAAAAGTAGATGAACCCACTGAGTGGTACGCTGCAACGGTTGTCGTTCCGAAACCAAACGGTACGGTAAGAATTTGAGTGGATCTAACTAAACTGAATGAATGAGTTAAAAGTGAGAACCACCCACTACCATCAGTTGAAGAATCCCTTGCAAAACTAGCAGACGCAAAGATTTTCACCAAACTTGATACAAACTCAGGCTTTTGGCAGATAAACCTCTCAGAAGATTCACGGTGCCTTACAACTTTCATTACTCCTTATGGTAGGTTTTTTTTTAATCGCCTTCCATTTGGAATTAGTTCCGCGCCTGAATTTGTTCAGAAAATGACGCCATAATCTCTGAAGCGACATGTGGGAACACTCTTGTCACGTGGACGATGTTCATATTTTGTGGGAAACGCAGAAGCAGCATGACGATATACTAACCACGGTAATGAAATCAATTCAGAAGGCCTGCGTCACTTTGAACGCTGAAAGTGTGAATTTTCGAGACCATCCATTAGATTTCTTGGGCATGTTGTCGACAAAAATAGTTGCCGACCTGATCCGGAAAAAGTCAAAGCTATAACTGTAATAGAAACACCAAAATGCGTAACTGAGATACGACAAATTTGACAGAAAAATCAAAACCATTAAGTGAGCTTTTTGAAAGGTACGAGCTCGTGGACTTGGGGTCCAGATCAAGAACAATCTTTTAGAAATATCAATCAATAAATTATATTTTTATGAACTTTAGTGCATCCAGATGAAGAAAGAGTTGTATCGGCAGATGAATTTGGACTAGGTGCTGTGCTACGACAGAATCACGGTAGCATTCTGAGATCGGTTGTGTTCGCATTGCATGGTATGTTAGAAACTGAGCAACGTTATACACCAATATTAAAAGAAGTATTTGCAATGACTTGGGCATGTGAACGCTTCGGTAGCGATTTAATTGGGTCACAATTCAAACTTGAAACTGACCAAAAGCCATTAGTACCACTAATGAGCAAACAAATACTGAGAGATTTGCTCCCTAGAATTCAACGCTGAACTTTTGTTTAATTCATGTTGCTGGCAAAAATCTATTAACTGCTGATGCTCTTCCAGAGCACCTTGATGAGGCGCCGTAGCGGACAAAAGCTGGTTCAATCAGAACGTTGCCGTTGAAATTTTAATGTCATCTGTCGAGAATTTCACTTTCACATGTTGTATCAAAAATGCTTGTCCTTAAAGTTCCATTCTCTAGGCCGACATATTAGATGTTATCTGTTGAATTATACAGTAGTGATTGAACGTTATATTTTCTATGTCGAGGCTTTAAATGGTGTCACATTTACACAGCGGTGGTTGAAATTTCAATGTCATACGTCGAGAATTCCTAATTTATGTTTTGGTTTAAAGAGTTTATGTTCAAGGTTCCATTTCACATGTTGAGTTTTTAGATTTCATATGTTGAGTTTTTAGATTTCATGTTGAGTATTTAGATTTCATGTTGAGTATTTAGATTTCATCTGTTGAGTATTTAGATTTCATCTGTTGAGTTTTTAGATTTCATCTGTTGAGTTTTTAGATTTCATCTGTTGAGTATTTAGATTTCATGTTGAGTATTTAGATTTCATCTGTTGAGTATTTAGATTTCATCTGTTGAGTTTTTAGATTTCATCTGTTGAGTTTTTAGATTTCATCTGTTGAATTACACAGCGGTGCTTGAAAATTCGATGTCCAAGGTCGAGTTTTTTTAAAACTTGTATCTTATGAATTATGCAGCGGTTGTTTAAATTTGAATGTCATATGTCAAGAGTTTCAATTTAATGTGTTGAATCACGTTGATTGTGTTGAAAGTTTCATTTCGCATGTTGAGTTTTTAGATTGCATCTGTTGAATTACACAGTGGTGATTGGACATTTTACGCTGCTTGCCAGAATTGTTATTTTTAGATGGTGAAATGATGTGCTAGTAAAAGTCTTTTGAACGGACCGCGTTATTTTTAAACAAGGAGGCTTTTCGTTGCTGTGAAATTCAGCAGATGAAATGTAAATATTCGCGATATGAAATGGAACTTTAACCACAAACAGTTACATACAACGTGTGAATTAGGGATTCTTTACATGAAATTTCAACCACCGTCGACATAGGAAACATAATTTTCAACCACCACTGTATCATTCAACATATCAAATCTATAATATCAATCCTGAACATGGAACTTTAAGGACATGCAATTTGATCAGACATGTGATATTGGATTTCTCTAAATTGTATCTGTAACTTTCCCATAGGACTAGCTTTTGTACGCTACAGCTCCTCGCCACTAAGTTATCACTCTGTATGACGGGAAATTTTACGATAAAACCACCGCCTATGTTAATTTTGTAGTTAGTAATTTCCCCGCATCAAATACTGGACTTGAACAAATAAAGTCTGACTATCGAAATGGTTCGATTTGCAAACAATTCTGTGAAAAAGAGTGACAGAGAAATCCGCTATTGACGGAAAACTAAAATCGTGCTTGGAAGAAAGAGGTGTATTTACAATTCAAAATGGCTTTTCAGTGAAAGGTACACAACTGGTCGTACCAGAATCATTTCAAAAACGAAATCCTAGAAATAATTAACGATGGTCACCAAGGCATAGTGAAATGCCGAGAAGGCGCCAGAACGTTAGTTTGGTGGAAAGGATTAAGTACTCAGCTAGAACACTTGGTGAAATCTTGCTAACATAGCATAAAAAAACTCAAGAGATCAAGCTAAACCAATGATACCAAATGAATCTCCAAGTCAACCTTGGCAATGAGTCTCGTCAGACCTGTTTGAACTGAATGGTCAAACATATCTCTTGGTGATTGATTATTTCTCGCGATACATCTAAATAGCAAAGTTGCAAGGCAAAAAGCAAATCTCAATCATATCAGCTTAATCTTTGCGTGACACCGTATGCCAGAAGTATTAGTTTCAGTTAATGGTCCACTTTACATATGATTAATACTCAAGGAATGTGCGTCAAATTACGGATTCAGGCATATTACAAGTTGTCCAAAACATCCACAGAGCAATGCTCTCGCCGAAAGAGCCGTTCAAACAATTAAAAGAATGCTTAAAAAAGCAGACGATCCGTACATAACCCTTTTGACATATCGCGCAACACTATTACTGAATGGATGCAGCCCTGCCGAATTATTGATGCAAACAAAATTACAAACTACTTTGCCAATGGCGCCAAAAAGACCTGTAACTAATATGGCCGGATTTAATGAAGAAAACGGAAAACTATCAAAGGCAAACTCAAAAGAGAAATTATGATCATCGACATTGCACCCTAAAAATGGAAAAAAATCAGGGAGGGAATAAAGTATGGATTAAAGATCACTTTTCTTCAGTCATTATTAATTCTGAGGCATCTACACCTTGTTCATACATGTTAGCAACTGATGAGGGAGAGATATGTTGTAATAGGAGAAACTGAATTCCAATGTCTACCTCACTATTGGATCCTCTCATTGGGACTGTTCCAAACTATGATACTTTGTCTGACTCACATGAAAGCAGAGCAGTACCAACCGGTCAAAACGGGACGATTTTCAAAGTTAGCGACTGAACTTGTAAAAATGAAGTTTTGGTAGCTTGTTTAGAAATGCGGTCATCAGATCACGCTTTGCTTTAATGTTAACTTTCTGGGGTTGGGGGATGCTCCATTTAAAAAATACTTTTAGGGCAGTCTTGACTCCCTTTCCTAGCTGCACTGATATCTTGCATGTCATCTATAGAACGCCTTCTTCTGCACTTATTCATCAACAACAAATTACAATCGTGCCGGAGCAGTGCAAGTTGTGCGCAAAATCTATGTATTTAGTGTGTGGGTGTATACTGTGTGTGTTATTTACGCATTGAATTCGTACATTTAGTAAAAAATAATACCGATGTGTAATAGCTTTTTACAAATATATAAATTATATAAATGTGTGCATTGTGCTGAATTAATGCAACTATAAACATTTTCTCATATGCATACATGACATGGGGGGAAAATATATATATATATATATATATATATATATATATATATATATATATATATATATATATATATATATATATATATATATATATATTAATTCAGTCAAGCTAGGTTAAGTAGGTGTTTCTTAATTTCCGTTTTACTTATTGTCATTATTATTGACTTTATCATTGCCTTTGCCAGCGTATACATTAATGTTAAATAATTGAGTCTTAGAAAAGAAAATACTAAGATAAGACAAAATTCTGCTTGATATTATTCTTTTCTGAATATATATGTATGTGTCTTTTTATTACAGTGGGTATATTAATGGCACATTTCCTTGTTTGTTGCTGTTCATATTTCAGAAATAAATATTTTTTATATCTAATATTTGAAATATTTTTATTTACAAATATTGTTTATTTGTACAAGTGTAATTGCAAAATATTTGTAATATCTTGTTTCATAATTTTATGATGAAGCAATTTAGTACTCTTTTATTAACACAAATAAGACTGGTTACCTGTTTCAGAATAAAACATCGCCCAAAGCAGTACATTATCAATTTTATAAGACATGTATTAAACAGGCAGAATATTTAAATAACAAAATCCTGTATTTAGCTAACTTGCTATTTTGGCATGGGCATCCGCATCATAGGTCAAGGGCGGTTCACGTGACACCAGGAAATCATACTGCAAATTATCTCTATCTATCTATCTATCTATCTATCTATCTATCTATCTATCTATCTATCTATCTATGACACCATGAAATCATACTGCAAATATATATATATATATATATATATATATATATATATATATATATATATATATATATATATATATATTAGCAGCAGAGAGGGTGAACCCTACAACTTTCCGAGCGTCGATTTGGAAATCTGAGGCTTCCACCAAATAGTAAAAAAAAATGGCGTCTATTCGATAAAATAAGATTTCCTTATATACGCCAACGTCGTTGTCATTCACCCTCTCTGCTGCTATGGGTTAACCGAATATTTGATCCAGTCCTTAGGATCTCACAAACAGACTAATCGCTAACACCTCCTCTTGTAGATCAATTAGATTATTGGACTGATCTGCGAGTTTGAAATTAATTCTGGTTAATGAATCATTATGACACCGCATATAGACTGGATTAACCGGAGACTCAATTATTAAAAATCCTGGAGGGGCTATTGGTGCAAACGAATAAAGATTATATCCTTGCTGAGCTTGATTTGATCGTTCGAGATTAATTTGATAGCTTCCTTCGATAACATCGCATACTAAACTGAGCGCAATCACTGAGGATATATTCACGTTGAACGGAGCGATATGCCTACCGCCACCATTTAGGTCATTATTATGTTTGAGGATTTTTATTTCCGGTGATGCTGTTTTTTTCCATGCATCATGAATTATTTTAAAACCAACATCGATGGTGTCGTTAAGTTGTTTCTTTAATTCTGGTACGTTATATCCTGGTAGTTTGAATGTTGGAATATCTTTGACGGGGATTTTATAGTCTGTTGTAAATCATGTTCTCGATAGGGGATTATCGTCATCTAATATAACTTGAATAATTTGTGAATTAAATGTGTCCATATCGTCGATAATTTTGTTGCATATTTCTACGACGTTGATAAATTCATCTCGGGTGAGAGAGCCGGATTTGAGAGATATTAACAACAGCGATAAATCATTATTCATTGCTGTGAAATTTTCAATAATTCTAGGTTCGTCAACAAAATAATGTCCCTTAATTCTCTCCCCTTCCTTCTCGTTTCCAGTTGGTTGGTAAACGATATTAAAAAAATCTATAGGTATCCTGTACTCTTGATAACTGTTTATTGGATTATAAGGTGCTATCACGTCGGTGATATAATCGGTTTTTTGTGGTTCTGGTAAATCAACGGTTTTTCCCCCTGGTGGTAATTCAGGCCATCCTAGTACGGTTCTTATAGAACTCTGATAGATATCTACGACGTATCCTTCTGTGCTTATTTCAATGGCAGATGATAGTGTTGGCTCATGAACTGTTATAGCTATTTTTGATTCTTTTCCAGTAATCGATTTTATTCTACGTTGCAATTCAGCATTGATTTGTTCGATTTGGTATGATCCGGTTGGTATCGAAACAACGTTCCAGTCTGGAGTTCCATCGGGTTTATTCTTATTCGCAAATACCAGTGAATCATTCGGTTGTTGACCACCAAATGCTACCGATCTGATATTAGGCCAACTGTGATACACTCGTAGTTTTGCTAGCGCTATCTCCTTCACGGGGACTGGGCTAGGGAAATTCACACTGAATTCAGGATTCGTTGATGTTATTGATATCATGCTTGTTTGTACTGGGTTCGTATTCTTCACTATTTGTTGAAGTAATTCCTGCGGTGTTGTCATCGTTGCTATACTGTTGTTGTCGCTCTAATTTTGATATCGCGGAATCGTGAATACTGACCATCACTGAGAACTCACTATCTGATATCGTTGAGGTTATTGAGATCATTTTGGTTTTCGGGTTCGTGTTTTCCAATTCCATCGGTGTTGTCATTGTTATTATATTCATGTTGTCACTCTAATTTCGATATCGCGGAATCATAAATACTGGCCATCGCTGAGAACTCACTATCTGATATAATCGTATTATCGAGTGACGACGATATCATCGAGGATAATTGCGAGTATGCGGTTGATACAATATGAAATTGAATCGAATAATCTTGCAGTTTACTCTGGCTGCATGATGATATCCTTTTTGTTATCCCGGTTGATATACCCGCGATTGTAGCCCCCGCAGAAATGCAAATTGGAACTATGACCGGGGAAATCATTGTAACCGATGCAAGTATTATTCCGGCGCCAGCGAGAACGCCTGACACCGAGTACATAGTAACATCAATTGCGGTGATTCTTCGTCGGTATTTTTTTATTTTTATTTGATACTCCTCAGCGAGAGTTTTGAGTCTAGTTTGAAATTCTCTGACCTGATTATAGCGATATTGCGATGATGAAATCATTTTTATTTTAAAAACGCTAGCGTTTTCAATTGTGAAATCCGAAGGATTTTCCTTTCAATTGAAGCCGTTAGTGAAATTGCTTTGCAATTTTCAACTTAAATCCGCTACGAATTCCACATACCACGTTGTTGAAACCCTAACCAAATTTTTATCAGTAGATGTTATAGTGAACTTTTCAGTTGTATCCTTGTCGATGATCGTTGAAATCGTATTATTGACCCCGGATGAACTCGACGATGAAATATTAAATTGAGTCAATGGTGTTACTAGCGTTAATCGATAAATACCTTTAACGGTTGCAGTGATATCTAATTTGTTGTTTGTAGGTGTCCACGCAAATGATCCGTGTTGGATCGTGTATACTACGTTGTTGGTTTTCTCATGAGGGATTTTTGTTTTTTCAATGATTGTTATCATCCTCGTTGCATCACCTTTGATTGCTTCAATGAAGATTTTCGTCTCATCGATGAATTTTTTGATATCAGGGAGTTTTATATCGAGTTTATCGAATGTAGTTCCAAGAAATTTATCCACGATATTTCTACGAAAAATTTAAAACTGTTTTCCGTTATCCTCAATTCTAGATTGAAGTGTTGTTAGTTCCAGCAGAGAATTTTTCAACTCATCGTTGAGAGTTTTAAATTTATCTGTAATCGTCGAAAAAAGTACACCCGGTTTGAGTTTACCCTGATCGGAAAATAACGCGATAGTATCCTCGATTGTGTTTCGTTGTCGTGTTAAAATATCATCCAACGACACATCACTGGTTTTCAATTTACCCTGACGATCTTGAAATACAACTATTTCGTTCGGGTCAACACTTGTTAAGTTCAACGTCTCAGCGATTTCATCTTCAATTATTTTTTTTTATATCCTTGATAGAATCAAGGGTTGCAGTGTCATCGGGTTTGGGTTTCAAAGATCTCCCCCAAATATCAATCATGTTATTGTAAAACTTTTTCTCTCTCTAAAATCTTTGTTGACGACTTCGTTGAAAAATCTTCGATTTTCGCCAGCGATTACTAGTGTATTCATTTACGACAACATGTGGTGGTTTTCCTCTTGGGTTACCCAACGAGTTAGAAATAGCGTTAAGGACATTTAATACTTCGCTGCCACATATTGGTGGGTCATTTATTTGTTGTGTTGGTAGCGTAGAATACCAAGTCTTCATTGGAAGGGTTTCTATATAACGCATAAACTCTTTTGGTGGGGCTAACCCATATGAATCAAAATAGACAATCCCACGTGGATCAATAGCGTATGCAACCCAGTGAGTTCCGGGTCCGGTGCTGTTATCTAAATTAATGATTCCGGTTTCAACGCTGTTTGGTTGATGTGGTAATTGATCTTTCATAAAGACACCTCTGAAGTTTTTAATCGCTAGTTTTTTAGCAGCATCGAGTAAATCAAAATTGGACATGGGAACCATCGAAGATTTGGGAACCTTAGGTTCGGAAATCGAAGATTTCTGAATTAATAAACCGGTCCTAGTCTTAGGCCGGATCCGTGAACGGATCTCCCGCTGTACCATGAATACGGGGTTCCTGGTAGTCTTAGACCCTTTCCCTTTTTTTTTATATCCTTTTCCAGTGGCGCCACTTTTGGAGCCATTCTTGTAAATAACCCCGCAATGGTATTGCCGAAACCATCTCCGTAATATGCTCTATAAACAGGCAATCGTGAGTTCACCACGTAGACGCTTACGGGTTTATTATGGTTGTAGTGTATAATCATCTTGTTATAAAACTAGTAGTTTTTCAATTAGTGTCAATGAAAGCCATTGATATTATTCGTGATAAGGGAACCAGCAAAATCGGAGATTTCGTTGGAAATCTTGCAGGAAAGGCATTTTCTGCCGCGAAAGATAAAATAGCATCATTGGTGCGAAAGAAACCAGGAATGACTAAGTCGGTGGGAGAGATCTTATCCTGTAACAGCAATCGTTTATGGGATATATCCGTTAAATAATAAAGCCGATATCGCAAAACTAGCTCCTATGAAATATTCTAATTCACTGAATTGTGTAGCAACACGGGTAATGGAACACTTCACAAATGCATCCCGAGGAAATAAACTAACTGATCTGCGACGTAGGAAAATAACCGAATGGGAACTGACAGTGAAACAGCACGGTGCAAAGATTTCTGATATAGCTAAATTAGAAACATCATTAAGATTCCCAATAACCGTTATGACGATAACCGGAGAAGTTTTATACGAACCGAAATATAACAAAAATGGAGCGCCAATACAAATTATTGATCATTACAAACACGCGTGGACACCTGCGGTAACAATATTTCCACGAGAACGAACCGTGAGATATATCCCCCCGGAATTCTCCGGGGAGTTCGTCGGGGATGTTTTTTATAATGAAAAATTATTCGATGCTATTCATGCGTTGTGTAAAGATGATCCTGTGTCAGTGTGGTTACTTAGAAGTGATGATGATCCCGAAATAGGATTTGATCAATTTATAAGACCAAATGGTGAATTATATCGCGTTGAAGAATTAGATAACAGAATGAGAAAAATCGCTAGTGATTTTTCACCGGAGAGTTTCCATGAAAAACTACTCACGGATAGTTTTACTATTCCATCAGTGGTAGCTCACTTCGCAAGAGAAAAAAACTCATGGCGTCCAACACGAAGTGATTTTCTCGAGGACGTTAAATTGAATTGCGTCGAATTTTGTCATGGAGGACTGTGGAATACGAAATACCATCGTGGCGGTATGATTTCAATTGATATATCCGCGTGTTATCCTGGAAGTTTCCTCGGGTATGGAGAATGTAGTAACTATTTTAAACGATTTGGACACCCCACGCATGAAATGACTCGTGTTGCGATTAATGGACCATTACCTGATTTACGCATTTGAGAAGTTCTTTGCTAGCTTATGCTTCTATCAATTTATTTTCGATAATAAATAGATTTCCTAATACCGCAGTTAGGGTAGCCACTGATTCTATGTATATCCACAATAAATACAGATCAGATGTAGCTAAATTCACATCCCCGGAGGAAGCGTGGGGGTGTTGGAGATTTAAAAAGGAGACGCTACATGAGTATTGTGAATCGGCAGATGTTACCATGGATGATAAATATCTTTCATATAACCGTTTTGAAATTCAATCCGAATTTTCTAATGCACCACCGGTATCTGATCCAATATGTAGATACAAGACAGTTTATTTAAACGGTTGTGGTGGGTCAGGAAAGACAACTCGTGCAATTGAATTATACCGCGTTTCAAAATCAAACATGATTGTCCTAACACCTACTCACAGACTCGCCAGAGAGATGAAACAACGAGGGGTAAATGCCTATACTTATCATAGTTTCTTTCGATGGAAAGGCGATGAATGGACTCCTGATCGAATGGGCGATAAATTCATTCCTGAAATCATAATTTGGGATGAAATATGCACAGTATCGTTGAAAATATTACAAACCTTTCTTGAGTGGTTGTTATTGAAAAATACAAAAGTCGTCATGTGCGGTGATCATGGCCAACCACCACCATTTGTCGGTGCATCCCCACATAAATGGCTAAAGGGTTTTGTAGACTATTATGAAGAAATTACCACTGATTATAGATCACTTGATGAACAATTACGAGAATTCAAAGCGCTAATTAGATTACAGCCGGATAAAATCCAATGTGAAATAGCGCGTGAAATAATTTCAGAAACTCCAATAAATGATTTTTGGGAAACGTGGAGACCAAACGATTTGATAATTGCAAGTAGAAAAATAGTCAGAGACATACTTCAGATGAAGTTATTTGAATTGCATAAAGAAAAATTTGCAACACTTCCAGTACCGTTGTGTTATAGGCCTTCGGATACACGAAAACAGAATATAGAAGTTGATATTCCAGGCCCAAAATCCGAAGGATTTCAGAAACAAATTCTCGTGTTAAATGATATTGTGCTGGTTGATATCAGCGTCGTTGAAGATGCATTGCGTGCTAATAAATCCCCATGGACGCTAGGATACGCAGCGACGATACATTCTTCACAGGGATTGACTATATTGGATACAATTGTTTGGATGGTGGATAATCACATCGAATGGTCGAATTTAGTCTATCTTGCAGTATCCAGAGTACGAAAAATAAATCAACTTCGAAGAGTTGTCCTGGATGATAATGACACTACAATGGATGATGCTAGCATCGTTGATGTTAAAGTTATTGATAAAAAAACTCTCCGGTTACAAACAACAAGACAAAAAAAAAAAAAAAACAACGAGAATTTGACATTGATGCTGAATTAATAATTACGCTGAAGCAACAACAGAATAATCACTGCGCGAGTTGCAATTGTATAATGCGTTGGCAGTATTCGGATAAAGATCCTCGCCAATTTACCGTAGACAGAAAGAATAGCAGCATTGGTCATATCAGAAACAATGTGATGTTGACTTGTCTTGAGTGCAACAGAGGAAGGGGTGCTAGTTTAGACCACGCGGTGGTAATTGAGTATCCTCGGGAATTACCTGTAGTTGTTGTCGAGTAAATCCTCGCTGAGGAGCAGTTGAATCCAGTTTATAGATTGGAGGTCTACCAGTAGATCGTGTTATACCGGATATCTTATGCGTAGTGACGCTCCAAATAGGATCGGTAGCTCTTTTTTTTACCACCCTCAAGCTCTCCTGGTTCGTATAAATACCTTACAGTGACATTACTACCAAGAATTTGTTCTCGGAAATCTTTTTGTGGTTGTACGGGTATATACTTCTTTTTAATAGCGTTGCTAGGTTTCATGTTGATTGTTCTAGTAATCTCATTATTGATTGCGGTAACTACACCTGGTAATCTCTTAACCCATTCACGGGATCTTTTATCCTGAATAAACTCCTTCGCGTATTGATATCCAAATAACCGTTCAGCAAGAGTCCGATTAAATCGTTCAGCAATTGCCTGATCGCGATGTAACGCAGTATGTCCTCGTCGTAACGTGGTATTATGATGTTTCATCGTTGTTAAAACAGCACCTTGAAATTCCTTACCAGGATCAACCTGCAATAGATTTGGCCAGCGTAGTGGGCCTCGTCGATAAATCTTTTCAAATGCAGAAGCAACTTCAGGTGATGATTTAGTTTTTAGCGGTTCTGCTTGTTTGTATCGACTCGCAACGTCAACTACGGTTAGCGCGTATTTGTAACCATTGTCATGTGGTAAAAACAATAAATCAGCTTGATGAACTTCATTAGGAGCGGTCACATCAAAATGCGAGTAATCAATTTGTTTAGGCGGTGGTAGATAAATTTGCCATATAGCCTGTTTGGATAACCAATTAGCCGCAGTAGCCTTTTTCACTTTTGCGGCGCTGGCGAGTTTATTGATTGCTGCCTTGCCTCTCCAGTATCCTCTTGGGGAATAATAAATTGATTCCATATTATTAATTACCGGCACCTAACATCAATTTACCTTTCATAGCCGATTTTGCCAACCACGAAGCTAATTTTTCTTTCAAAGATTTATCAGGAATAGCATTTAATGCATGAATCAATTTCACATCCGCGAGATGCCTGTGTTGCAGATTATTGCTTTTTATAAGCAACATCATGAAGGTGACAGGCTTTATCAATGGCGTTTATTGGTTCATCACCACGTCGGGGTTGGTTTTGATCATCAAGTCTGATATCTAATCGTGTTCCCGGTCCACAGTAGCTATATCCTGGAAGGTGCTTTTCTCCGGGGTATTTTGCCCATGGGGTTCCAGGGAGTTTTGCCAATTTGGCTGCGATATCACCTCTTCGTTTTTTTTTAAATCATCATTTCCTGCAGATCTCATAGACACAAATCTAAATTTCTTTGTACCACATTGCACGCATTTACCAGAAAGCGCTGATCGGTTATTTTTAGTTGTAATCGTCGTCACGTCATCTGTGCCAGTACGCGTTTTACACTTCACACAATATAGATCCATAATTTATGTATAGAGATATGGATATAATTGATTTTTCAGCGACTAAAACAAAAGAACCAGTTAAGCATCATGCAGCGCTACCAAACTCTATCCGCGCAATTATAATCGGGCCATCTGGATCCGGTAAAACGCAATTGTTGCTCAATTTAATAATGAGATGGATGAAATGGGATAAGTTGTATTTAGTTGCTCCTAGCGTAGATGATCAACGATGCTATGAAGTGCTAAAAGATTTTAACGAGAATGCATCAGAAATTAAGGGTGAAAACGCCATTGATTTTATAACTGATATTGACGAGGCGCCATCCGTGGATGACCTTGATGGGAACATTAACAATTTAGTCGTATACGACGATGTGATGTTAGACAATCAAAAAAACCCAGCTAGGATCTTTTCCCGTGGGCGTCACAAAAACACTGACGTGATATATGTCACTCAACGATACACTCAGATTCCAAAAGTGATTAGAGACAACTGTAACTTACTGTGTGTATTTAACGGCGTTGATACACATACGCTTCGAAATATTTGGCAGACATGGTGCTCTGATATGGACTTCAATCAATTTAAAAATTTCTTTAGTAACGCTCAGTCGACTCCGCACGGATTTATAACAATAAATTTACATGATCCTCGGACACGATATCGTATCGGACTCGATCAAATATTCGGTTGAACTCGTAAAAGAATTATTAACCCAGAACTGAAAGTTCCAGCAGCAGAGAGGGTGAATGACAACGACGTTGGCGTATATAAGGAAATCTTATTTTATCGAATAGACGCCATTTTTTTTACTATTTGGTGGAAGCCTCAGATTTCCAAATCGACGCTCGGAAAGTTGTAGGGTTCACCCTCTCTGCTGCTATATATATATATATATATATATATATATATATATATATATATATATATATATATATATATATATATATGTTTATACAACAAGTGGTATAGCATTGAAACAGCGTACATATACATATCTTTTATTTATATCCCATACAAATACATATATTTGCCCTTTTGAACGGAGTTCAGACTTACTACAAGCAGCTGTGTATTGACCTAGTGAATGAATTCACATCCCCGTGTGTGTCAGCTACAAAATGTGGTTTTATGCCTTTGGGGCTTTTTACAATCAACTTTGCATATTGATAAGTTGATTGTTGTGTTAGTTTTTTTTTCTTCTTCCTTTAGAGTGATTAAATCAATATAATAGACACGTATGAATTAAACATGTAAGATGGGTTTAATAATAAAAGTAGAACACTACAAATACTTGATTAGCTATACCATTCACATGAACGCTAAGCCATTACCTACAGGCTCATGGAAATTGATGTCGAATATAAACTAAACCAAACGACGAACCACCAAGAGGTAATACAAGTTTTAATATATTTACAGTTGATCTAAGTCATTATTCCGCTTAGCGCTCTCTCTCTCTCTCTCTCTCTCTCTCTCTCTCTCTCTCTCTGACACCTTGATAATAATAAAAAGTATGATGGTCTAACTGGGCCGTATCAGGCATGTCGTAACAGCTTGTTTTACATAATGTCATATACTCAGGATTAATAAGATGTACACCATAATGGGGTTGAAGTGGATATTTACAATTACTTGTGAAATCTCCATATGTTATCAGAGATGTCTCTTTTAAGATAGTGCTAATTGTTGGTAATGAACCCTTGAAAAATGTGTTGAACAAGAAAATCAAGTTTCATTGGTCTGATTAATGTCAAGAGGGCGATAGCTTAAATGCCATACATACGAGTGCATCCGTTCTTTCAGCTCCAAATTTCAAACAACCATTTAAAATGTCTGTTGATGCAAGTGATATTTGGGCTGGTGCAATATTGATTCAAGAAGACAGAAATGGTGTAGATCATCCATTGTGTTATTTTTCTAAGAAATCGATCACCAGATAAATTATTATACAATCGAGATATACTCTTTGGCTCAGATATTGACTTTGCGATACGTTTAACTGTATGTTCACCTCTTTCTCCGATTATTGTGTTTAGTGATCAAAACCCCATTCTTTCTATTGGCAAGATGAAAAACAAACATCAGATTTGGTGTTTGATGTTGCTGGAATACAATACTGATATTAAGCACTTCAAGACAATTTAAAGCATATGCACTTTCACGTGCATATAAATGCTATACTGTTTCAAATATGATTTGTGTCATTCATAAAATGTCTTCTTGTGTAATGTTTGATAACATATAATATGCTGACAGATAAAAGAAAGCTTCACTGCACAAGTCTTTCTTTTTTTCTTTATGAAAGTAAGTGTTTGTATATTTAATATGCATATTTGTATTTTTTTTTAAAATTCCAATATTTGGTGTTGTAATGTAACATTTAATGTTGGACTTAACCATGTCCAAAGTCGGTTTCATTCCAAACTTGACATGAAATATTTTTTTTTTATAACTTCTCAAACTAGTAATACGTATCAAAATATTATTTTTCTATATGGGCTTATTATCAGTATCATTATTAATAGAAACAAATTTTTTTATTTGGGTCTGAGTAGATATTATTTGGATATACATGCAATTTACTTGGTGTATCTGACATAGTCTAGGTTCTACATTATTATTTAACTAATAGATTCTTAATCATAATTAAAATGTTATTTTGTAAACGTGAAGAACTTTCTCGAAGGTTATTTTCCATTAGGAAATATTTTTTAATATACAAAATGCTAATCGTAACCCGAAGCCATGGAGTGGACTAAATGGTCTTATCACTGGAAAGATCATTCCATTCATTCAAGTTGAACGTTTAACATAATAAATTGGTATTATTGTTGTCTTCACTGTTTTCATTTGAGCCGGAAATTATTTCTTCAAATTATTTAAAGTAGTGATTGTTTTTCCTCGAAATACAGAGTGCTCATGAAAATATTTTTGGACAGAGGCATTCATTGGAATTTATAGTGAATTCACATCTGGAATTATATTAGTGTTTCAACAAACGATTATTGACACGCCATCATTATACAGGTCATCACAGGGACATAAAAACTTCAACGTTGGACCTAATTAGGATTTCTACTAAAGTTTTTTCAGAATTTGGCATTATTTGGACTTGTGTCTTCATTCGAGGATTATTTATTGATATAATTCGCAAGACTGTACGTTCTTTTTTCATTTTCATTTTGTGTTTGAGGGAAATAAAATATTTGTTTATTTTTGCAAAGATTGTTGCTTTTGATTCTTTTCTGTTAAATATTTTAAGAGCATATAATTGTAACAGCTCCCGATTGGATAGCCGCCATGTTGTTGATAGCAATAGTGGCATACATTGGCTCCAGAAGGCGGGACAAGGACAATTCCACCAGTTATTTACACAATGATGATGGGCTGTAACTAATGTAAAACACTTCTTGAAACATATATTTAGAACCTGAAATGCTAGTTTCATGAGGCAGTTTTATCCAAAGTAAAGATTCTTCACTTCTTCCATCCTTTTACAATATTGATTGCAACATCATGACATGAAAAAAAACGATGTTCTACATCATTCTTTTCATGGCATTGTATTACAATCAATCAGCATGGGCAGTAGCATTCGGCACCCCCTCCACCCCACCCCAAGAACACAAAAACAGAAAGCAAACAAAACTCGTATATACTAGTACATACACATGAATACATGCCTCATGACTAGTGAGCAGCCAAACAGACGGCCGTAGTGGTAAAGTTATAATTTAAAATCATTAGATTTTTTGGTTAATAATCCTTTCTCCAACAACATTCTTCTGCATATTACTCCAATGAATGTGTTGGACGATTGAATAGAAAACCCGAATTGAAGAAAGCAAATCTAAGTAGCTTCTTGCATGGTCCAAGAGTAATAAGCTGACAATTATCGTATAGTCATTTATTTAAATTAGTAAGCGGACAACAATTATAGAATACAACTAAAACCCTTAAATCAGGTCAAGGTTCTGGTCTAACTGACATTTCATACGCATATATTCCGATACGTTCCTGTCGCTTCCTCGTTTTGTTCTGTCTATGCTGACGGTAAATTTGAATAAATTCTTCAGTTGGTGCCACAATAATTACAACAGCAGTCATTGAGAAGCAAAAGAACTGTAATACATTCGTCCACGTCCTGAACTCGTGTAGGGAAAGGACATTTAGACTTACCATAACTCCTGGTATGATACCAACGTAAAGAATCAATGTAAACAGGCCGCCTACAAAGGCCACAATTTTCGCCACGCGAAACATTTGTTCCAGTTGTTGAGATGAAGGCCTTTCACCTCTTTTCATTTCAGGAAAATATTCAGCATACTGTTCAGACCAAGGTTTGAGAGGGTTGTCAATCTCGCGCATAGTCTGCCATTGGCGATCCACATCATCGGCGCTCACGATCTGGTGCGTTCCTAAGGAAACTAAGACAGTGGTCAGAAAACTGACTACCAGGCTACTTCCAGCACCCGCCAGGACGGAGTAGTTTTGGACAGAATTGACCATGAAGTTGCTTAACCCTCCCGCATAGGTGGACGCCACTCCGACAGTGGCAGAAACTCCACAGACCAAACCAAACAACACACCTGAAAGAGGAGGAAAATAAATAACAAGGATTAACACATGTTAATGGTTGCAATATCTTCACTTTGGACTTCCAAATTTCAAGAGTTGTTAATATTATAAGCTAAAATTGTAGGAACAATCTGACATATATATATATAAGACAGATTCCTAACATGTGATATGCATTATGCGATTGTTATAGCTCGCCTTTTTATATTGGTTGTTCGTATGATATCGGCTAAAAATCAAAATCACATCAGGTAAAACAATGTTGTGTTGAGGCAATTATGAAAATTAAGTAGCAAGTTAATATAACTGATTTTCAATCGATTGTCTAATACAATCTTTGGCAACAAAATATGTTCAGACTGAACTAATTAAGAATAACAACGGAAAATCTATCTGTGCTCCTGAATGTTTTGAAATTAATTTTAAATTTAAATTTTAAAGTTGCTTTGAAAAACGATTAGTCATGAGTTATATAGTATAGTCATGCCACGATAATGAGGATAATTTTAATGAGAAGTGAGTTTGGGGTCAAAAGCTATCCGAATACGAGCACGAGGGCTAAAAGTTATAAATAGTAATGAGCTATAGAACAAAGTTATTTATTAACTAAAAGCATGATAACACATCCCATTAAAATGCTCATCACGCATCTCAACATATTTTCTCAGTATGATTATAAAATTAATAAATGCCAATTTGACTTCATATTTTTTTATGTTGCTCCTACACCGAAAACGCACTTCCAACCACATGGCGGCTTTGAAAGCATTTCATCTCGGCGAAAGTTTGATAACTTGATTCAGCCATAACTCACTTGGAGCTAAATCAGGGATGTTTCAAGGATGTTCAATTTGGATTCTGCGGATTTGTGCGCTGGTGCGCTATCGTAGAGTAAATGCTAAAATATATCGGGTACCAGTGCGTGGACGGGTGGTTATGTCATGTTTTACTACCCTTGGCAATACTTTGGATGCATACAAATTTCCAGTGACATCAATAGATACAGGCTTAGGTACCTGGACGAGCAAGCATTTTACATCGAAACAAATGTGAACAAGACTTGACAGTCCGACTACATCAATCGATGTGTGACATCTGCTCATTTACTCTGATCAACACCATATTATTTTCTCTTCAGTCAGGATTAAAAGAATGAACCCATATTTCATCACAAATGACATATTCCAGTCACACTTCCATATTCAGCGAGCAGCTGTTTGGAGACTTCTGCCCAAAGTCTGTTTTAGACCTGCCATCAACAAATGCGGGATCCATTTGCACATAACCTCTTTGAGCTTCATATGTTTCTTCAGTATATTAAATCAGTCTAAACTTAATGACAATGACAAGAAAATAGTTTCTATTGTGTATCAACAATATTTATCAATTATCCCATTCAAAGCAGCTACTTCACGCTCACCAATTGAAAAGAATCGTCTCCCAGAAGCTTGGTCATCTTCCATGGATTCACAGTCATCTTTAAAACGATAAAATCACCTCCAAATTATAGGATATGATAGAAAATTACACCCGTAACCCTAATCCAATTAGGCCCTGGTATCAGCCAGTACTCAAAGAGCGACCAGATTTACCTTGTATGCTCTTTACTTAACAACAGAACTGTTGCCGTTCTCCAAGAATTTTAGATCACTGTCATTTACCTAAGTTGAATTGCAAGTATATCTGTCTTTCCGGCGTGCTGTATCTGTAACTCTAAATCATTTTGTACAATGTTATTTTATCAGTCTATTGGTGTTAAATATTCTGAATTTCAATGAAGAGAGAATGTTATAAAAATATTCATAGCGTTTAAATAACCCCCGTGCACGTAGGATACACTACCATGTTGTTTTGGATTTTGACCCTATTTCTCAGCGAAAGATAGACTGTACATGGCGACCAGAATAACAGGCGGAGGAAGGACCAGCGAAAACAAGGTAAGAACCAACGATTCACGGGAAGTTACTGGTAGCTTTCATTCTTTGTTGTAAAAATTCATAATTGATGTATGGATCTGAGACAACTATGTTACCTGTAATTACGCCAGCACCGGACGTCTTGCTCCAAAATATGGCAAGGACAATGGCAGGGAAGCAGGGGATGGTGATGATAAAGCCAAAAAGCATGGACCAGTTGAGATCAATGCCACTTGCTACGATCGCCAGGCCGAGTGGCACTATAGCTAGCGTCACCCACAAAATACACCAGCTCTTGTAGCGATACAACTTATCCTGATAAACGCGGTAAATGCTATGGTACGGGCACTTATAAAGCCTGTAATAAAAGAAATTGTAGCGTGTATTATATAATAGCAAGAATAAGAACAATAACAACCTGAATAATGCAGTAAACCAGTATGTTTCCGTTATTGCTGTTTTAAAATCATGCTTATAAATTACGATTAAAATCACTATCCTTAACTCTACCACAACTTCCAATCACACTAGATATTTCTAGATGCAAAGCCTGGTCTTGATTGGATACCTTATAATTATCAGTAAAAGCCTGTACCCTTTCGCAACTTGGAACTCAATCCTATTGATGAAGACTGCATGCCGAAAACTGCCATTCGGACTAGTTCGATTAATAACGAACAAAGGGATTGATAGAATAATTGCGAATGCATCGAATGTTTTTTCCATTCCTAACTGGTCGGTGAATTCTACAGTCAATCAAATCGTAGAAATAGCAGAGGTGGTAAAATTTCGGAGTCCTTTGCTGCTGAATATTCCAGGCGAACAAACGTGATTTTCCTGTAAAGTACTGCGTCTACATACATTTGAGTAAATATGTTTGTTACGCAGAAATAACTGAGGTAGTCTGAATAAGTTCAAAAAAATTATGAGAGTGCGTACCTTCTAAAATATTGAGCGATGGACTTTGCGTTCCTCGAAACACACCAAAACAGTCTGTTCACTAATTTGAACAATCGGACGTCAGGGGATATATTCAACATGATTGTGACAGTAAGCATAAGTGAAACGATTGGGCCTTCTATAAATTCGGTCTTTTCAAAGTCATTTATTCGCCCATAAAATGTATGGACGCCATATAGTTGCTACTGAAAGGAGATCCTAATGTTCCACAGTCATGACGGGAATATTTATAAGATACACATCAGTGTAAGCAACCCATTTTTAGAACTAAGCATCAACCGCCCAAAGAACAGTGATCTCTATCAGCCCCTCATCCGTGTTGATATTGATTAAGATTTAGGGGCAGATATCATCTAATACGCTGGAATATATGCAGTCAGTTTAGCTACACATATCGGTCTACATTTTAAAACTTACTAGCTTTCGCTGATGTGTAGCTACCGTTGGCTGAACGGTTCTTTTGGTGACGTGTGCATTATATCTTCTAAGCAATTCCTTTGGATTTGTAACTTGTAAATACATGTGGAAAAGTATATGCCTCTGTCTTGTGGTCAATTTGAATTTCATTCTAGAAATGGCTGTTACCAATTACAAGTATGTATCTAAAGCGTACCCAGGATTGTTCCGGATATATTTTGATGTAGCAAAATTGCACATTTTATAGAATAGGTGACATCAGAACCACATATTTTGACACTCAGTATCAACACGGATGGGGGGGGGGATTTATCGGACTATGTCCTCTCTTGTTATTTGCTTCTTTATCAAAGTAAAGAATAACTGCACAAAGTTATTAACATCCAATGCCTAAATGATAACACTCAAATGGCTAGTCAGTAGAGACAGAAACTAACGTTTTGTTGTACACAATAATATAAATTTGCTTTTCTGCACATTACTCAGAAACAGCGTCTTTAGAGATTCTTTTATTCCCCTCGTCTTTCTCGCACGCTGTGCATGACGTCACATCTGGGCAGCAGCAGACGATCTCGTCGTTATCCAGGTTTGCAACAGGAACTATCCGAAGACTACGCTGCTTTGGTCGTCCACACAATATGCAATCGAATTTAGACAAATTTGATCTGAAATGTAAAGATTTAATACTGGGTGAGTCGTTCAATTCCTTTTACATGTATAAAGGAACTCGTTTAGAACGTATTGTTTCAAATGGAATAAACAATACACTATGCAGTTAGTTTTAAAAGTAATGTTATTTGAGCAATTTTAAATATTGACAACAAAAAAAAAAACAACACAAATTTGGAGAAGTGAAAAATGTATAATGTATCCAGAAAACTAAAAATAGTTTCAGTAATAATTACAACATAGAACAGACCACTAATTACCACACAGAGCCTATAATTTATTTCCGTGCATATTATTGCAATCCGATGGCGAACAGCTGCGTCGACAGCAGGTCCCAGTTTAAAAAGAATAAAGTATGATTCGCGTAATCGAAGAATAAAACAATGTTCATCTTAACTGCAAGCATAATGACACGAATTTTGGACACCTACTGTGTATGAATTAAACCATGCACCGTTGTGGGTGAATACTACCTAAAAGGGTTAATGTAGATTTGGTAGATATCATAAACTATAATTGCGGACACCGCCATGACCTCTCCTGACCCCGTGGACATCAAAGTCATAGCTGTCAAGGTAAGAATCAGGTAGGCCCCGACATCTCCTAGGATCTTCTGGGTCATGAATGGCGTCACAAGACCTATAAACAAAACATTTCATCATTCATGAGCATGCAGTTTTCAAAGTCATGATAGCATTGAAAAAAGGCAGCACATCTCATGTTTTGGACACTTTGGGTCTCTGACCAAATTTTCTTTGTTGGCATCAAAAACGTATTTGTCATTCTAGCTGTATGGTTATTAAGTGATGAAAATTACAATATAACAAAAATAACAAATCACACAAAATAACGAAAAGATAACAAATCAATAAATAGTTGTTCTCAATACAGTTGAACATTATTTAAGTATATACTGTTTCCAACAGTCCATTGAGTTTAGCAAATACAATTCTTGAAGACTATCATAATACATGTAAGCCAAAATACATTAAAAAATCGTTTATTTATTGACTAAGTTTGTAAAACAAACCTGCGTCGATGTCACCAACAGAGAGCGCACTGGTTGCATTTTCAGAGCTCAAAACCAAATATGCCAGCCCAGTTGATGTCGCTATGGATGTCGGGACAGCAAACCAAATGTAAGAAGCAATAATGAACCCCAGTACACCCTGTAGAGGTTTAGCTGCAATCCTGCTCTGCCACGAGGCTTGGTCACAGTAGGTCAAAGATGTGGTCACACACAGACCCATAAAGGCCCAGACAATCCCATTTTCTGAGCGAAAAGACATAAGACTTCTGTCCTGATTTCCTTCGGGTCCAAGAATACATACCATACGGTCATAGATCTTTTCGAAAGATCCAGTGCTGCTTCCCTCGTCGGGAATAAACAGAATTTTAACATTAAGAAATACCAAGATGCTGAATATAATGAGTGCGTTCAAATAAGAAACGTAGAAAGTAGTCCCCAGACCTCCAACAAAGGAATATGAGCCAAACAGGACAGCCACAATGAGCACGCAGAACTCGTCTGAAGCGCCCTCTGTAAGAGACTGTATTGTGGTTATTCCCGCCACTAAAAGGACAGAGACCACAACCACATTGACCAATAAGGCGAGGATACAGAATATCACGTGGGCTGGCTTGCCGAACCGCGCTTGCATTATCTGTACGATAAAAAAAAATCTAATAGAAGGTGCATGATTATTACCGGCAAAACTTTCAGTATTCATTACAGCTTCTTCTAAAAGGTATAAAATACACAAACTTCCCTTTTACGGTCATTCTGGCTTAAAAAATCAAGTCAAAATATTTATACAAGCTGATTTGAGCTATGTTTTACCTATGATGATGACATAGTTTGAAAGTAAAAATTAAAAACAACAAATGAAATTTTTAGCCGGCTATACTAATATTCTTTTGACGAGAGCATTTATTCAAATTTAAAATTATGTAATGCAGCCTCTTGTTAAGGGCAGGCAAATATTTTTAAATGCTTATTGCAACGATAAATGGTACGTCAGTTCAATCACACCATTTGAATGAGATCCATTTTTATTATATATCTTTTTCCATTCCTTCGAAAGTCTTTACTTGAGAGAGAGAGAGAGAGAGAGAGAGAGAGAGAGAGAGAGAGAGAGAGAGAGAGAAGAGAGAGAGAGAGAGATGCCAGTAAATAGGTTTTTGCTCCTAGTGCACGTGTTTTTAGATGCACGGAGAGAGAGAGAGAGAGAGAGACAGAGAGAGACAGAGACAGAGATAGATATATGCCTGTAAATAGGTTTTTGCTCCTGGTGCACGTGTTTTTAGATGCACGGATACTATTGGGAACAGAGCAATGTTCAAAGCAGCACCCACTGTGTACCAAAATGGTCCAGATATGCCGCTCTGCAAAAAAGACACTAGTTATAAGTACTATTACTATCAAGGCAGTTATGTATAATCTCATGATTGTATGTTATCTAGAATTATATTTTAGACTTGACCTTGTCAAAAATTATGTTCATTGTGTACCAACAGTTTGTTGTTGACAAATAATACATAGTTAATATTTAACCGAGTGTGCGTTAAATATTAGGCTCATTATCAATAGAGGTACACGTGTTTATTCGGGTTTGGGTTTTGGTCTGGGGTATTGATACTCCCCGTATATAAACATGTTCTACCTGATATTTAACACATTCTTGTTTTTCTATATTAGTAACAGATTTTGTCTTCTTAACAACCCAGAAGTTTCTAATATAGAACTTTCATTAAGGGACAGAATATTTTCAGTAAATGGTAATTGCGACCTATGTCAAGTAGCGGGGTTTATAATCTTTACTTTAGAAACTATTAATTCTTGCTATAATATCAGAAGCAGAATCATCTGTATTGATGCATTCAATATTGATTTGGGTCGAACTATTTATTCAAATAATCGTTCTCTAGAATTCTAAAGTCTAAATAATAGTCTTATACATTAATTCGGATTTACAGTAAATTTAGACAAGGATATGTTTAGATTATTATGATTAAGCGGAAGACTCTTAGCGATGGATATGATTTCGAACTTCACTGGGAGTTAATTAGAACTTTATTCATTATGTTTGGTGACAGAACTTTTTGGGCTATTCGGGATTCAATTCGCAATGATGTAAAACGTCAGAAGCAGAATCACTTGTGTTGTTGTGATAAGTTTTTGATATAGGTTAAATTAGTTATTCAAATTAGTATGCCCTGGTATGACAAAGTGCCCAATAGTATGCTGGATAGTGAATTCCACCAAGAACATCTTACATTATATTAGTGTGATTACTTGAAAGACCTTTAGCACATTATGACACTTCAGGCCAGCGGTACATTAGTAAATTCAAGTCAACACCTTCAGTTCTGGATTTTATTTCGAACACCAGTGGATTTTAATTAGAACCATATTAATTATCACTGTTGATATAACTTGTTAAGCTATTTGGGAGTCATCTCCCAATACTGAAAGATCTTTTTAATTTTCACCGTATGTTTTAGAGAAATAAATTAAATGTTGAATTTTACAATCTTCCTAAGAATGTCAGTTTAAATAATTTCATATTTTTCCAACCTATGATTGATAGCACAGAAGCACATGCGCATCTTGCATCTTGGTCAGTCCATCCAGTCACATGTACATTGTCTGGAATTTGACCCAGCTTATAACTTGGCCCTTCACAGCTAGATACCGGTAAGCAGAATTTATTTGGACAGATAAATGAAACACTTCCATTCCAGACCGAATGGGAATGTTTTTTCAAGGTACATTCATTCACAATTTGACTCTAAATTTCAATTTTAAGTAGGCCAAAATGAGACTTCTTTTAAAATGGAATGACGTAGAGTGCTATAAACTATCAAGTTTAAAGGTCGCTTGGCAGTGATATGTGTGCATGAATACTGTTACTGGTTTATCAAACTATGGATGTATATTAACTTCAGACTCTAGCAACAATTCAATTACTTTGCGGTGTGTTTTTATTATTATTCAGCCTTAGCTAGAAAATCAAAATGAATACATAAGAACGGTTACTACATGTATATGGAAAACAATTAACTCGTATTTTAAAAAAAAACAACTATACTTCACTGCTAACGTCGTGCGGTGTAGCTCAGAAAAACTTGTTAATAGTTGCAATCAAATACAGTAAATGATAAGTACTACTTAGACACATGTAGGGGGTTGGGGGGGGGTGTATTCAAGTGCAATTAAACATATATCTATGTATTTAATGCTGATGGTCATCAGTTTACTATCTTGCCGATGATGTGTCTTAAGATAATTTCCTGTGGAAGAACGATGAAAACAAAATGAGTAAATGAGGTAGCCTGAAAATTCAATTTAATGAAACCAATATTTCATAAAGTCTACCATTCCATTCACAGCAAAATGTATAATAGAACAATACAAAGTAAAAAAAAGATAAAAAAAGATTTATTGACGGCATTAGTTTCCAGTTGCATTTGTTGTGCATCAATCATTTTCAAATACATGTTACAATCTTGTTTCCAGGAGTGAAAAATATTGGCCAAGTAAATAATTTTCATTCTTTTAACTAAAAATAGTCTTTGCGACAATTGTTACAGATGCCTGCAGAACTACGTACGTTCTAATGAAAATAAACCAAAATAACTTTTATCTTGGATAAAGGTCAAGAACAGAGGAAAGCACAGCTAGAAGGCTTTATCGGAACGTGCCTACGGTCATGTTCTAAGATTTCCGTTTAAAAAATAACTTTTTAATTTTAAATACAGCGGGAAAAAACGAGTAAAATAAGTGTTTTAATCCATCTCATTACATAAATGTCTCCTAAATATAAAAATGCAGTTTGAGCATTGGATACATAAAGGAAATTGAAGAACCAAGAGCAATAATCGCCAAGCAAATCGCATCTTCTGACGAACTAATATCGATTATTGATTGGTTAAAAATGAAACTGATGCAAATTACGATAGGATAAATCAGATGCTTTACCTTCACCGTAATAGTTGCACTCTGAAGAAGGTCTCCAGGCCATAAGAGCTGAGAGGCCACGGTAACTGCCGTCAGGCTTGTGCTTACGCGTCCTCCGGCGTCAAACGCTGTGTCGACGTTCTGCTGGTCATGGAACACGTATTTCCGTATCAACCTGTAGAGTATAGCTACACACACCGACACAGCTCCAAATCCGAGTAATAAGAGCAATGCCGTCTCGTGCTGTTTTAATACTGGAACGACCGCACTTATAAATAAAAAAAATAATAAATTAAAAAAAATAATAAAATAAAAATAAATTGTTACTTATATTTATACTTTTTGAAACTTTTGATATATGATTTTATGTAATATGTTTTATTCATGGCTGCAAATTGTATATTATGTCATTGGTTTGTTTTGCTACGCGATCTGAGTCTGTTACGATCATAATAATACATAATACTTATAAATAGATGCATTCTTATGTGTTAACAATTGTTAATAATGGTCTTAATGGTTTTAATGTTGCTTTGGATTGTTTTCTAATTGAATGATGGGGTTTTGACGTTTCTAGAAGAATTTAGTAACTTCCATTGGTTGGGTTAGGGCATTTGATTGGGCAAGTTCAACGCACATTGATTATTGCGATTTCTCACGTGGATTATATCGTTAAATACGAGCCTTAATATTAGTTGGATATAAAAAGATAACCAAGCAATCAGATTCATTCCGATTTTGGAGTCATCCTCATTTATTGTGTTCCTTCATTAAGTCTGCAGACGTGTTTTTTGTTGCACTTCGATATTATTCCAGAGAGAAAACATTTGTTTGGACTATTCAGTGGAAATGGAAAGAGCTAATTATTAATACTAGCTTGGAACTATTGTGAATTATTTGAAGGAGTCTCTGAAAGACGACATCTTGACAACGTCACAATTCTAGACGTACCAGTACACTTCTGGCTTTGAAAGTTATACAGAACTTTTCATTAAATTAGGATTTTCATAAACTTTATTCAGGATTATTCTGGATTCACATCATAATACTGTAAGTTCCTCTCACGTTTTCAATTACGACTTTGCTAATTAAATTTTTTGTTCAGCTTTACAAAACATGTTGGGGTATGTTTTGTTACTTACTTTCTGCCCATAGAGTTGTGACAAATTAACTATATAGTTGTCTCACTGCTTTTCACAGGATACACGAGGATACTAATATTTGGTTCATGCATCTTTGCAACTCCACATCCGTTATACAGCAAAACTCATCTAACCCATTTTAAAGTAAGACTGCAAATAATTGGGATATTGAAATATATCTTTGCGGAATGTCATTTTTTTTATTTGCGAGTCTCTTTAAATTAACCAATGACAAAAATACATGATCGGGACGCAACTTGCAGGAAGGATTGTAATGTTTTTCGCTTAGATAATAGAGACTAGATATCTACAAGACGTAACACTATCTTAATGGAGTCATTTACCGACTAAAATATAGGTTTAAATTATCATGGTTTTGGTATTTACTAAATTCTAATTTTGACTGATTACTCATACATTAATTCAAGCCCATCTGATCATTTAATCCTTATAATTCCTAGTTTTATCCGATATATCGTCAAGTCAACCAAAATTTACTTGTAGACAGAACTTGGAATCTTTCACGAGACAGATCACCAAAAGCAGCACCCTGAATTTTCCAGTGTGTTTAGACCATTATCACTTTACACTTTACGGCAAATCAAATGGCGAGAAACGCTGTCCATTCATAAAATTGGAATTAACACGTTTAACGGTGTATGAGATGAAATCATGACAAATTTTGTTTTACAACTGATAATAGTAGAGATTATCTTAATTAAAATAAATTTGCAATATAATGTTACAAACATGTAATAAATGTAATGACATAATATGAAGGGTACCACATAGTAAATGATAACATGCTGATTGAAAAGATCACATTAAAAAAGAAAACAACAAATATGTCCATGTAGGCGAATAGCTCAAATTCTAGGTCATTTATTCCAATAGTCTCTCTCTCTCTCTCTCTCTCTCTCTCTCTCTCTCTCTCTATATATATATATATATATATATATATATATATATATATATATATATATATATATATATATATATATATATATATATATTGATGACGGCAAAATACCAACTTGCAAATACTCGTGTTTCAAACATGACTAAAGTTACTCTCGGGATCCAAGACCTACAATGTAGTATGTTCACAATAAAATGCTTTTGAAAGAACTATAGTTAATTATCTCTTGAAAGAGCTGCTGTTATTAATCTTTTAAAAGAGCTGTAGTTAATAATCTCTTGAAAGAATTGTAGTTACTAATCTCTTGAACGAACTGCAGTTGTTAATCTCTTAAAAAAACTGTAGCTGCTAATCTCTTGAAAGAACTGTAGTTACTAATCTCTTGTAAAAGCTGTAGTTACTAATCTCTTGAAAGAACTGTAATTATTAATATCTTGAATGAACTGTAGTTACTTTTCTCTTGAAAGAATTGTAGTTACTAATCTTTTGAAAGAACTGTAGTTACTAATCTCTTGTAAAAAGCTGTAGTTACTAATCTCTTGAAGGAACTGTAATTATTAATCTCTTGAATGAACTGTAGTTACTAATCTCTTGAAAGAACTGTAGTTATTAATCTCTTGAATGAACTGTAGTTATTAATCTCTTGAAAGAACTATAGTTATTAATCTTTTAAAAAACTGTAATTACTAATCTCTTGAAAGAACTGTAATTATTAATCTCTCGAAAGAGCTGTAGTTACCTCTTGAAAGAACTGTAGTTACTAATCTCTTGAAGAAACTGTAGTTACTAATCTCTTGAAAGAACTCCAGTTACTAATCTCTTGAAAGAACTGTAATTATTAATCTCTTGAAAGAACTGTATTTACTAATCTCTTGAAAGAACTGTAGTTATTAATCTCTTCAATGAAGTGTAATTACTAATCTCTTGAATAAATAGTAATTATTAATCTTTTGAAACAACAATAGCTAATAATCTCTTTAAAGAACTGTAGTTATTAATCTCTTGAATGAACTGTAGTTACTAATCTCTTTAATGAACTGTAGTTATTAAGCTCTTGACAGTACTGTTGTTACTAAGCTCTTGAAAGAACTGTAGTTATTAATCTCTTGAAAGGACTGTTGTTATTAATCTCGTGAAAGAACTGTAATTATTAATGTCTTGAAAGAGCAATAGCTATTATTAAGCTCTTTAAAGAACTGTAGTTATTAATCTCTTATAAGAACTTTAGTTATTAATCTCTTGAATGAACTGTAGTGTCTAATCTCTTGAATGAACTTTAGTTTCTAATCCCTTCCTTATGTTGTTGGCGATACAATGAGATGTTACTTTGTTCAAGATAAAACCTGTTCCGCAATCAAAGGATAAACTAAGATGGTACTTTCAAGGAGTCTGCGTTGTAATCACATGATAAAATGAGACAGTATCTCCAAAGGAGTATGTTCCGTAATCACATGACAAAATGAGACGGTTTTTCCAAAGCAGTATGTTACACAGTTACGTTCTAAAATGAGATGCTGTTTTAGAAGGCGTTTGTTCTACAGTTAAATCAGTAAATAGTAACAATACAATATGTCAAACGTTTATCAAATCGTGCCTGGAAT
Organism: Unio pictorum; assembly: GCA_030141615.1. Lineage (NCBI taxonomy): Eukaryota > Metazoa > Mollusca > Bivalvia > Unionida > Unionidae > Unio > Unio pictorum. The sequence goes on along the minus strand of JARLTB010000202.1, from coordinate 1,437,176 downwards.
ATGTCTACTTCATGCGCGCCAATCTTAATCAATAAGCAGCAGAGACGGTGCACCCTACAACATTTTATGAGGGTCCATTCGCGAGAAAAAGCTTCCTACGAAAAATAATAATATACGGTTAACAACGTCAAAACGAAGCCTTTAACCGACATATATTTCTCTAATTAATAATAATAATAATAATAATAATAATAATAATAATAATAATAATAATGAGGACTTTGTATAGTGCCTAATCTTTAGAAGCGCTTCAAAACATCTATAGTGATACGACAACACGACAGAAAAACAAATAACAAAAACCATGAAATTGGAAAACATAAAAACATGCTGAAAACATATAAGGTACAAAAACATTATTAGGTTTCTAAGTTTCTTCCTGCTGTCGAGAAAGGTGAGGTCTAAGAGCACTCTTAAAAGGGATCACTGTGTTTTTGTGTCTTATTTCAATGGGCAATTCGTTCCACATCGCCGGGCCCTGGTATGCAAAAGAACATTGTCCATATGACTTCGTTTTCATAGTGGGAATAATGAGTATACGATTGTCAGAAGAGGAGCGTAAGTATCTTGCTGGTGTATACAGATGGGTGAGGCCAGATATGTATGTTGGACTGGTGTCTGTTAGTTCAACGTAGCACAGAAAACACATTTTGTGTTTGATTCAGTATCGAATTGATAGCCAGTGTAGGGTACAGAGCAGTAGAGAGGTGTGCTCTGTTCAAGGTACTCTAAAGATGATCCGTGCAGCTGTATTTTTAAATTTTTGAAGTTTCTGGAGTAGATATTGTAACGAACCAGACAGAATTGAGTTACAATAGACCAGTCTTGAAAGTACTAATGAACATTCAAGTATTTTAGTGGCATCAACTGAAAGATATTTGCGAATGAAACTAATGCGTCTTAGCTCAAGAAATGCAGCATTGCATATGTTCATGATATGTTGGTGCAAAGTGAGAATACTGTCTAGAGTAACACCTAGGTTTCGTACTGACTGTGAATTTAATGTTGGTCTTGCTGATATTTATTGTTTGAGGTAAAGGATGGGAATGCGAAAGTATTTGTGTTGTGATCAGAATGGCCTTAGTTTTATCATCATTCATCTGCAGCTTATTAATTGTCATTTTACATCAGAAATGCACCTCTCTACTCTATGGATGGTAGCATCAACTTCAGTTGAGTGAATAGACTTGTATATTTGGGCATCATCAGCGTACAATTGGTGAGACACTGGGTGACACTTGATAGCAGCTGAGTGTATAGAATGAAGTGGAACACCACAACATAGATCAACTGGTCAGGAGAGAATTCCATTTGCAGATACAATTTGTGTGATGTTGATTAAGTAGGACTTGAACCACTGTAAGGCTATATTCTGAATGCAAAATACATGCTGGAGACGGTGAAGTAATATATCATGGTCTATTGTGCCAAATACTAAAGACAAATCAAGAAGGTGAGGACCGTAATCTTTCCACTATCCAAAGCAGAGAGAATGGCATTAAATACTTTTAGAAGAGTAGTTTCCGTACTGTGGCAAGGGCGATATGCAGACTGTACATTGCTAAAAAGACTTTGAATTCAAATGAGATACAAGTTAGGTTAGACCAACTTTTTCTAAGATTTTTTTTATATGAACGGGAAATTAGAAACTGGGCGGTAGCTCTTTAAATCGTTATGGTCAATTGTTGGTTTCTTCAGCAGAGGCTTTATGATAGCAGTTTTGAAAAATGATGGGAATTTCCCGGATGAGAGAGATATATCTTGATAACATCAGTTAATTGGGTTAGTTCATTTTGTTACTTTACTTTTGACGCTTATGTTTTCAAATTGTATGCGTGTTTATTTTCCCACACACCCACTCAATATTTGTAGTCACCGTTAATGCTGCTGTGTGAGCGTAGTGTAATTAAATCATTATTATATCGATTATGGACTCTCACACAGCAAGACAAGGTCGAGAGCGACTGGAGGCAATTAAGAAATATATTACGGACCGTGATTCTGTCGAACAAAAATTACAGGAGTCTGAATTTGAACTTGGAGAAGGTGCAGATCAATTATTTAAACCGGTTACGTAGGTTACTGAAGTGATTACAAAAGTTACCAAAGATCTTCTTCCCACGTTGAAGCAAACCGCTAAAACAACTTGAAAATAGCAGAGATAACTAAAAAAAATATTCTACGAGAGCTTCCAGGTGAAATAAATGATGTTCAACCACAATTACAAGACGAAATACAAGTTTTACTTCAGAGTGTTCACAACGTTGATGAGGAGGTCGGCGATGTAAGGGATCTTATTACGCCAGAACCAAAACCAAACCCACCAGCCCGATTTACCGAAGCAGGTTGTATACTACTTCAAGAAAATGATGTAATGGTTGGCGCAACAAGATATCGTGATAAATTATTAGATAAAAATATCGCCAATGTGTCAGGAAAGAATTGGGTTCCTTTTGTATCTCGAAAGTCTCATGGTAGACCTATAATCAATGGTGAATATATATAAGGATAAATTTGTTGAATTTGAGAAATAAGTCAACGAAGCAAGAAGAGCGCATTTACCCGGAGGTTCACCATTCAGCGAACCTCGTATTGAGGGAGAAGAAGTGTCTGGAAGTGGTCTTGGTATAGATACATGGGGAAGTTATCTTCTTACTCTGTGTCCCAATAACTTCCATGCAGAAAAGTTTGATTGGCGGAAAACAAGCTGGTAATAATTCCTCAGTAATCATTAATGAAGCAGCAGCTGTTTGTCAATGATTATTTACAGACGATATCATGAACATTAATGTATCTCGGCCTCTTATTGATGAAATCGTTGATGATTACCACATTGATTGAGGTATGCAGTTAGATACAATGATTACAATAAGATGCTGATACATAATAATCAACGTGGACCTCGTGTGTGTGTGTGTGTGTGTGTGTGTGTGTGTGTGTGTGTGTGTGTGTGTGATTTGGAGTTTTAGCGTAGCTTTAGCAATGTTTCAGTCATATCGCTACAATGTCTGCAGTGTGGCAATTATAGTGATGTCTTGCACTGGGGCATCATGCGACATACATGTAGCATGGTGTCTCACCCAGTCACATTATCCTGATACCAGGCTGACCAGTTCTAACACTATCCTCTTAATGATGAGCGCCAAAAGCGTTAGCTGTTTGTACCATTTTATAAGTATTTTGGAATGATTCAGCCGAGGATCGAACCCATGACCATCCGCATCCGTGGCGGACGCTTCAACCACTAAGCCACCGGAGCGGTCAACGTGGACCTGTAATGGTCAGGGTGATAAATTCGCGATTACCAACAAATAAAGCGATCTAAGCTTATGCACTGCACTCGCTGATTGTGTTCATTGTTTATTTAGAAGGATAGACCCAAAAGCAATACCGATTTCAAAGCAACTGTGAATGAAAGATATTGATGTTGTTCGTGATAAGGTACTGGTGCTGTTGCTGTTGTTGCAAGTAAAGCATTCTCGGCTGTCAAGAACAGACTAGCATGATTAATGTGAAGGGAAAAATAACCCAGTAAACATAACCAGCACTAACGTTATGATTGCAAATGTTAGTTTAAAAAAATTTCAAGCTGCAAATCAGAATCTAGCAGAGTTGGCTGGTGTTCCCCTGTCAAAAAAGAAAACAATATAACTGCTAGTCTGATAGGAGGAAGTGGCCTTCCTGTTAGACAATAACAAATATGTTCAAACGTGTACCTGATCCCGTATATGGCATGGATGTGCCAGGTCTCAAAGATGAATATGTACGCGATTATTAGTATTATTCTTATGACGCACGTGATCCAAGTAGATATTTCTTTCCCACTGAGGCATTAATTGAAGTTGAAAGTAGACTTTTACAAGCAGATGGTACAGAAATCGGAATTGGTGATCAACCTGGTTATGTTAACAATGGTATTTTGGCGTTATTTAAAAGTGGAATATACATGAATGATGGAAGACCCATTGAATCATGTCTGGAAAACGTCGATATTGCCACGATCAGCTGATCCGTCCATTAGCTTTGCAAGATACAGCGATGATTACTCTAGATCAGCTAGTACGTAAATAATGTTTGCAAAGGATACAACTAATCATCAAGAAAGCACACAGTATAATAGAAGAAACTTCACTGACGTTGATGTGTGGCTTGTGGTTTACGATCCTGATTCAGAATTCATCTTAGGATCTGACACACGTAGATTAATGTTAAATGATGCCGAAGACTTTTTATGTGCGATTCCACTATCATATATATTTGGGCCTTGCATATATGTCATTTCAAAGTCAAGCATGCGGTTATACTTGTTAGAAAAGACACCGACAATGATTCAGTTAAGCGACCCGACGCAGTTGTTGCATTTATAATAAGATTAACACAAATTTCGTTGTGAGTGCCAGTAATGATACCATCGATCAACGAACAACAACGGTTACTATCTTTTATGGGTGAAGATGATAAATCAACATTTTCATGGTTGAAGATGACAACATAGAGTATTTTAAGTGATGTTGCTGGTTTATTTACAAGGAAGGAAAATGCACGAGAAAACCCACAAACACAAATTTCAAATGGTATATGACACGCTTGAAGTATGCGAAGTTTCTTTAAGGATAAATAGTTTTAATCGCAATCATGTAGCACATACTTATCCTCGGTTGATGACATTTATGGGGCGTGATCAGAATGTTGATTCTAGTTTGCAGATATATCATCGCGTTTTTACAACGCTGTATCCAGTCTATTACATTTCGTTGGAACAACAGTTATTCCTGGTTGCTACTTGAAGTTGATGGTGGACGGATGAGAGTCAGTGACGCCCCAGTAGAAAACATGTAATTTAATCACTCATGATACAATAATGTCATATGGTCATGTTAGTATTACTCTGACTCCTGATTAGATTATAAACCTTCAATCGGAATCAGCAAATAAATGTGGAACAAAGATAACAATACAACAATAACAGATCGCAGGTGGTCAAGAACTCACTGACAGAACACCAACTCCGGCACTTCAATGACTCCAAACGATCAAAGACTGGCGTTAGATTTAATATTTTTGCGGGTGCCATTAAAAACACAGTCAAGACGGGTGGTATATATCTACTTTTGCAGCAATACCAGCATTGATAGCCGCTGTAACCCCAGCTGTTGTAAAATCAGCTGCACTTTGTCTGTTTGAACTGCTGCTGCGATGGCGTTAACTAAAGCAACATGTCACGGACTAAAACCTTTCAAAAAGAATCAACAGGGAAAGGTCTAAGACTACCAGGATCACCGCACTCGTGGTATGGTCGAAGTCTGGGACTCCCCGGGACATTTCGTTCGACGCAAAGTGTCTCCTTCCCATATCTAATTTTGATTCACTTAATGCAGCTAAAATATTAAATATCAAACACTTCAGAAGTGTTTTATGCGTGACCAATTTGCCAAACAGCCAGACAGTGTTGAAATCGGTATCAAGATTCCTGTTGAATGTTCTGGTCCAGGTACTTACTGGGTTGCATACGCCATTTATCCACGTGGAATTATTATTTCGATTTGTACCGAAAGAATTTTTAAAATATGTGAGCAGGATGCAACGCATTGCAGTCTGGTTTTCAACATCAACAACACAGACAATAATAGATCTGCTGTGATAATTGCTGAACTCGACGTTGTGTCAACATCAAGAACACCATCTCATAAGTCGTGCACGAGTATACAAGTAGACGGTATCGCCGTCCACCGTCGTTTTAAATAGATCTTAAAATATATTGGAAGATATTTATAGAAGATCTCGGGGTCTCAAATCTCAAGACGACTTATCTAAATGTGCAGCTCTTTACGATGTGATGGAAGAACTCGCTAATATTTTGAGTGTCGCAAATGTGGACCAAAAGGAAGTTAATGACAATCAATGATGGAATGAGTACATTTCGATCTGAATATTCTAATCAAATAAACGCGTTTACAAACTTTCGCCAACAAATAAATGGAATCGTTGATGATTTCTTTGGAAAGCCATCAGTTATCGGCATTATTCGCTCCGAAATCAAAAAGGTCACCGACAGTGTCATACATAGAGTAACGTCTGGATCAGAATTATGGGCACCACTCAATAAATTCATCAATCATACCCTTGATGATACCGGCTTATGCAGGTGCGCAGTCAGCCTTACAAGAAGAGACAAGTTTAAGGTTAGGTCGTATGATGCGGACAAAGGGTTCAAATAAGAAAAACTGGCCAAAGAGGAATCAAAAGACAAACATGACAGTCTTTTCCCATTCTCGCCGCTGTTGGGAGAAATTACCAGATGACATTTAAAGATCACTGAACAGAAAAGATGAACTGTCAATCAAATTATGGAAAATGAAATGTATAAAAACCAGGGATCAGAGGGACATTAAGACATATCAAAAGTGTAAGCTAACTAGTTTAATTGTGCAAAGAAAATGAAAAGATTTTTTTTGTTTTTTTTTTATTTTACCTTCTCCCCCCAGGAAATCTCAATATCGGAGTTTATAGAGTTCTAAGCACTTAAAGGGTTTCAAACCTCGGTTCACATGAGTAGGTAGCAATTATTTTAAGACCTTATGACTAAGGGAGTTGTTATTAATTTATTTTGTTTGAAAAAGTGACGTTGATAATAAACTGTATTGTACATACCCTAGAGTCCGGTTCACAGATGATGGGAGTTCTGTTCTTATACACGATGAAGGAGACATCGTTGTTGCCATTGTCGCTTGCTAAGTAAAAAAGTATATATAAGTGAGTGCATCAAGATGTTAAGGAAAGAATTACCAATTTCTCAAGTAAGCAACATTATATAAAACCCTAAGACACAAAAAATAGAACCAGGATCAAGGTCAAACATTAATTTCTAGGATATTGTTACTTGTCAACAAGTATAGGAATTTTCAAGTGGAAATAGGTATCCTAGACCCAAACCCAAATAAACATATTTACCTCCATTGATGAAGATCTGAATATTGATATTTACCTCCATGATGAAGATCTGAATATTGATATTTACCTCCATGATGAAGATCTGAATATTGAATTCACACTCACGGAGAAATATTAGCTGTGTATTTTGTTGTTTACAAAATTAATATCCTTTGTCAGATACACTGTGGACTTGATTTTTGACTAAGGTCAATTACAAATTACCTATATGCATAACATAATCAT